>JAYKAV010003144.1:435016-459370 GCA_035582835.1 Phoebastria nigripes
AAAAAAAAAAAAAAAAAATCAAAATTAAATGCTCCAAAAGGCTTAACGTCGCTCTGGGAATATCCACCAGCCGCGGGGAGGGAGGGAGCGAGGGGTCGGGGAGACGCAGCCGCCGGGCGCCCCGGCTGGGACGGGACCTCCAAAGGCTACTTAAATGAGAGGGCAAATGCTGCACCCGCGAGAGGGGACCCAGCGCCGCGGCGGCCGCGGCTTCACCGCACCGTCATCCCTGGGCACCCGGCACCGCGCCGGCCTCGGCAGAGCAGCCAGTTGGCCCGGCGCATTGCAGCACCTCTCGCTTCATTTAAGTAGCTGTCCTGGCACGTGGAGCTAAAAACAGATCTGATTTTTTTTTTTTTTCCTTTTTTTTTTTTACCCTAGCCATCTACCTTGGAAGCCAATCAAACTGCCTTTTAATCTCAATCGGTTAATGAAAAAATTAGCATCTGTCTACGGTAACTGATTCCCAGCCACTCTTAAGCCCGGCATTGGCTTGTTCCGCTTTTCACGTTGGTGTCGGTGCTGCTCTTATTTCCTCCGCGCTTGCGTCTGGCCGCTCTGTCCCTTCTGGTGCTGCTGTTTCACCTGGGCCAGGATGTCTCGGATCTTGCGCTGAGCCATCTACGGATGAGAAGAGCAAAGGGGGGAGCTGGGGGGGGATCCCGGGGTCGGCGAGACCCCGGGGGCGAGGGAAACGGCTTTGCATGTCGTGAAAGATGCTACAGCGTTCAGCAGGGCTGGGTGAAGTTGCTCCTGGAGATCCCCTTCCTGCCCTATTTTTAGCGTGGTTTCCTTCAGAAGTTGGCTTTGGGAGGTCATTCTCTGCGTGTGCACGCGCTCCCACAGCTCTCCCTCCTTCCCCCACCATCCCACACCATCCCCCATGGCAAAGGGCACAGCTCGCCGTCACCCGCTTCTGCAAACACCACCAGCCAGGCGTGGAAAAAAAAAACTTCCACAGGAGGATACGTGCATGGACCCAACCCCATACGAGCCATCGGAGAATCCACCAGTGCCAGTTCGGGAGCTGCCAGGGCCATACCTGGCTGGCGTAGAAGTGCCCGATGATCTTCACAATGACCTGCTCGTTCTCGTCGGGGGTCTGGTCCCGTGGCACCACCACCTCCGCCGCCGTCAGGTTCTGCAGCTCGTTGACCTGCGGGGAAGGGGCAGAGACCACCCCGTCGCGCTGTGCGGGAAGGACGAGCCCCTCTGGGAAATCCCAGCCAGGCCACCGGGAAATCTGTCCCTGGGATGTCCCCAGGCACTGGCACGAAGCAGCCACCCTCCCAGGGATGTCCCCCTGCCCCGGGTGCTCCCATCCCCATCCAAGCATCGCTTCTGCTTACGGTTTTGCCCCCTTTGCCGATGACCCTGCCCGCGGCCGAGGCAGGGACCCTGATGTGCGTCTCCAGCTTCACTTCTTCCTTCGGTCCAAAGAAGTTCTCCTCCTTCAGCTTCCCGTAAATCCTGCCTTGCGCCTGCGGAGGGGAGGGAGCAYGGAGTCAGGCATCACCCAAGATGTCCTACCCCTGCCTGTCCCCACCGGCTCAGTGGGTCTCCATCCCCGGGACCCGGGATGGGACAGCATCCCATGAAATCCCAGTTCCTTGGGGTTTCAAATCAGCTCAGCCCCTGGGAGAGCTGATGCTGGGTTTACCCAGCTGCAGACCGGGGGGCTCAAAATTGGGGTCATCCCCCTGCTCCTGCCTTCCCGGTTCCACGGGGCGGTGGAGAGGGACACCCCAAATTCCCCAGGGTGACAGCAGCGCAGGGGCAACCTTGAACTGAGCTTCCGGAGGGCCCGTGATGACGACCATGCGCACTTTGGAGTCCGGCGTCTCCGGAGGGGCAATCTGGAGAGGGGAGAGAGACGGCGGCTGCGGTGGGGAGCAGCACGGGCAGGGTGGCAGCCGTGCCCTCCCTCCCCTGCGCCGCAGGATTGGGCCCCCAGCCCGACCACCTGGGCTTTTCAGATGGTTTTCCCAACCAGAACGGCACCCGTTCAGCGGGTGCTGGCAGAGGGGAGCGGTCCCCATGAGGCAATCCTACCTTGATAGAGGCACTTGCGAACCGGGAGAGCTGTTTGATGTGCTGGCCCTTCTTGCCGATGATGGCGCCGACCGCCTGAGCGGGGATGAAGACGTGCACGGTCTCCTGCTCCGGAGGCTGAGGGTACAGTGTCACCGTTCAGGGTACAGCATCACCGTTCAGGGCTCAGTACCACCACGGGGATCAGGGCTCCAAGCTCCCCCCGCAAGTGATGCCCACACCTCTCCCAAGTGTGCAGGGCTGAGCCAGCATCAGACCCCGTGGGGACCGAGCACCTTCTCCATCGCGTTTGCAATAGTTTAGAACACCAAACCCTGCACCCGCGCTGGACCTGACCTAGTTGCTGAAAGCACAGGATGCTGAAGGCATAACCCTGACCATCGCAAGGGTCTTCTCCACGCAGGGGAGATCCCCGAGCTGGAAGCTGGAGCAATTTGAGCTGCTGGGTGTTCACTTACCATGAAGGAGCTGTACGGAGCGGCCCCGGAGACGCTGCTCGGCGGAGGAGGTACTGCGTTGGAGGAGGCAGGGAAGAGGCCAACCGCAGCCAGGTTAAGGCCAGGGATGAGGTGAGATTGCAACTGAGGGTGAGAAGAAAGAAATACTCATTGCTTTTATCGGGGCATCCTCCTAGAGAGCTCCCATCAGCCGAGAGGCAGGGCAGGACCGAACCCCACTCACGCTCATGGCGGCCACGTCGTTCTCGTAGGCTTCCCTCACTTTCTTCATGATCTCCTGCTCTGCTTTGCAGCAGTTCTCGATGGAGCCCTTCACTGTGATGGTCCTTTCGGGGTTGTACAAAGTCAGGTCCTGCAAGCTGATGGGAAAGCCAGCGTCAGCGCCGAGACCCTGCCCTGCCCGACCAGCGCTATGCTGGGTCCTCCGGTCCTTCTATTGGGGTGCCAGGGACATGGGGTGCCACTGCCACCGTGTACTGGGACTGCCTGGTCCCAGTCAGAATGGGAACCAGCATCATGGTTGGCACTGGGAAGTCCACTCTGCCTTCACCCAAAAACATGGCTTAAGAGTAAAACCCCAGTCCTGGCCATCAAACCAGCCGGTCCTGAGCTCTGCAGCCCTGCAGGGATGGGGAGGGGACACCAAAGGGACAGGGAGGGGACACCAAAGGGACAGGGAGGGGACTACAGAAAATATAAAGCCAAGATTTTTCAAGAGAGCTTTGGGGAGTAAAGCACCCATACCACAGGCAGGCATCTCTGCCCGCTCATCACATCACCCATCTCCTCCTCATCCTCCCCATCCACCCCGGCCTGAGGAAGGTCTGCCCTGGTTTCCCCAAAGGGAGTGAGGAGCCTTACGACGAGATGGTGATTTTTGTCTCCGTGTCCTGCTCCACTTTTTTCAAGTTTCGCCCTTCTTTGCCGATCAGGCGCCCCACAAAGTTGTTATGGGCCAAGATTTTCAGAGGCACTTCATCAGCTCTTGAGAGAGGAATGGGGAAAAAACCAACATGAAGGATTATTGCAGCCAGAAGAGGAGGGATTTGGTACAGAGGGATGGGGGAAGCTCAAATCCCCTTGCTTGGAGTCCCTGGGTCCCCCAAACCAAAGCTCCTGCACGCATGGGAGCATCATACGGCTCCGGGTGTTAGGATGGTACCACAGCCCAGCGAAGAGCCACGGATGGGATACGCGTGCGCAGAAAGGCCGGGGGAAACCTTACGTCTTGGTGTCCTTCGCCTCCTTCTGCATGATCTCCAAAATCATCTTGCAGGCGGCGGAGCAGCCCTCGGGGGTGGAGTGGATGCTGATGGCTTTTTCTGCGGCTCCCGCGTTTTCTTTCCGGTGGACGTCAATCCTGTAAGCACAGGATGGGCGCTGGGGCGGGGGAAGCGGCTCTGCGGCTTCCCGGCAGCACGAGCGCCGGCTGCTCCGCTCCCCATGAACCGCCTGGAGCTCACACTTGACTGTAAGGTTATATGCACCCAGGGAAGGCAAGAGGAGTTAATTCTGGGCTCGATACTCAACATGGATGCAGCGGCTAGAAGCTCAAATCACAGAAATCCAAATAAGGCATCAGCATCTATTTATTTTAAGCAACAGGAGTGATTAAGTGGTGGAACAAGCATGTGCCTAGGGGACGGGATGGGCTGTCCATCACTTCACGTCTTAGATAAAGCCTTCCTTGGGGGACAAGAGCCGTAGCCAACATAAGCTCAGGGGCCAAATGCAAGAGCAGGCGAGCGGAGCTCAACAAGCTCATGCGACCGGCTGAAGCAGCGACCTCCCCACACGCCTGCCCGGGTCCCGTCCCAGCCAGGGCAGCCGCGGCAAAGGGAGACACGTGGGGAAGTGCAGCCAGAAAGTCTGGCTGGGGATGGGCATGGAAAGGTGGCTCTTGGACACACTGCCCTGCATGGTGGGAGAGCCGGAGGGGCCTCAAATAGCCCATTCTCCGAAAAAAATCCAGCCTCGTATATCACTGCAGACCACTCGGCTCAACAAGGTGCAAATCGGCTCGTGGGAGAACGGACTCACTTGGACTGCGTCTGCTTGGTGATGTTCCTGATGGTGGCTCCTTCCTTGCCGATGATGGCACCCACGTACTGGGTGGGCACCAGGAGACGGAGGGGGATATCCACCGGCTGCTGCTTGACCGGTGCCCCCGCGGTGACGGGGGAGCCCTGCCTGGGAGCACCGCGTGCCCCGAAGCCACCCCGCCGCCCGTTCTCCGGCCCTTGCATGGACTGCTCGTCGGGGATGTAGGAGACCTTCAGCGCGTGGTTCTCCAGCTGGTGCCCGTTCAGCTTCATGATGGCTCTGGAAGGGGAGAAAGGGTTGGGGCGAGGGTCCCTCCTGGCACACTCCCACGCCAAGCGGCAGCGCAGCAGCATCCGCTCGACCCAAAACGGGCCAAGCCCTCCCTGGCGTAACGCCCGGCAAGGAAGCTCTGGGAGGGGGGAAAAGAGACGTCACCGATGCCGTGGGGACCTGGCAGGACTTTCCACCCAGCCTGGATGAGCTGAATTATTTTAAGGGGAACCTCTCCAAGCACCCGGGGGAGGGGATGGGAGCGATGGGTGCAGGACAGGATCGTGCAGGGAGCGATTCCCACGTCTCCTCTGCCTTATGATTTTTGGCTGATATTTCAAATCCCTCTTCTGGCGGGACTTCAGGGACTGCAAGAGCTGAAAGCTGTCGATAGATGGGGCTGGCAGCAAGAGCAAAGCGATGGCTTTGGCCACTGCTCTCCGCAGCTCCTTCAAACCTCCCTGGCTTTCTACGGAGAAAACCAAAACTGCAGCTCTCCAGAAAATGGTCAGTGACTCAACTCTTGCAAAAAACCAAAMCAAAACAAAACAAAAAAACCACCCAAAAACCCCTAAAACTGCCTGATCAGAGACTTCCCCTGCTAGCAGCCCCATCCCTGCAGGAGGCAAAGGGACCAGAGAAAGATGCTCGATGAAGTACACGCATCCCCAGAGGAGGAAAAAGCAGGGAAGAAGGGCTGCAGATCTGAGAGCAAAACTACTTGCACAAAACTCTTTTGCTGGGTGCTTCCCGGTGAAATAAACCCAAAATATTTCACCTTATGGGGTGCGAAGCACTGGATGGACAAGGGAGAGGAGGACAAACCGGGAGCGTTCCCCTTGCCAGGCTCCATGGCCGGACCCTGCCCCACGTTATTACAGAAAGTAAAACAAGACCGCGGTTCCCCCATGAAGGTTTGCTGCGGCTGCACATGCGACCACAGCAAATTCACGGTGGCCACGGGTTTGACAGCTGAAGTATTATCAACCAGGTGGCCATTTGGAAGCTGGTGCTTTGGTGGAGTGACCACAGGCGACGTCCCCGGGGACCGGAGCGCAGCCGCAGTGGCCACATTTGAGACATGCCCACCTCAGTGACGGAAACCTTCCCGGATAAAAACCTAACAATCAATCCCTGCACTCCTCCAGGCTGCCCTCCAAGGCAAGTGCTGATCCCGTCCCTTTTCCAGCTTTCCAGAGCCCTTCGTCGGGGCAAAAGGAAAACGAAATAAAACAGCGGTGAAAACCCAATTAATTTTCCATTTGCATTTAGTGCAAAGCCTGATCTTCCCCGGGCAGGATGGGGAACGGAGCTGCAAGTCCCCCAATGACATGGCCATCAGCCAGAGAGGACACGTGTTGCCTGACGTCTACCAGCTCCTATGATATTTGGTCGCATTATTACTTTTTCTGGAGACATAACTCCTGAAATCATGCAAGTACAAGAAAATCTCTACTTTTCCTTGAGCAAAAAGTTATGTTTTTACTCTCTGAAGTGCAGAGAAAAGTCTAAAATCATGGATGTCCTCTGAAGGGCTTTCATCTGAAGGTAAAGGAAAAGAAATCAGAGTTCTGGGGGGTTTCCTCAAAGATTTGCTGCATTTTTAGCCAAAATTTAGGAATTCTGGGGTAATCTGACTCCCAGCACTGGAAATCCTGTTTTCTGCAAGCGGGGAAGGGGCCGAAGCCGCAGCAGGGAGGGCAGCCCGAGCYCCCGGGGGACGTGGGGCACTTACTGCCTGGTCTGCTCCCGGTTGGTGTAGGTGACGTTGACAACGGCGGTCTCGCTGTCCGTGTTCACTGCGAGCAAAAAAGAGGCAGAAATTAAGAGAGGCGGCGCGAACGCCAAGGCCCCCTGAAAAGCGGAGAGTCCCCGCTCGGCCAAGTCCCCCCTCGGACGAGTCCCCGCCGGGGCTCCCCAGGGATTTGCAAACATTTTTCTCCTGCAAGGGAGAAGAGCGTCCAAGGGCTCAGGCCACGCTGGGACTCATCCTGGGCAGCACAGACCCTCCTGCCTTATTTAAAGGATCMCGATATGCCATTGCGCTCTGCAGCAAAGCCACCAAAGCCAATTCCATCCTGCCATCCCTTGCCAGAGCCCAGGGACGGTCCCAGGAGCTCCTCCGAGCCCTCCTTTCCATTTCTAGAAGGGTTATGGTAACTCTACTCTCATTAAACATCCCGGGGGCAATATTAAACCTCCTGTCTCAACTGATCGCCATTAGAGGCTGAGATAAAATCTGCTGAGCGGAGACAGATAGTCCCCGGCCAGCCTCGGCAGAGCATCCTGCACCTTCCCCCGAAGCGGCTGCTGGTGGGTACCCATGGGTGCGGTGGGAACGATGCTGACCCGGCACCCGAGGCAGAGACACCCACGTGCGCTGCCCAAAGCCACCGCACGGGACTTGTCTTTTAGCAATAGGGAACAAAAAATAGCCCCAGCAACCAGGCTGAGACCTCTTGACATCTTTAGCCGTGGCTTCTGCTGACAAAGGAAAACCACGTGTCCGTCCTCGCCCTCCTCCCCCCCAAAAATAGCTGGGGCAGAAAATATCTTAAATACAGCTTCTTTTTTCAGTCCTACCTTGCTCGCAGTTTTCTACGGTGCCATACTGGGCTAGCAAACCATCCAGAACCTGGAAAAGAGAGGAAAGAAAAAAACAAAACACAACACTTTACACTGGGACCATCAGGACAGACCAGGGAAATACAATCAATCAATAAAGGCAGCTTTCTAGTCATTAAGATTTCACAAGCAATTAGACGAAGGAAGCTCCTGCCTGCCCCAGGACGCTGGACCAAGGAGCCTCGGAGCCAACTGGGGGGGGGTGGGAAGAGTCAGGGAAAAGTCCCAGCAGTCGGTGGGAAGAAAGGATCCATTTTGTTCCTTATACAATAGGTAAATCATATAACCCTGTTACTAATGGGGATTTTGTTGGTGTAGCTTACGTTGCTTCTACCAGTTGAATTTATTCCTATAATGGAAGAGGAATAAGCTATGTGGACGCAAGGACCTAGTATAATTAGACCCAACTAATAACAAAGAAAAGGATAAATCAACTTTAATCCCAAGTACAGAAACCTGGGGGGGAATTAGTCCTTAAATCTGATCTACATTTCTCCACTTGCTCCTCTTACCTCCCATCGCAGCTGGGGTGGGATGTTTCGGATTTGAATTTTCCGGCTCCTGAAATAAATGAAAAGTGATTAAAAAGCAGATTTGGTGTCCGAAACGCGGCCGTCTTACGTTGAACCGTTGCACGTTGATGTATCTAATCAAGCTTTGCATTTCCATACGCTACCGGGGTTTCTGATGGCTTTTGGCTAATTACACCCAGCCTGGTCGGTGCCGGATTTACGCCGGGAGCTTCACCAAGAACAAGATGCCAAAATCCCCCCCGACCCTTTGGCGCTGACTGGAGCCCTAACGTGGGCACGGCTGGAAAGGCAGAGACTTTCACCAGATTAAATAGAAGGATTAGAAAGCAAAAAGGGAGCCGTGCGTTCATGTCACCTGCCCTCCTGCACCGAGGGACGACCCTTGGGATGCCACCAACCGCTGGTGGGACCCGCTGGAGCATCACCGCCACATCCAAAAACCCGGCTGAATTTTAACCGGGGAGCTCAAGGTGCTGGCATCCCAGCTCCACCACCCGAGATGGTCTCAGGCTGCTTCTCCACTCACGTTTTTGGCTCTTCCTAACCTCACTTTTCCCAAAATAGAAACTCTTTTTTTTAATTCCGATGCCAAATTTACCCCGGGGGTCCTGTCCCCCCCCTCCCCGCCTGCCCCTCGCCCTGCAGCTGCCGCAGACAGCTGAGAGCAGCCACGGGCTCGTCCGGCGGCTCCGGCACCGGCGTGCAGCCACACCGTTATGGCTGCTGGCACCCCAATGTGCTGCTGGACACCCCAAGAGCCCCCACCTAAAGGCAATGACACCTTTAGGTGCCCAACGCTTCGAAGGATGCAGCTTTGTGGGTGCGACCCGTATGCGAACAGTGCCAACCCCCCACGGATGGCTGGTCCTCCCCCGTTGGCCTCTGTTTCTCAGGAATAAMCAAACCCACCGAATTTTAAGATGCCTAAAGAAAAGGAAGATGAATGCCACGACCATGGCAGGCAGCTCGGCGCTTACAGCACTATATCGAGTAAATACCCTCAGACCTGCTCATCACAGACCCAGGCTTCAAATTCAAAGTATTTATGAATGTGTGAAATAATCCAAAAAAAGGAGAGAAAATGAGATTCCAGATCCTTATCTTCTAATTACACAACTTCAGAAGGTGGCTCAGCTCATTTGTCAATGAGAAGAAACCGTCTCGGCTTGAACTGGCCCAAAGCAAGCGGCAGGATTTAGCCACGCAGGTGAGGATTCCTCCTCAGCCCCTTCATCCTGCGAGGTAAAAGCAGTTCCCTCGAGCATCCCCTCTGATCCGCGCTGCCGACGCAAACCCACAAACATCAAAATCCCCGAAAGGGCTGGCTGGGTCAGTTGGTTTCAAACAAAATCAGAACTGATGTTTCCCCAAAGTTACCAAAGATTTCCCAAAGATTCAGACCGGAGGGATGGGATGGCCAGATTTGGGGCTGTTCTCCCCTCTAAAAGTCAAAATGAAGCACAAAAAAAAAAAAAAAAAGATTTTCAGTGCTCCCGCCAGCTCAGCCACCGGGAAGGCTCCGAAACACCAAATTTTGCCGCTACTACAAATGCAAACTGGGGAAAAAAGAAACAAACCCAACCCCGAAAATCGCAGCGTGTTGCGGGGGGCTGCAGGAAGCAAAGCGGGGGGGGAGCATGCTCTGAAACCAGACCTCTCGTTTACATGCTAATCCGCATCCCAAAATGAATGGGAGAGAGATTAAGAAATTCAGAACGCAAAGAATGCCACAGTCCAGGGAGGGTCAAAAGGATTTGAAGTGATAGAGGAAACCCCGTAGGTCTCCCACTGCCCACCCCTGCCACGGAAACTTCTCCAGATAGCTACAAGCATCTGCACGGGCAGAGCATGTGTTCTGCACATACGTGACCAGAATCAAATGTGCTATGGAGAGAAAAGAGCCATTTATGTCCTCACACCGTAATTCTGCTGGTGGCATCTAATTTTCTCCCCCTATAAAAAAAAAAAAAAAAAAAAAGAATCGGATCCCCTTTGCCAAGCCTGCCGGAGCGTCTGCCCCGGGCAGAGCATTGCCTGCATCCGCGCCGAGCATCGCCCGCATCCACGCCACCCGGGCAAGGCAAGGGGGCTGCTCTGCGCCTCACCGGGGCCACTGCGCTTTCATTAACATGTTAATTAACCGGTAATTCCTCCCATCGCGACCACGCCACCGGGATTATTTGCCGCTCCTAACGGCTTCCATCGCTGACGGATATTAAATCCCCGCGAGGCCATGCTTGGAGGGAGAGACGGGGTTTTTTTATCAGCCCAACCGGGTGAGCTGCACAAAGCAGAGCAGGATCCCACAAAATCCCGGGATGAGCCGGCACTCCGAATACTTGACTCCTGGCCCATCTCCATCGGTGCCCATCCTGCCCCGGGGAGGGTGGAATTGGGGCCGCATCCATCAGCCCTTCAGTGAGGTCTGGCTCAACATGGAGTTGCCCCACAGCGGATGGAAACCTCCCCCTCCGATGAGGAGCCCCTGCTCGAATCCRGCTCCGTCCAAGCGCTCGGCAGCGGCTGTGGTTAGAATTACAGAGGAAGTCATGAATAAATAAGCCCCGCTATTTGGTTTGCTAGAAGCAGGTCCCGCCGTATTTAAATCCTCGTCGCGCAAGGCCACTCTTCGCACCACCGAACGCCACAGCCCGGTTCTGCCCGCTCCCACCTCCGCGCCGAGCAGAGCTTTACTCCAAATAAATAACTCCGCAAGACGGCGATTCCCYGGCTTTTTATTCATGATGTGCCAAAGGCGGGAGCTCCTCCCTCCCRCGCTGCTGAAGGGCTCTCGCAACCTCCGCTCGCCCGACCTCGGCTGCCAGCCGGGACTGGTGCTCGTGCCCCTCGGGCGGGCAGGAGCCACGGACCAGCCCCAGCATCTCCAGCCCACGGGAGAAGGCAACAGCTCTGCCGGATGCTGCTCGCCTTATGCCAAAGGCAGGAGCCTCCCAGATTCTTGGGCTGAGCCGGAGCAGACTGATCGACCTGGTAAAAAAAAAAAAATAAAAACGTCTATTTGCAGATCTGGATGGCTTCTGCCCACGTGCTGGTGGCTTTTTTTAATTTAAAAAGAAAAAARAAAAAAAAAAATTGGGGGTGGAGAGAGGAGGGCGAACAGCTGCAGGGCTGTAAGGGGAGAGGAACCCCAGGTCCCAGGGATGGATCCYGGCGTCGTCCTCCTCCTCCTGCTCCACGCCGAGGGTGCTATTTGTGATAACAGGATTTTAGCATCCCGCTACATCCGTCCTTCAGCCCTCGAAAACCTGCCAAGGTGCCCGGCAGCCCGGCGCTGATCTGCTGGCTCTCCTGCAGAACCGGGAGGCAAAGTGAGACCTTTGAAATCTCTTGACGCTCTCAGTAAACCCTCCCCAGCTGTGGGTTGGGCTCACTGGGAAAAAAAAACCCACCCACCCTGATGCAACCAGACTGTAACAGGAGGCTACGATGGGACCCACAACACGGAGCCAGACCACAGATGAACATCTTGGGTCAGTCCCTCGTTCCACCCGAGCAGGGGAAGCACCAAGATCTGCTCCATCAAAGGCTTTCCTCGGGTTTTCCTTCAGCCAGCAATTTAAAGAGCTCAACACACCAACAGGTTAAACTTCACTGGGGGGAAAAGCAAAGAGACAGCAAAGTGCCATGGAGGATCCCGCAATATCCAGGTACCACGGAGTTTTCTCGCCCTCTCGTGCTGTGCCCATCGATACCACGTGGGTCAAACCCAAAAGTGCACCAGGAGGAACCTCTTCTCCATAAGGGAGAAACCGAGGTGAGACGGGAAAAAGCGGCAGCAAAGGAAAACCCCATTTGTACAGAAAACACCCACTGCTGGGCTCCGACAGCCSCGGAGCCAGCTGGAAACCACTCTGTGTCCCTAACGCACCCAGAGCCCTCCCAGCACCCACGGCATCGCTGGCTCTCGGTGCTGCGTCGGCGGCTGCATCCTCGGAGCCGTGCAGCCTCAGGTGCCCACGGCAGCACAAACGGACTGGTACCCACTGCAACCTTCGCAGAAAACCCCCATCACCCAGGCAAGCAGAATCATCGTTAAGAATCCCAAATTACATTTTTTTTTTTCCGTTTGCTTTTTAATTTTTAAATCTCACTGGGAAATATCCAAGCGCAGATTCAGCCATCAGGATCCTTCTTCTCTCACCCCTGGACACATCCCCAGAGATTGCCTTTGAGAGGGCGGCCAGAACCTCCCGCTTAATTAAGAATCTGCTGGTAATTCCCCGGAGTGGACTGGCATGCTGGCGGTGGTGGCAGGGACCCAAGAAAGGGGCACTAGCTAGTTAGGAGCAGGCAGCCTGGCCAGTGGCCAGCGGGAGGCTGGGGCTGGCCGCCGTAAGCCGGAGCCGACGGCAAAGCAGCACCGGCGTAGCCCGGCCTCGCTCGAGGGTTCCCCTCCCTTTTGCACGAGCCCTGCGTGGCGTTTTCGAGGCGATGCTTTAAGAGGGGGGGAGCAGAGCCGCTCCTCGCCCCATCACCAGCGCGGGCGCATCCCTGCCTCCAGTGAGGAGCCCCAGCGAGACTTGGTGTCACCTCCTCCCAATAAAGTTTTGGCCCACCTGAGACAAGAGCTGCTCTCTCCCAGCATGAAAAAGCTGGAGAGGCTTTCAGAGAGGAGCATGGCTGCACCCACAGCCGCTGAGCGGGTTGGCAGCGGAGCTTGGAATAAAACCCGCATCTCCCCATCGCACCTCACGGATGTGCCTCCCTCCCCTGCCCCACGGCACAGGGAGCCTGGCGGTACCGGCAGGGGCTCGCCGAAGGACCGGGGTTATTTTATCAACAGGATTCAGCCCTGAGCATCACCGGCAGCACGGAGGCAGCTGGAGGGTTCGGTGTGGTGGGCGCAGGGAAGGAGAGGAGGACAGAGGGTACAGGATGCTCAGGTCACCYCGACTTGTTTTCTGAGCATTTAGCCCCAAACAACTGAGATCTGCAGGTAAGGGACACTGACAACCGCCTGCATTACCGGAGCACGATGCTCTACCAGGCTCATCTTTAGGGGGCCACGACAACCCCCTGCACAGGGGTTACCCCCCCACCCCGAGTGAAACAGCCCCACGGCATGGCTATTTCCAGCACAGCCAGCCCCGCAGAATTCCTTCCTCTTCCCCCGCTGGTCCAGATTTTGTCCTGACAACTTGATTTCTCTTTAGCCCCAAAGGAAGGGGCCGATTTAGTGAACGTCTGCTAGAGAAAGGGCCAACCCCGAGCACCCCGGCTGGTCCTCTGCCCCCCATCTCTCTGCATTAGGGTGCCAGCAGCAGCAGATCAGACTCTGCAGTCACACCGGAGCCACATATCCACCAGACAYGCTTTCTCTGGGATGTTGGCTACAGCATCTCTCTTATATCCAACACCTCCTGGACCTTCTCCATCCCTCGCCATGTATTTCTCAAAGCAGAGGTGAGTAATGGCACCAAGGCGCTGAAGGACCAAGTGCTGATGGCAGAGTTCGGCCAAGCTCTGGGCTCTCCCCGACCCCATCCTGGCCATCTCCTATCGAAAACCATTTATGCAGCTCCTCGGGGCAGGAGGATGACGGCCAAAGCCAGAGACATGGGGGGACTTACTAGAACTGAACAACATTAATGATGGCTTTTCAATCAAATGCAAATGTTATGCAAATTCGGAGGCTGAAAACACAGTGCATCCCTGATTCAATTAACAGCATTTCATTTATCTAGTTAGGCTTTGATTCAGGAAAGCACTTAATCCTGTGCTTAATGTGTTGTTGTTGTTGTTTTTTAATGTTTTAAACATTTTTAAATAGGAAAATGTGGTTGCTAAGACACAAACGTTGCCAGGGGGACTCGGAGAAAAGTTGTAGCTGAAATTACTTGCTTTTCCCTTATAAACTGATAGGCTTTCAATTTGCCGGCATCTCCACGAAGCAGGAATATTATCCCTATACTTCATTGACAAGGAAACAATAGCACAAAAAAAGGAGATACCTGCTGGAAGCCCACAGCAGATCCCTACCACACCTCTGAGCACAACCCAGCGCTCGGATGGGATCAGCCTCCAGGTTTTAGCCACTTCACCTGTGATTTGCTGTCTTATGCATTGCCCTCCAAGCCAACACATCTCTCGGCTTCCCCACGTGCCGGTCGGTTGTTGTACTATTAAACCCACCGACACATGGAGTTCCCAGCAGGACTGGGCACGTGAGGTTCTCGCTGGAAACGCTCGCACACCGGCAAGGCAGGAAAAAACCACATACCAAATTCACCAGACAATGCACAAGGCCAGCGATCCTAATTCCCTCCTCAAATGCAGCATTACTAAGGTTTGAGTCATACTTCAGCAGAGACAGATATTTGTATTTTTTTCCGAATCCAGACCTCCTGACCCAGCTCCTCACAGAGGTGCAGCAGGTCCAGGTTGAACTTTCGGAACCTTCATGGTTTGGAAGAAAAACCTCAATGTGGGAACGGGAGGGAACCATGGAAAAGTCTTCCCCCGAGTTTGCAAAGAGCCTAAAACCAGAGCTCTGAGATTTGGAGGCATCGCATTTGTTTTGGGCCTTAAGGCCGCAATGTCAAACATCAAGAATATGCAATTTGAGCATATAAGTAAAAAAATGCAGATCTGGGCTAAAGGTTGGGATGGTGAGCCCTAAATTAAAGGCATTTTTTACAGCACTGAATTCTTCTGCCAACATTAAGGTCCTCACTGCCCTCTCCTGGCCATGCCGCTCCCCATCACCGGTCCCCCCACTGCAGCATTGCCCAGGGCCCCTGTACCCCTCTTCTGCCCCTTGCTTCAAAGCCTGGCTTCACCGCTGAAGCTGCTGATTGAGGTGGGTTTGGACTACGACCTGGGCTGTGATAGGAGGCAGGTCAGGCCAGGCATAGTCCCACAGAGCAAGAAAAAAAAAAAAAAAAAGTGGTAGAACCCTATCAAAAAGCCCCCAGATGTGCTACAATTGAGCAGGGTCCAGGAGGGGTGGAATGGGAAAGGAGAAGAGCATCCCTTTTCTTGTCCTGAAAACAGACCCAGCTTGCAGCCTGCTCAGGAAACACCGATTTAAACAATGACTTTTCTGTATCTCCCATAAATAAAAAGCAAAGGTCTCCCAGAGAACCATCCCCCTGCCTCCAAAACACCTTCTCCCATGAGACCTCAACTTAATGTCATCAGCGCAACAAACTCTAACTTAACTCTTAAACTCTAACACCCTTTCTTCTAAAAGCATCTTGTGTTATTTCGAGCTGCTATCTTCCTTCCTTCCAACCCCAGTGACCTGCTTGCTCTCATATCCTAAATCTTCATGAAGAAACAACTTCTCTACAAACCACACACCAGTGAAAAGCCTCCGTGGCCGCAGTGGTTGCTGTTCACTGGGGGACTTGGCCAAGGCAAGAGAGGAAAGTCCCAGCTGCGCCTGTGCAACAGCAAAGCCGGAGCTGCAGGGTGGCTGACGGGAAAGAGATTTGGGGGTGGAATAAAAGGAAGAGGAGGTTGAGAAAGAAATATGCAAATATGTATAATGACAAGATTAAAGCAGCAGTGGCAGAAAGAAAAGCAGAGAGAAAACCAGGCTCAGTCTTTGAAGAGAAACGATCCAAGAGGCTCCTCCTGAGGAGATCTGGCCAAGCCAACAAAGACATTTGGCTTCCTGCAGTTGGAGGGACCCAGAAGTGAACCGGCCACGGGATTTTGGAGAAATGCGGACACATCCTCCACGCCAAGAGTCTCATATAGACCCACTCGCCTTGGCTAGCAGTTATCTCTGGCAAGCAAGCATGACATGATTAATCCTTTCCATCAATCATCTCAGCAACCAGAATTTGATCTTGGGCTAATAAATCTGTCTAATTGGTTTCTCCCCATTAGCTCTTTTTCAGAACCGCTTTGTACATGGAGAATCTCGCCTAATAATTGCTGAGATTTTTTCAGGGAGCTGCTGAGAATGAGAAGTTGTCCATGAGCATCCCTTTGAAAGCCTCAGAGAACTCATTCCCGTTTTTAGAAGAGCTCCTGCATCTCAGGTGCAGAAGGAAGGGACTGGTTGATGCCCAGAGCTGGGCAAAATCCTCTGTCTTATATTCCCTCCTCTATCAAACTGCTGTGCTACCTTTCCACTCCTCATTTTCCCCACTGATCCCASGTAGACGGTCCTGGCATGGAGCACGCGCCATATCCGCCCAGCTAAGTGCCAACCTCTGGGAGAGGTCAATACCTCGGTGCTTCAAAAGATGCAAGAAATCTCAAAGAAATCTCAAAAGCCCTTATCCTCAACTTGCCCAGAGGAAGACTCTAATCATCCCCCAGACTTCTGCAGTTAGTCCTTGCCAAAGTCAATACATCAAGTATCTGCGGACAGGACAAGTTTAACAGTAAGTAATAGAGAGGAAAGATGGATGAGTTTTATACAATGCATCCATTTTGCATTACCTTTCCATTCTAATTTGCTGGCAGGTTGCCACGTATTGAAAGGCTTTTTCTGATGCTCTGAACACGCCCCAAAGCCAAGCCCAGCTAAACTCGGTGGGTTCCCAAAACCGGCAACCCAACCCCAAACCTCAACGGGACATGCTGCCTCTGACAAACGGGTGGCATGTAGCACACCAGTTCCCTCCCAGCCACCTCCAGCCGCGGGGCAGCTCAGTCCCACTGCAACCCAGCAGCCAGCAAGACGCATTGAGGGATTTTCATCCCTTAAGAAAAATCTAAAATTTCAATTCTCAAACTGACCTTAATCAAACCTGACCCCCGAGCTGACACCRGCTGGACTATGAACACGCCAACAAATGTGATGTTTAAAGGCAAATTTTCTTGCAGACCATTACATGTGGAGAGGTGGCAGAAGTGGGACTTGTTCCTCACCCCATCTTTTACCTGTGGACCTCGAAGCACTTCCGAGACCATCACTTCAGAGCACAGCACAACGCAACAAACTCCAAGGCAGCCAGGCAAGGGAGCACGCAGCATCATCTGCATGTCCTCAAAGCGTCGAAGGGAGCGCTGCCAACTCCGCACGGCTGTGAGCATCCCTCCACCCCTGACGCTGATATAATAAACCTGAATAAAAGCACACACGAGAGAAAGTATATTCTGCATTTTGGTGCATCCTGCACATTTCAGAGCATCTTCCTTCACGCACCAGGGCCGACTTTGAACAGAAAAGCTCCTAAGCGTGGATTCCCACTCAGCCACCTGCCTCCAGGAGCTACGACGTCAGCCACCGACACAGGAGATGTCTCAGTCCACCAGGTCTCCTGCCATCCTCCCCCGAATCCAACAACGCAGAAAATAAAAGCTCGGATGGCGCGAAACCCACAGCACGGTCACACCAATTCCCGCTCTTCATTACTGCCTTCGTTAGGGTGCTGGGGATGGGGTTTCAGCAGGCAGCTGGGTGCCACCCATGAACCTCTCGCCCACCTCTCCTTGCCACGAGAGGGCACCTCTGCCCTCCTCCAGTGCCCGGGACGCATTTCTAACTGGTTTCCAGTGGCTCTGATGGTGTTACGGGCTCGGGGATGCTTTGAGATGAGTTCAGGCTTTGCAAAGCAGCCAAGTGAAGCTTCGGGCAGTTCCCACGCAGTTGGCTGGGAACCTCAAACCCCATCAGCACGTGCTCTCGGGTGGGTCTTAGACCACTCTAATTTCTCAATAATTAAGCATCATTACCAGGGTGATTGACAAGTGTCGCTCAGATACGTTTCATATAATTTTGCCTACAGAAAGTGGCCAGGGCCATCTTTTTATTCTGTATTTCCAACCCTCCCCTGGACAGTGGGGTATTGGCCTCTTACTGGAGATCTCACAAACCCTGCGGGCTCGGAGCACTTTGAGCACGGGAAATAAGGGATTCGTTCAAGCTGAGGGGAGCTGCAAGGATTCAGAGCCCCAACAACTTCAGCTGCACAAGCACATGCCAGCACGAGAAAGGAAGAGGAAACAAAACTGCTTGTGACTTCTGAGGGTTTTTCTGATCGAGGGCTGTGTCGGGAGGAGGAGGAGGAGGAGGCAGCGGCAGCAGCGCAGGGACCAGAGGCTTTGAGGGCTGCTCGGCTGCGACGTTACAGTGCCGGAGAGCGGCACGATGCCGCAGACCCTCACGCCTGGCAGGTACAGATTTTTCAGATAAGACTGGATCAAAAAAATCAGTATAAGAGAGCCTCCGTGCGGGGCTCTGTGCCAGTGGCACCGAGCCTGTTTTAAGCCAAATCAGGTTGAACCAGTGCAGCGATTGCACGCAGACAAGCCCTCCGAGATCAAAGCGGACTCATAAAGGGAGAATCCAGAAGTTACAACACAGATTATACTATCTTATGAACTTAATTCAAGGGTGGAGACCCTTTTGCCAAAACTCAAGTTAAAACCCGTGACGCCGTACTCAGACCTGCCAGTCCTCCCAGTTTGGGTAGGAAGGTGGCGGGGGGGGGTGGTTCAGACCTCCAGCAGCCTGGGCTGCGAGCAGCACGCTTGTCCCCATCGTGTCGGGCACATATCCCAGCCCAGATCCCAGACAGGAGCTCCCAAAGCCCCTTCTAACCCTGGCGGGTCTGGGCAAGGACGACCCAAAGATCTGTGGCAGGTTTGGTATCGCAGCCGGGGCTGCGGCTGAGCCCCAGCTGGGGTAAAGCTGCGATGTTTTTTCCACTGAAAACTGCAAGCGAAATCAAAATGCTTCCGTTCTTCTGTCTAAGGGAAGGTAAAGAGAAGAAACTAACTGAGATGAAAAAGTACAAGTGAGGCTTTCCCCCCCCCGCCCTTCTTCTTCATTTCCAGCATAAATTTTAAATAGAAGAACAGAGTTCTTCACCAAATCTGTTTGAAGCCCAACTCGCTTTCTCTCGCATTTCCTCTTCAGAAGGGAGGCGAGGGCAAAGCAAAACTCTTCTAAGAAAACGTGATCTAACGTTTTCATTGAAAAATGAGAAATTCAGGTTTCTCATGCAGAGCCCACAAAAATCACCCTTCGGGGGTAGGAGGAAAGATGCCAACGGACCCACCTCGGACAGCCCGACCGAGGAAGCCAGCAGCACCCACGGAGCCTGCACGGATGCGGCCGTGCTCCTCCTTAGGCATCTACTCGGGTTTGGGAGAGGGTTAAACCCCCCCCGGCTGCTTCCTTCGTCCCACCGGAGCTGGACCAGCAGCAGAGGAGATGTAAAGTTTCCAGATGGGGGAAGATGTCCTATGTTTGTTAGTTTGGGGTTGGGGTTTTTTTTCAGCAAGGGGGTCATGAATAAGAGAAGAAAAGGAAAAGGTTGAGGCTCGGGTAGGACAGGGCAGGAGCTGGAAAACAGCAAAGATGGGGCTTTCCTACTCCACTGCCGTTCACCTCGTTACAGAGTAAATAGCAGTGCCGAAGCAAAGCCATTTAAAGCCCACCACTACTTTGGCACAGGCAACATGAAAAGCCAACCCGACAAACATACACCAAATAAATTCAATGCACCATTAGGGAAATCCAGCACAAAGCTGTCTGAATATCTGATCTGGATTTTTTCCGAAGTGAATTCCCCTCAGTCATGTTCATGCCCTCTCTCCTGTCTGCCTTCCATAAACATTCACATCGCCAAGTTTTACTGGCACAAACAGTGGCAGAAAGTAGCTTTCAAAGTTGCATGAACAAGTATTTGGGGAAACTAAATATAAAATTTGCGCTGTGCAAATATTCATGCCAGGCATGCAGGGGTGTGCAGCCAGTAAGGCACAGGAACAATATCACGGGGCAGATAAAGGCTCACCGGGGGGAAACTCTTCTTTCAAGCCATAGCTTTTAAAAAAAAATCACAAATATTCTCTCCCCCCCAATACATATCACATATAAAAGTCACAGCCACTTTGCATCTCCGCCATAAGCAAGAAGAGGCTACAGATGTCAGAGAAATTTGTTGCATTATTAGTTCAGCTGTAACTGAACGCTAAACAATGACTATATAAAGTTCATATAAAGTTGTATATTTAGGCTCAAATTCAGCACATGCCTCATTTTACCATCGAAGCAGCCCCATTAACTTCAAAAGGATGGCTTCCCTGTTTAAAAGCATGTCCTTAGGAGTCTTGTGAATCCGAGCCTAAAAGCACAACATTTAAATGAGGTTCTTGGCTTCCYGTGAAATTACACCCCAACAAACAACTCCATAAAAGCCTGTAGCAGCCACAAGCTCTTCTTCCTTTGAGAGATCACAATTTTCTTTTAGTCTTTGCTCATTTGATCAATTTGTTTGTAAATACTTTTATGCCGGAGGCTTGAACCACAGGAGATCACAAAACGCAGGTGAATGTCTTCATAGCAAAGAAAACATATATACTCACATATATACGTGTGTGTATATATATACACACACGACTACCCACTCGGGTGATCAAGTCTGCTTGGACGTGACCAGTATTAACCAAGGAATAATTCGGATAAGATTGACAGTCCTGGTTAGAAGGCAGAACTGCAGAGCTCACCCCAGCCCGGCAGAGTTCCTGGTGAGGATGCGGCGTTTCCCGACACCTCGCAGGTAAACGCTGCTATTGCTCGTGATACCTTAATACGGATATCGTTTCATTGCAGGTAGTTCTCGGCATGCAACACACTCAGAACATCCGAACCCACAGCTTTGGACCGCGCAGGAGTTTAAGCAAAGCCAAGTGCTTCACAGGTGATAAACGCCGGAGAAAATGTAGAACTCGGAGGGAGAAGGGAGCATCTCGGGCATCGCTCCGTCCCCACCTTGCCCTGCAGCACCTCTGTACCCCTTATTCCGCACCTCATCCGCAGCTCCCGATCCCTTGTCCGTGCGCGCTCCCAAAATTCCCAAATACTTGGACAAGCCTTTCGCCACGAGCACTAAACGCGACGGCTCTCCACGCAGCTAAGAGCTAAAAAGTAGGGGGACAAGTTAACTCCTCTGGACCCTCCAGCTTGTGCCCCCCGCATCCGGGGGGTCCTTCAGGGCTCTGGGGCAGGAGCCGCCTCCGCAGCATCAGGGGGCGAAGGGGCAGGACCCGGGGRGGGGGGGGGGGGCCGGTAACTGCTGAAACCTCCCGGGTGGCAGCTGGCGGATCTAAAAATCTCTAGAAATTAAGAAGGAATCCCGACAGTCAGATTTTTTCAAGAGGGCTCAGCACATCAGGCGCTAATCGCTTCTGAAAACGGGGCTTTTATTTAGACGCTTAAATGCAAGTTGGAAAAATCTGGCTCCAATTGTGGGTGAAAATCTGGCCCTGAGAGCYTTTTTTTTTTATTTTTTTTTATTTATTCTCTTTCCTTTTATTTGGCTCTAGATCACAATTCTCCTGTCTCTCTTACACTCCGGTCCGGGAGGCGGCTCCCCCAGGATCTCCACTTTTAACTTTGTGAAAAAAGGAAACTAGAGCGGAACCTTCATCGGAGTCAAAACTTTCTTCTTTTTGTGCAAATCAATTTCCCTGTAATCTCAAGTGCTGTTTACACATGGCAATACCCCTGGACCGTGCGGGATTTGCATCTCGCCGCGCGCTGCGTGGAGCCCTGCCAGCTCCCAGCGGTTCCTGGTGCACGGGGCTGCCGCTGCTTTTATTATAGGCGGACCGTGTTCATAGCATCTTAAACTCAACCTGGTGGATTACTCTTAAAAATAAAGCGCGGACCTAGTTCTGCCAGGGATGCCCATGGATTAGGGTTTTATTTTCTTAAACCGGTTTGCTCCGTACGGACCAGACAATTACGGTAGCCAGAAAAGTGTGAAATTTCAGCTCTGACCATGTCAGGGCTCCCAAGTGTCAGTTACAATAAAATAAATGACCCATTTCCTGACGGATCACGAGGGCTCCTCCGAGACGGACGGACAGATTTTTTTATGTTTGTTTATTTTCTCTCTCTTTTTTTTTTTTTTTTTTTNTTTTTTTTTTTCCTTTTTTTTCCTTTTTCTCTCCCTGACGGGAAGGCTGCGCTCCCCTGCTCTTTCGCATCAGGAGGTGGGAGCGGAGTAGGGATGCTCTCGCCCCTCTGCCACTGCCCTGGCAGTGCCCTCCCGGCTGCTCCCATCCCATCCCCAGCATCGTCCCCACCGACGTCCCCGCTCCCTCCCRCCGAGCTCCGCCAGCTCCTGGCCCCTCGCCTCCAGCCAGAATCTCAATAAACTGTCCCCCCCGCTCTTCGGGTTTTATTAGCCTCCTTGGGGAAGCTCCCATGCAGGGGCTGTAAAGGCAGCCGGAGCGGGCTCGACTCGAGGCAACGGCACGGGAAGGATGAACGGTTTCCCAAAAGCACTTCCCAACACACGCGGACCAGCCGGGTACCCCAAAGCCTCCCCTCCGAACAGGCACCGGCACCCCAAAGCCACAGCGAGACCGAAAAGCAGCCGGCTTTGCTTCAGACGCTCTGAAAGCAAAGCCAAACCCCAGGGAAGGGGACAAGAGTCGGGCAGTGTCCCCTTTGGGAAGGGCTGGCAGGAGCCAGAAAAGGGCTGCAGGACCCCAACCCTCATGAGACCCTGTCCAGAAAGCCCCATCCATTGCTAACTCTGTCCAGAGGAGAAAACTGAGCAGGTTTCAATTAAAGCATGATTTTTTTCTTTTAAATATGTATACTGAAAACCGTGAAGACGGCTCCAGCATCTTCAAGAGCAGGCTATGGACACTGGACATAAACCAATGGGGAACTGGTTTCCACTCCCCTTGAGCGGGTTATTCCATCAGAAGCAGAAAACACACACTGGTTTTAAGAAAACCAGCTTAAAACAACACCTTACATTAACTTTCCCACAGCTTCCCAGGGGCACTACCAACGCACGACTGGTGTAAAACCTCCAGCCTGCTTTGGTCCGAGACATCTGCCCTCGGCTCAGGGCAGGACTCAGGTGGGAAGGGACCTCCCGAGGTCACCTTGGCCAAGCCCAACGTTCCCCCAGCCCATTCCCTCTGCAGGGACAGGGGTCTCGAGGCTGCCTGGGCAGAACATCTCACGGTTCACCAGAAAACACACAAGGACAAGGACAGACAGATGGATGGAGATACATGGACACCCCCCTCCAGCACCTCTTGCAGAAACAAGGAAAACCTTCCAGCTGAGACCCCTGCGATCCCYCCCCGGCTCCACGACCTCCAGGATAAACTTGCAATTTTCAGATAAACTCCAGCAAAGATTTCTGAGCTGAATTCCCCGTGGGGTTCACGCATTTATTGGTAATGAGCAGATGACTTGGGAAGGTAGCCGGGATAAACCACCACACATCTCCGGAGTGGACAAACACCCCCATGGGTCTGGGCTTCTCGTTTCATAAAATATAGGTTCAGAAAAAAACTTTCCTGGTGAACAGACTATTCCATAACTGCCTCTGCCACACTCCTCGTGCCTCTCCCTGCAGCAGTTGAAAGCCATCCCAAGCGGATGCAGGAGGAGGCAGGACATCAGCCCCATCACTGATGCATTTTTCTCCTGTGCCACTTGTTTTCTTAAATTTTTTAAGCTTTGCTGAGCAAAGGCATTTTTTCTACCCCCCCAGGTACTCAGTGCAGGACCCTCCCAGATCATTTCCACGCTTCAAAAGTGGACAGAATAAGAATTTAAAGGTACACAAAGGCTCAAACCCATCGGTCAGCGAGGAGCCTGGCAGTGCGGAGGACGGGCAGACCTTGCAAACGACTTCTTCTGCCGGTTCCTYCCCACCATGCCCTGGTTTATCGGGGTCCGTCCGGCGGCTGGGATCCCCTCTCCCCCACAACCCCAAAGAGGCAGCTGGCAGTGCTGGTCAGAAGTGGGTGATTTAGGTGTGCACATCCTCACTTAAGCTTTTAAATGCCTCCGGTCACAGTGAAAATGAGAGTTTTCACCAAAAACTTTTGAAAAGCTCCTCTCTGGTAGAAAAAAACCAAAAAACCAAAAGAAAAAAACCCCAGAAAAGTCTCTGTGACCTCTTTAAAAGGCTTTTTTTTTTTTTTTTTTTTTTTTCCAGAAGAAACCTGCAACCTTTAGGTTTCAGGCTCCTCAATTTTTCCCTTTTCTCCTACTCCCCTCCTTAATTTTTGGGAAGGGGGAGACACCAGCATCCCCTGGGGGTTTCCCTACGCATCCGCTTTAGGCTCCCACTTCTCCCCACCAAAACCATTTTACAAAACCAGCGGCATCATTAAAAAAAGCAGAAAAAAAAAAAAAAAAACCCCAAACCAAACCAAACCAGCCACCTTCCGCCTGCGTCGATGGAGGCACCTTCCATTCCTAAATCCAGCAAATCTGGAAGGCAGTGGAAAGGCGGGTGCTGGAGCCGGTGACCCCGGCAGGGAAAAGGGGCTGGAGATGTTTCATCCTGCTCCAACCTGGAGCTGCAAACCCCTGGGCCAACCTTGGGCCATCCCGAGCAGCCTGAACTCTCCTCAAACCCTCCCAGTAACTCTGGAAAACATTAACATTGCTGGGGACT
>JAYKAV010003145.1:0-31471 GCA_035582835.1 Phoebastria nigripes
TAAAAAGTTTATCAAATGAAAACATGTTTCAATTAGACCATGCTTTTCTAAAATCATGCTCAATTTATACAGTAGTCAAGTTCGTACTCATTTTTATTTTTTCTTTTTCTTTTTTTTAAACAAAGATTCAAAACCACTGATTGTAAACTCATTGAGGAGACTGTAGTTTATTCTGGCTCTTTTTTGATTGTTAGCACTTTTTCCAGAAGTCCATGCACTTCTCCATTCACACCATGTTGATGAGAGGTCTTACTCCCCATATGGCTGTTGTAAGGGCTTCTTAAGGTACTAAAAGGAGTTTTAAGCTCTGCATCAGATGTCAACTCCTCTTTGATTGTAACATGAGTTGAACTATCAGTAAATGAAGGTTCATTCCAGATTTCTTTGTCATGTGCTTCTTGGCTACTGACAGAGTTGCCACCTTTCTGTAACATGTAGTACAATATTGGATTGGTTTTGGTCAGTCTCGGAGAGTCTTTTTCATAATCATTCTTGTCCATACCTGTAATCACCCATCTAATGGGCCCTTTTTCACTGGGCATGGGACACACGCTAAACTGGTCGGACTCGAGTCTAGATACTGTACTCCCCAAATGTTCAGGGAAGGGGGAACTGGCAGGACTTCTTACTGCTACAGGATACTGAAATGTTCTGTGATCTACACAATTGTTCTGTTGCACAGGGCTTCCCATTAATGCATTTACTGAAGAAATGCTGAATTCAGGTTTATTAATTGTTGCACTGGTTTTGTTTCCTTTTTTCTTGCCCTCCATCAGTATGTTACTCCTATGTTGTGACAGATCTCTCTCACAGTTTTCTGAGAGAAGCAGCTGTTTCAACACATTAAAGCCTTTACTATCTCTAGACCAACTCCTGTTTTCACTTTCATTATTTGAACCATGACTTACAGCATATTTAAATTCAGCATCACTTCTGCTGAATTTCAGTTCTTGCTGGTTAAGCAAAGGCCCGTACAGCGCCTCAGTAGGAGAAGCGTGATTGTTTGCAGCATCAGACACATTACTTTTCATCTTTTTTAATGGACTTTCCAAAGGCTCAGCATGAAGCTTCCTCTTCTTCGGTACTGTGCAAAGACTCTTTGATTCAAGGTGTGTCAGCTCATTGTTTCGGTGACTTCTGTCCAGCTCATCTGCAGGGTAACTGTCTTGATTCTGCCTCAGCAACCTACTTAGCAGGCCGTTTTTGGAAAAAGAGAAATCTTGAGGTGAAAGAGGCTCAGATTTCAACTCCTCAGATGCTGGAGAAGCAGCTGTGTTTCTCTGCAGTGAATGAACAAATCCTTGAAATTTGTTCCCCTTGCACTCTCTTACTTGTTGTGCATTTGAATTATAAGGAACATTTGATTCTTCAGATGGTTCAGTTTTTATTTTCACTGTCAATATTTGCTCATTCAAAGCCTTATCTGTCTGTTCTTGAGAACTTTCATCTCTTAAAAGCATCCTCTCTTTCTTTTCACTTTTACCTTTATTGGGAGTTCCCAGGAGCAGCTGAAGGACAGTGCGTCTTTCAAGGAGATTTTCTATTTCTGAACCTGGAAGTCCTTGTTCAGCGGATGCAGGCTGACAACTGAATATTTTGTTATTTTCTTCATGCGTACTCAATTTATTCGTAAGCAGAGGGCTGTTCAATCTATCAATCAAGCCAACAGGTTTATCTGTGTTCCCTGCTAGCAGCTGTTTGCTAGCTCTTTGTTCTTCACTTGACATGGAAGTCTGCATGCCGCACTGAGCGAGGTTCTGCAACAGCTTGCTGGCACTGAAAGCCGAAGAGTTCTGGGGACTATCATTCCTGCTCAGCTTGGCTCCTTGAATTTCTTTGCTTTTAGAAAGGTCTATCAAATGTTTAGATGCAGGATTCACCAGCCTGTCCGGCTGGATGCTGCAGGCATACGGTGGCGAGCTACGCTTGATGGCTAATGATTGGTGCGAGAGATTTATAGGAGAGTCTGCTTTTGCAGAAGCCAGCAAAGGTGGAGTGCTTAACGGAGTCATTCGATTTGCACTGGGACTGTCAGTAACAGGAGTCCTTTTACCAGTCTGTACAGTGAAT
The DNA here is from genome assembly GCA_035582835.1 of Phoebastria nigripes. Classification (NCBI taxonomy): domain Eukaryota; kingdom Metazoa; phylum Chordata; class Aves; order Procellariiformes; family Diomedeidae; genus Phoebastria; species Phoebastria nigripes. Next base: position 2,071 of record JAYKAV010003145.1, read on the forward strand.
TTTGCCACATCAGCTACACTGTGTGGTCCCTGAGGGTCGTTGCTCTTGTCTACCTTTTCTTCACTCTTATGCCCAAGTAACAGCTGAAGTAGTGTTACTTTCTGATGGGGATTCAGCTTAGAAGCTTTCGGAGTGTCTTTGTCTTCCCTGTTCTCTGGACAGGAAACTTTTGGATCCCAGTTATGAAGCAAGGACTGAGTCAGGTTATCCAGTGATGCAGGTGGACCTGCATCTGGTTTATCTGTCCTCTGTTTAAAGGATAGGTCTATAGGAAGACAGTTAGAATGGGAGCTTTCATCATCACTGCTGTCATCTTCTGTAAAACTAGGATTGTTGTCTGAATACTCATCAATAGTTGTTGGTGTGCTGCTGTCTTCAAAAATGCTGGCTCTCTCACTCTGTTCATGCCCTTTTACATGTTTGGTGGTATTCTGGCTTTTCAGTAGATGCAAGAGCAAACTGTTGCTGGGAGAGGTTTTCAGGTTACTCCTTTCCAAAGTACTTTTGTATCCCACATTTTTGGGAGGCGAATGCATGATTCCCACTGAACTCTGAAATGGTGCCATATTGCTTTTGCTAGATACTGTTTTGGTTGATGATCCTGTTTGACCATTGAGATGGCTTGTCATTCCTTTTGCTAAACCAAATTGGCCAATATCTTTCTGAGTGCTTTCTTGTAATCTGGCCATAGCTGCAAGTCTCTCACTTGCTATTTGATTTGCATTTTGTGCTTTTAAAGCATGTTCCCTGGAGTACTGCTGCAAGTGCGCTTCACTTGAAAGGAGTAAAGCTAGCTGGCTGCATGCTACGCTGGGCTTCGGTGAAGCAGCAGGACTAGATCGTTTCTCTACCATGCTTGCAACAGCTTGTAATCTTGCAGCACATGACAGTGGCTCATTTATCACTTTAGGTCCGCCCTGCACCGCATGAGGAGATTCTATAAACCTCTCTTTGGGCAGGTTCTTTGTTATATCAGGCAGGCTGTTGTCCAACTTCTGATCTTTTGCTTTGCTCTTCTTCAGTAGAGTCTTCAGGTGACTGGATGCTACACCATAGCACCTTAAATCTTTCTCCACTTGTAAAGAATCATGGCTAAGGGAATACCCTTGCTCCTTAAGGCTCTGCCTAATCTGCTGTGACAGAGCAACACTCTGCAGCCTAGAGCTGAATGACTGAAGCAAAGAGGCAAGTAATGTGCTATCCTGTTTGCCTTTGGGCACATTTTCAACCATGCCAGCTAACAAGGCTTCCTTTTTTCCATCTAAATCCACAATGGAATCAGACAACCGCCTTCTCTTTGCTGCATTCCAGTCTTCAGAAGACTGCAACAGTCTTGCTTTTTTGAGGTGCAGCATGCCAGATCCCTGATATGTATTTGTATTAAGAACTGGACCATTACTTTGACAGCTGGGAAATATATTTCCAGAAATCTTAAGGTTTTGATCCTCTCCACTATGCCCAGTAGACTTTTTGTCAACTGCAGTACCTGAGCCTCCTGCTGCTTGATGCATTAGTAATCCCTCTAGGTAAGTTAGAACAACAGAATCCTGGTGCATCTCAGAGCCAAGCTCTTCTCCATGAGTCATGTTCAATAAAAGTTTCCAAAAGGGCTCTGGTTCTATTCACTTCAAAGACTAGTTTTGCTGTAGCTGAATTGAGATGCAGAGTTAAGAAATAATAGGTAGATGTCTATAGCGTTTTCGCACAGACTTTCAGAAACAATACAAAATGTCATATTCCAAGCAGGCCTCTTCCAGTGTATGCTGTTTGATAAGCCAGGTTTCCAATCATATCAATCTGCTGATATCCAGAATATTTATGAAAGATGTCTAGGAGGAGCACTCAAAACATGGTTCCACAGTCATAAAGTTCCATTAAGTATTTGCCACCTTCTTTCTCCAGGAAGCCAGCTTGTTTTTCATCTTTTTCCATCTCCACCAAGCACATAAAATTCCTAAGTGAAGAAAAAAACAAAACAAAAAAAAAAAAAAAAAAAAAACAAAAAAACAAGTGGTCAAGAAAGAAAATATTTAGGATAAGATCTAATTGCATAAGACTTTTTTTCTTTTTCTTTTTTCAAAAACACATTGTCTTAGATAGAGATTCAGGATATATAAGCAATAACCACATTCCAGAAGAAATAAAAAGTCAAGTAATGGACAAAATACATGGTAACTAATTTAAGAACTTTGTGGAAACAATTCTGAGACAGAAAATTTYATACAAAAATTAAGCTTAACTATCGTAAGCATAGCTACTGCAAGTGTTCATCGAATCTCTCTATCCTACAGCTCAAAATAAGGAATACCAACCATGAAAGGAAAATCTTAAAGCACTCTAAATATACTTTTAAAAAAATTACATTTGATTTTACTTCACAGTTGCATCAACCTTTCTTCTTCTTATGTAAATACACAGGACATGCAGACTATCACTCTAAAAGAGAATTAATGGGAAAAGGCATGCCTAAAGTCAATGTGAAGGTTCATGTTGAACCTGCCTTCAAATAACAGAATAGGTAGCATCATATATGAGTACATTTTTGTTTGGCAGGTAGATGATATTGCTAAAAGTGGAAACCAAGTTGCCACTGCTGCCCAGGACTATCTAGTAATGCAAAATCTAGCATGATAGCACGACCGGGAAGAAATCTGTTGTTCTTACAACGCCCAACTACCACAAGTCATTAGAAGAGTCACATGACAGGAGTGGTGAAAACGGTGCTTATGTTCCTGATATAATATAAATCCTGATATAAAAATCCTCACTTCGCTGGAGGATTTTTACCTTTACATTCTTTCCATGTATTAAACATATAATGGTAAAAAAMCCCCCCTGGTCTTCCCTGAAGTCTTGTTATTTTCAAAGAGTGTAGAACATCTCTACTCAATACTTCCTTGGATGAGGCAGTATGCTATAAAAAGCTGTTTTAAAAAGCACAACAATAGCGCTTATGCTAGATGTATCTCTTCAGTTTTAGTTATATTACTGGTCAATGATAGCATGAACAGTTCAGACAGTCACCACAGTTCAATATTGAGGTCATTATACCACACACGCCTACACCTTCACTCATTCCGTTCTAAACTGGCATAAATATTCAACGTGAGCAAAGCTAAGTGTCTTTCCACATATCTAACTCTGCAATTCGCTTTCACAGACTAAAAGCCCATTGAAAACTTGTATTTATAAGTTTAAAAAGGATGTAGACAGATGAAATCCTTGCCTCCTTAAAGTGAATGAATATTTTATGATTGATTTCCCAGAGGCTATTCTTTAATTCAAAAACTACAGGCAACTACAAGTCAGGAAAATACCAGATCTGAAAAAAGTAAAGAATCAGAAGAACAACTAAATAGCCGTAATGTTAACAGCCCATATATCCCCCTGTGCAAATACTCCCTTACTAGATTTTAAGTCATTTAGAGAAACTCTAAAAACTGAACTACCTCAAAAAACAGAATTAAGATACCAGCAATGCATTGTAGTGTAAATGTATATACCCATGTATCTAAACATCAAATGAAAAGTTGGTAGCTATTGCTGGGGTCTCAGTACTTCTTGCAGAAATACATGTCTATATTAACCAGCACTTACATAATTACCTGTAGAAGACACAGTGCTCGTTCAAATATATAACTACAATTTCAATGTGGATTCATCTAATTAAAAATTACTGATCACCTTACTGTTCCTTCAAAAACCCGTGCACCTCTGGGTGGGCTTTTGCAGAGTTTCAACCCACAATAGATTAAAATCAGAAATAACAAATCCTTGAAAAAAATCAAGGTTTCCAATGAATACATGAAGTAACCAGCAACTGCAACATCAATACAGCTGGACTTATTTCCTCAAATATTTGGGAATGCACTTTATCTGGAAAATACAGTTTTCCAACTTCCAAAAATAAACTGTTTACCTGCGGCCACATTTTCATATTTCAAAAGGGAATTACACTGACAGGATGCTGTTTTTAACAAGCAGTGAGTAGCACTTGATACCCTGTGTTTGTGTTTAAGAGAATAAAATTGAAATTTTTTTCAAGATTTATTATCTGATAAAAGCAAGCCTTGCAGGTCACCTTTAAGATAAAGTACCAAACAAATGCACCATTAAGCCAATATTCAGTAAAACTTTATTCATTACAGATCTGGGTAATTTAAAAAAGACAATGCATTTATGTAAATCCCTCAGGTACTCAAAAAGCCTGTTGCAGGAGATGACACTTGTAGCCAGTACAGTTTACATACAATAACTACTCTAAGAAGTGTTTTGCCACTTTTTTTTTTTTTTAAATTACTCAATGCTAAGGAAATATTGATAATTTTACAGAAATCGCGTTGATGCAAAGGAGCCTTCATTAAAGAGAATGAAATCTGAAAAGTACTTAACACATAAGGAATGGGACATCAGTGATCCTTCTAAAGAGCCTGTTCTGATCTAGTGCTGCAACAGGTATTACAGTGTTACAAAACCTTACATGACCTAATGTACAATACACAAACGTGATGAAGTCATCTGTCAAGAACTGAAATTACATTTTTAAAAACCGTCTCTAAACCTACACCTTATTTGTGCTGGGAAGCCAGGTAGTGAATTTCAGGGTTTGAAGGCAATCTCATAAATGCTCATAAGCATTTCCAGTGTGTTTTGAACCGAGTATGCTTTTCTTCCACTATCTGAAGTGTGGTCATGTGGAAACCAAACCAGCTTTGGAAATTAATGTTTAGCTGGACACTAAGGTAACCATTCAGCAACCTTTTAAAAACATATAGACCATACTAGAGAATTTCCCTGGACCCACTGAAATGTTAATAATTTTTCTTGCTTTAAATATTCTTCCAGAAATTACCAGAACCAAGGAAAGAAAAAAAAGAACGTAAAGAAATAAGGCAGACGGAAGAGGAAGAAGCAGCCCTACAGCAATACATCTCATATTTCCCAGTAAGGGCTGAAGTAAACCTTATTGCAATGAGCCTCTAACATTAACCTCTAATATCTACGAATCTCTACACCTAAAAATTATATTTAACTATTGTGACAAAATTAATTGATAAATTAAAGTTGACATGCTTTCTTGACTACTGTATATGCACTGTTTCTGGTTGTTTCAACTCTCTTCTCCCAGACCTCTGTATCCTGACAAATAAATAAAACACTTGTTTCACAAAGACTCAGAACCTCCATGAACACACACCGATCACAGCTCATTAAGCCATGTTTACCTAGACAGAACTAAAGTAGCAGCAGGATTCACAGCACAAATGCTGTAACCTGGGGAGACACTCCCCAAGTGGAGCATACCACGGGAAAGCCGTCCTACAGCCTTTTAAAACATGCCTAGGGAGAAATTGTGGGCAGAATAGGGAAGATAAGAGAATATTAAAATGTACACTGAATTATAGAAACTGTGTGTGTCCAGAATATTAATTCTACTTTTGCAGTTGTTAAAGTTTCTTTGTTTGCAAACTACAGATATACTTAGCCATCACAAAGATTTTAAAAGAATGATGATGATAAACTTTAAGATCCTTTGCTTACCATAAAGTATTACTGCTGCAAAAGATGACATTTAAGAACACATCTTCTAATAGGTTAAACCACAACAACTGAGCCAATGGCTTTTTACTCCTATATATATTTACTTATTTTTAAAGAATTCTTTGAATTAACGAATGCCTCAACTGTAAAACCTAATTGGAGACTCTAAACAAACAGCAGCCTCCTAGTTAACCCAATAGGTACTCAGCTGCTGCCATTTAAGAAACTAAGAACAGTTCACAACTTAAACTAGCAAAATGACATCCGTAAGACATTTCTCCAATATCCCAGAGTAGTATTTCTAATTAAATCCCTTTGCTAAATGGAACAGAAGCCACAGTAAATTAACAAAACTAGACTAGTATTATTCGAGTAGGAGGGCTACACAATCTAGTGGAGATAACTCATAAAACTTGGTATTATCAAGGTGTTGTCTTCTGTAGTCTTAATTCAAGATCTTATGAAAAAAATCTTGTAGAAACTATTAAGGTATTCATTTAGGAAATCGGCAATGGCTAGCAGATAGCCCACATGAACACTTATTAGAAGAGAGTTTATCCAAACTCACGCACATTGTTAGAATGATTAATAGAGGTTGAGGTGTGTGTATATATATACACAGATCAGGGTTCTTTAATGACTATTAAATTCCTGTCATAATTTTATGTTCATTTTTGAGTTGAGTCAAAACATGAATTCGTAGAGCTGAAATCAAACTGGTCTGTGAAATTAGAATCTTCAGTTATTTAATAAAGTCAGTGTTCTAATGGTTAGAAACTACTGGAGGAGCCAGAAAAAGTTTCTCACTAGCTCACTGCCTTCCTGTTCTCACGTTCCCAAATGTAAAGGCTACAGCCCACCACATCAACCAATGGCTCAGACAGTCATTTTAATTATTACAGATTTGAGGAATGCAGTACAGTGATTACAGTGGCAGCTTGGGATCCAAGGGTCCAATTACTCGCTGTGCTGCAGACAGGCTGTCTGACTTCTGGTTTTACTTTTCTGTACCCCGTTTTCCCAGATGGAGTAATAATAGACGCAAACTTCAGAAAGATAATTGAGGATAAATATCTTAAAGGCTGTGTGTTGCTCAACAGCTCCAGAAATAGCACTAAGTACATAAAACATAGGGTTTTAAGTGATTCCCCATCCTTACAGCTGTCTGCAGTGAAATGCTGCAGAGCACAATGAAATTAAGGTCTCCAGAAAAATTCCTAGATGCACTGGAAATTGCAGCAGAAACTTGCAGTGAACTAAAGATGAGTGTGGAAAATGAGACTAGCTGTCCCAGAATTATTTTGTTATTAAGCTCAATTTGTACTTCTTTGATTTTAGCAGGCAGGAAGGATGTATTCAGAGTGGTGGTATAAGCACTTCAGTTGACTCTTTTTGCTAAGGTTATAAGCAGTGAAACAGGCCTGATTCAACAACCCACGGTACCAAATCCACAGAGCTGCACAAATGTGCAGGTACTTCAACGGCACTTAAGCATGTGCTTTAAGAGAATCAAGTATTTAAGTGCTTTGCTAAATCCCCGCTTTATGTCAGAAATCTATTGAGATGAATGGAGCAGCTGAGACCTCTTCACAGTTTTGATTCAGGCTGTCAAGACATTTTGAAGGTTCCCTTTGCAAATGTAATGTAGAAAAAGACGAAAAAAAGCTAAAGTGATCAGATGGTGGAGCAAAATTCAGCAATAAACGGGTGAATTGGTCTATGGTTGCACTCGAAAGAACTTGGGAATCAACAAGCCTTTTTTACAAGAAATTCATTTTAAAAAAAAAAATCAAGCTCCTCTCCTACAGTCGTAGGATATCACTTTGAGAAAGCAAAAATAGGCTTCTTCCCAGGAGCTTGGCATGTTATTCACTCCTTCGTTAGGCCTACTGACTGCCTCCAAAAGACATTTTAAACATGGAAAGGATAGCCTATCACTTTTAAACAGCTCGGTCAGGAGAGGGCACACGGGGAATCGTGTTGCAGCACCAGAAGGAGGCCCCGCTGCTGCCAGGATTTTTGGAGGGGCTCCCAAGGCACAGAGCCGGCGTCCCCCATCCCAGGCAGGGGTGTTCCCTCCAGGCTGGCGCGGTCCTGCTGCCCCTCCTGCCGCACACGGCAGCATCGCTCACTCTATAAAATACCCCCTTTGGCTAACGGCAGGGTTAGCAACAGCCATGGCTTCACGGCTAAATCCTGTGCAAGTATAGGAAATGGAAAAGCCTTTTTCCCTGTTGTTTTGTTAAGCTGTGTACTGCCAAACACAGTCCTGACCTTACTTTCTTTTCTTAAGAGACGTTTTAGACAACAGAAAGGGTGTTGGTTTTTTTTAAGTATTCGGGGGGGCGGGGGGGAAGGGGGGCGAGTGGAAGGGAACAGACCCAAACCAGCCCAATCAAAACTTTCTGATGATTTTAGCAGCTTAAATGGTAGGACTTTGAAAAACACTGCAGAAAACCGATTCCGTAACAGTTGACGCAACAGCTCAGAGAGATGCAAAAACTACCATTTTATGAAAGCACGCAAACACTGAGTAACTGAGAAGTCCTAAGTCACCTAAAATTGACAGGAACACAGAACCAACAGCACAGCAGACACAAGAAACAGTTTTTCCTGCGAGAATAAGATTTGACAGACCACTGGACTGAAATGTTAGCTAACCAACAACTGAGTGGGGAAGAAAAAACCCCAACTGTTCTGGGGGTAGAGACTATTCAGATTCACTTTGGCTTTTAAGAGACTGCTAAAATGTAAATGCTAATTACTGTCGTTGTTAATGGTGGCCCCAGAGGCACATAAGGAAGGGGAGGCTGTTCCTACATATTCCCCTCTGGGGTGTGGAAAGGGGGATTCAGACACCTCATCTCAGTGTCCCTCCGCTCCTCAGGTTTCACATGGGATTCTCCACAGTCCGGGAATCTGTGACTCACCCAGACCATGCAATACCACCTCACGGCAACGAGGAGCTTTGGGATGATACATAATATGTATCAAGGGGGAATATAATATTTCCACTGTCTGCTTAAATGAGGTGTGGAAATGTCAGAGAGATTTTCATGTTTATGCAGAGAGCCTTTCGGGGAGGCTGCAAGGCAGGCTGCGCACGTTTGTGCCCACGCGAGGAGAGGCGCAGAGGAACGCCTCAAACTCGGCGGCAAAGCATTTTCACGGGAAAGACCGAAAGTCTGAGCAGTGCTGGCTACATCGCAGCTTCTACCCAACCCTGGGGAAGCATGTTGCAAAGAAACGCCCATCTAGCTCTGACGCACGGCTCTCCCCCCAGAGGGGACAGCACGAGCATGAACGACAGCAACCCGAGAGCAGCGGTGCTCGGAGAAAAAGCTATGTCTGCACTGCAGACTGACGTGTACAGGAGAGAGCCAAGACAGCTCAGGTGCCAGAGTAAGCCTAGCCTGGTGGCAAGGGACCCCGCGGAGGTTAGCCTGCCCCGAGAAGCAGGGTACTTCAACACAGCGCTGGTCTGCCGCCACTTGTCCGATGCTGGCACTCAACCCATCTCTGCTACCTCTTCCAGAAAGCAGTGCACAGCTTACACAAGGCCACAGACAGACATTTCTGCTCAAGTTACAGGTGACTCATGTTTTTGAAGCTTACTTCACAAACCGACCAGTAAGGAGGGAAAAAATTACAAGAAGTAAAAAAAAGAAAAAAACCCACCCAAACAACAAAAAATCCCTCACCCAACAACACCCCAAAAACAAGCAAACCCCCCAGAAAGCTGAATTAAGTATATGGGGAGGGGAAGGGGGGGGGCAGACACAAGTGCCATAAATGCTGAGTTTGTGAAAGCCTTAGTAGCAGCTCTCAAGGTTTACAAGTACACTCAAGCACTGTACACAGCTTAATCCAAATCTGGCCCACATGTCAAAACCTCCTGCTAAGAAGTTCTGCTAAGTTCAGAGACGAATCACACGTGTGGCCATTCTTCATGCTTTTGGCACTCTTCAAACATTAGCTAATGTCAGCCTACCTTAAATTAGTATTTCTTATTCTAACAGGTAAAAGATTTGAGCATCACAGAAATAATCACTCTTAGATGTGGAAAACCCCACCCCGTTCATGTAACTTACGATTTACCCCTGTAACTGAGTGGTTCACAGAAATTTCAGTCAATGCCTTGGCACAGACCCATGCACATATATTTGTTCTTACAAATACTACTGGAGGAACATTTCTATTTTGTTCTGTAATGGTACTGTAAAGGGCATCTTCGAGTTCATTTCTTGATCAGGATCTGCTAATACTCAGACATGACCTTAGAAACACACTCTCTGCCAACTCTTTGCTAGGTGTAGCATGAAGAGGAATACACGTTCAACCTACAAATGGCACCTGTGAAGGAATCGAGTATTTGACATCTAAAACTGCCCTGTGAGTCACTGCTCAATGATCTTCTGCTACTGAAGACAAAACGGGCAGAAACTAAATGATAAGGCAGAAAAGTTACATCCCACCCCATCCCCAATAAGGGCAGGAATCCAGAAATAGCACAGATCACTAAATCTCAACTAACTTGGGTAGTGTGTTGATCAAAGCTCAGAAGTACAGTGAGCAGAAAGGCTTTTGGTTAATTGAGTCTTCTTATTCAAGAGACCAAGAGCAAAGAGCACAAAAATATATACCAAGACCTGTTTTCAGGATAGAGGGGTGGATAATATACTGGTAGGTACAACAGAATGGACAGAGGATGCATCTTTCCAATCTTTGTAAACCACTTGCCTATAAATAAGTAATTAAAAGGAAACTAACAACCAGATTCCCATTCCCTCCAACACCTACAGAAACAAATCACTGATTATGCATTTATCTCTACGTCAACTCCCCAAGAATGAAACTTGATTAATATACAGTGAAGAAATCAACGCCCTCTTCTGGACAATCATGCTTTTGAGTTACGATCAATTCATGCAGATAGTGCATTTCCACACAACTCTGACCTTCTGCTTGTTGGAGGGATCTAAAGATACAGGCATTTATCAACAGCACTACAATAAAATTGTGTATTTCTTGGATTTGTTGGAATAACTGTACGTGTTAGGTGATTTGTCATATGATAAGTCACAACCAAGAATTGGTTTCATAGAGGCCAAACTGCAACAAAGCACTAAAAAGTAATGCACAGCTTTTATTGACAGTAATAGTTGTGTTCCACTTGGGACCAAGCATCTCATGGTTAGCTATGAATGACAGCCACTTTCTAGACTTTTCAACAGAATAGGTTTCAGCTAACCGAACACAAATACACAGTAATTTCATAGCAAGGTGAAATATAGGATCACAGTTGCATAGTATTCAATTATATATAAAACCCCATAAATCCATGTTAAAGACCCAGATGAATTGGGGTTTTTTTTTTTAAGTGAGTGGAAGGACAATATAGTTTCTATTGTAATGGGAGATTTCAGCTTATTGTAGATGGTGTTTCTAAAGGCTACGGATGCAGAAAAGGCTCATATAATTTCAGTTAAGTGGGAAAGGAAAAATCTGCATTAGCAAGAAGGTCTCTATTAGTTCAATTACAATAAAGAATTGATTTTTTTTCCTCTCCAAAGCAGCAATAAAACCAAGCGGAATTAAAGATACAACATAAGAACCAACTTTAGCAAAACCTGGGGAGAAGAGGCTAACAACATCCTGTAAAGAATGTCACAGAAAGTCCTCATCGTACCACTATGCCAGAGTTAATCTGAAAACATTCATAACATAAATCCCTAAGTAAAATACTAAAAGCCTTTTAAGTCACATAGATGCATACAGAGATGATCAGTTAGTTAATAATACCCTCAAACGTTAGGATTTGGGCTGCAACTCAACCTTAGCCATGAGTCAAATCAGAACAATTAAAATACTGACTTAGCTCAAAACCGATGAAAACTGTATTCACTGCCACAAAGCCATGGTAGGAACAGCGGATGGCTGGCAAGGGGAAGGGTTTAACTACCCCTCAATATAAGGGCATACACTTTGAAGTAATTTCTCAAATTTTATGTTGATAAAAAATGACAAGCATTTTAAGAAGAAAGATAATATGCCGTCACAAAGTTGTGGAAAAGAGCTCTTACTAATACGTTTTATATCTGTCTTTCATGAGTGCTGCATGAAGGAAATAACTGCAAAATAGCAAGAAAAGACTATTTATTGTTACTGCTTTTTCCATTAATGTCAAGAAAGTTGAAACAGGTGCCCATTTAAAAACTGTATAAAACAAAACAACACAGATGTGTAATTGATTTCTGAAGAAAGCGTGTGATTTTCTACATATAACAACATCTCCCCCAAAATAAAAGACCTAGTAAAAATAAATMTATTAGTCCATACTTGCATGTAATTAGCAGCTAATTTGGGACCATCTTTCGTAGTGCCTGTCAAACCAACAACCTCACTAAGCCTTTATACAGCCATATGCCCAAAGTGTCAGTTACACCGACCAACTTCACTGCCATGTTAGCATATGTCTAAAATTAAGCCTGTGTCCAAGAGCCCTGCTAATGCAAGCGGCACCAGCGTACCACAGCCTAACTGGCTGCTAGTGAGCTCCATCTCCATCTCTAGAAAAAAAGGCCATCTCAGTCGCCATGAAGAGCAACGCTWGTAATAAATAAAATAAATTAGTTCAGAAGCTGCACGTTTAAATGTATACAAAAACATGGTTCCACATGAATTTTTGTCTGATCTAAGTGTGAAGCTGCTGCCAAAGTGCGTAGCCTTGTCTTGGTCTATGGTTCTGCAGCCGCTTGCGCCTACCACCTTCCCGGCATTGACACAAGCATTCCTACAGAAAGCTCCTACAAGGCAGGTCAGACTAAGGACCTCATCGCCACCAAAAGAAACCCCAAAGATACTGCCGAGTGGCTGTTTCACAGTTCTCCATGTGGGAACGCGTGACTACGAGAGCGGCATGAGGAAGGACAAAGAGCAGGGACTACTCCTTTCAGTGCACAACCGCACTTATGCCAAATGAAAGCATTGCCACCGGTGAGATTCTCCAAGAGGAAACTCCACCTCCAGGCAGAACGTCTGTACTGAATTTGGAAGAGTTCATCGGTGAGATAAAGATGCCTTTTTAAGAAGCATCTCCTAAACAAAATTTAAAGGGGGGGGGGGAAGTCAATGTATTCAAGTCCTCTGAAATCCAAAAAGATGACTGGAAATAGAATAATTGATTCAAATATTTTATTTTTTATATTTTACTGAGGCATCCTGTGAAGCTGGAGTATAAATCCTATTAAACTGAACTTAGTTTGTCCATCCCTGAAATAGATTTGACATACAAACACAAACACAAGGTCAAGGTCACAGATCAGCAAGAAAGATTACAAAGAGGACTGATGYAAGAGCTGGCATTTGATCAAAGCTCCTGGATATATTTATTTTTTTTTTTAGTACACTTACCAGAAATACCACTACATTTTCTTCACATCAGTACATCACATATTTTAAGTATTCCCTACCTTTAAGAGCAGCTGCCCTGTGCTTATTTATTTTGACAAGAGATGTTAGGCAGCGTATCAAGTAAACTAAGGAAGAACTCTTACGTTAAATGAAAAGGAAGTGGAAGACACTTTTTGCCATCCTTTCCACTGTATTCAGCTATGTGCTGATACATACTAAATCATAAATCCAAAAGGAGAACCCACTCACAAATACAGGACATGACAGTAAGACCACTGCTAGAGAATCAGGACCTCAGTTTATAACTTCATGCAGTCCAAGTTACTTATCTTAATATAGCAATTGTATATTTGGATGTGCACTTCCAAACACAACACTTGCTTATCTATCCTAATTATCTGTGTGCACAGCATGTATTTCTCAATTTAAAAAAAAAAAAAAAGAACTCTTAACACAAGGTCTGTGCAGAACACAATCAAACTAACCTCTTCTGTAATCAGGACAACATTTACCTCCTAGAAAGCTTCTTTAATGCTGAACGCTGAGTAAGTCAGCAGATTAAACACAGCAGCAACAGTTGAAAGACTCATTAAAACTCAGCTGCTGAAAATAGTTAGCAATGAAAGTCATTTACTGATCTATCCATCCATCCATCCACCCACCAACACATTCTCAAAGCTTTAAACACATGCTGAAGAATATTTAGCTTACAGGTCACGTCCACCAGACGTACCTTCTGACGCTTAAACATGAGGAAGAAAAGGTGTCTTGGGTGACACAACATCATATGACACTCAAAGGTGTACCGCTGCCACAAAGTTTAGATGCTCATTGTAATAAATAGTAATTTAAAGAATAGTGTGGCTTGTACTCTAACTTCTGAACCCCCACTTTCAACACCAGCACAGCTCTGATGTTAGTCTAGACAGACTGGGAGCAGTTTATATTTAGACAGAGAGCTATGTCTATAAATAGGACCATTCGTGTTGGTATAAAGCTTTTATTGGAACTCATTTGGGGTGACCTGCATAACTCACTTGTATGTGGGCACCTCAGACACTGCCAGTAAAACCTTCATGCCATTACACACCCTCCTGCATCTTGTTTCAGCTGTGCTTCAACATTCGTTTACTGATTTTTCTCCATTTAATTTTTGTATAGGTGTTACATTTGCAGCACTCTACCTGTGTGATTGGGTTGGCTCAGCTACTAATGAGGAGGCCTTAAATGAAAAAGACAAAAAAAAAAAAAGGCAAGTTTTAAAAAGTTGTCTCCTTCTTGAAAACATCCGTCACAAGAATTAGATTGTCACCCTTTTCAGCTATAGTATCACCTGAGCTACTAGAGCCAAACACAAATCACTCCTGAAGCCTGGGATGCGAGCTTCTCAGTGCAATGGCATAGGTGTTCTTAGCCCTGATAGTGATTCATCAGATCTTAAAGCAGTCACTGGTTTAAGATCAAATTGAGTTAAGTTGTAGACCTCGGGGCAATACAATTCTGCTCCTCCTTAGTCCCGCCTTTTCTAAACCCTTTCAGCAAAATGGGAGAAAAGGGGAGGTTTGTTTTTCTTTTTCCAAGTGGAATTTCTATCCTTCCTACTTTGTGAAAGGCTGATAAAGCTTCTCACTGCATTGAAGTGTTAGGAAGGAAAATAAATATATAAATAAATAATCAGGCGATGATTATGATTCAAGATTAAAAAAAACCAACAGAGGTTCATTCAACATCCGCAAACAAATCAGCAACTTACTCTGAGAACGAAACACACATGAAAATGTGTATATAAGACACTTCACAACCAAAAACATTGTAGGAAACACATTAGTTTATTAGCAGTATAGCTACCCAACACTTCAAACTCTAAAGCAAGTATATTTGGAGTCATATAGCTTATTTAAGTTTACTAACGCATGAAAATTCGAATGCGTGAAAAAGCTTTTACTTTAATTGAGCTATATTACAGTCAGTAACTGGTCATTCAGTATCACAGTAGGTCTTCTCTCATGCTTACACTATAAAAAACTTTCTTTAATCATCATAACCAAACCTTTAATAAAACAAGTCAGCAGCAGTTGGGTTTTTTTTTCTGTTAAGTACAAGTTCACACTCTTTACATACATAACCTGCAGGAGCAGGGGGTTTCTGCTAGTTCTGAATTTTGGATCGAATCCCCCGCTTTTCAAGCAGCGGGGATGTGGCAGGCTGCTATCAGCGGGCAGTGGCGGTTTTGGTCTCTTTCCTACTGTGACACGACAGAGAAAATGTCTGAAGCCCAATTCTATTCCATTCCTCTTTGGAGAGGTCGAACAGGCAGAGCCAAAGCTTTCTGCACAGAGAGCCTAAGATAACCCATTTCAAGTGTGCTGTCTCTTTTAAAAGGGGGTAATGACAAATTTCAATAAATGACTAGCCAATATAGCAACAAAAACGAATATGACAGCTAGCACAAAGAAGAGAGTACTTCTGGTCAATTTAGTAGTCAAGTAGTCCACAACAATGGATTATCTTGAAGCACTGGATGGCTGCCAATGCCCAATTCTGTAAAGCTACTATTTTATTCATTTTTTTTAAAAAAGAAAAAAAAATATTTTCTGTGGTTACATTTACATGTGTGAAATGTCAAATCAAGTTTTTAAAAATGTTAAAATATCATATTGATGAATAGTTTAACAGTAAGTCCTCTACCTTTGTACTTTCTTTTTACTTATTTTTACTAACATAAGTAGATCTATGGATTTTAACAGGACAACAAAATAATGGCAAGATTATGCACACATGCAGATTTGTGCATGAGAGAGGCATCTAATTGATGTAACACAGATTAAGGTTGCAGAATTAGGCACATGATAGATGGGACACCTACCATACTGAAAAACAGTAATACATCACCAGTTTAAGCATCATGACTATTAAAAGCAAACTGGCTCACATTCAAAATGTGAATATTCTTCCTAATATAATTAGCTATAATTCAGGACACAGCATAGGATTTCCTTTTCCAAGCAAGATGTGCAATATCAGTTATTCCAGTTTTCCCATTCCTCAAGTTGTTCAACACACACCAACCATAGCAGGTGATCTGGTTTCCCACATGCTGGAAGTCTGACACCGATTCATCATCTAACAGAATTGGCTGGTGGTAACAATGAAAGGCAGTGGGAGGTAGGTGGTGAGTTTCCCTCTGTAAATCTTGTCTCAGCTTTGGGGGTAAAAAAACCCCAGAAACATCTCAAAGTTGTAATGACAGTTTTAATCTGGTCACTTAATGTCTACTGGTAAAGTATGGAGAGAGAGAGAGGGAAATTGTCATAAAACAAAAGACCTAAAAGTCACGAATATAGCAAAGACAGATGTGAAACTCCACCAAAGTAGCTTAAACTACGTATCACGTAGTATGAAGTCATTATCTAATAGTTATTATCCATAACCACGACTCTTACCGATTCAGCTGATCAGGCTAGGTATTATTTCCAGCTCAATCTGCCACAGTAGAGATCTGAGCATGGCTTGACAGGTCACAACCCATGTCCCTGGTGTTACATAAAGCCATCTTTCCTTGATATATCTGGAAGAGTCATTTCCCAGCTCAATATACCATCAGTAACTGCAGCATTTTCTGAATCAATATATAGTAAGACATTGTCAATGACCTGAAGATAAGTTTCATTGACTGCCTGTATTCTTACTAAACTATACTTTTTTTTTGTTTCTTCTGTTTTTTAGAGTCTTTATAAGAATCCTGTCATAAAGCTAAAGAAGGTGGTTTTCATTCAACCCCTGTTGCTAAATTTCATCACTGAATGATACCAAAAGAACTTCACTGAAGACTACATTAATGTGATTTCATTCAACAGCAGTTCAGGCTCATATGTACCTGCAGAATCTTACAGAACTGCAAGACGACTCACAAATACCAAAGTAATGCAGAAGTGAATCACACTGGACAGGGAGGTACAAGCCAAACAAGGCAACAAAGGAAGACCAGAGGAAAACAAACCAACCAACCAACCCACCCCCAAAAAACAAACCCCACTCTTCTCAAAGAGACTTTATGCTATAGAAGCACACAATTTAAAATCCATTTGTTGAGAAAAGGCCAGAAGTTCTGGTGGGCAGGTGATCATGTCTCCAGCTTCCCAGGAAACTTTTAGCAGATTGTTAGCTTGGCACCCCAGTTAGCAATCTCAGGAGAAAGAGATGAAAGACTATCTGGGGATGTGAAATAAACCACCCTCCGACTCAAAATTCTTAAGAGGTTTAAGGACCAAAGCTAGTGTGAATTAGATAAAGTTACTACTCTGTGCCTGGGGTGAGAAAAAATACAGGTTAATAAACTTCTTCCCAAGTTCAGGGGCAGAAACTCATACCTTTCAAGTGTCAATGCTGGATCTTTGTGAATCTGCCTTTCACTCCACCCTGCCAAAAATAAATACATTATAATCAGGATGCAGAAACTTATGGAGGAAAACAATTTTATTTCTACTGTAGCAGGAAAGTCATTCTGTCAATTCAGTACTAGCTCATGAAAGGGAGCCTTACTTCTTAACAAGGTATCAACAGACTAAAATAGAGTTTTCCCCTGAAGTTGGTTATACTCGCGGTCAGTTTGTGACAGTATCAGAGCTTGATCAGTGAGACTGAGCTGAGCAAGCTGGTAAATGTAACACGCCAGGAGAGAGGGGATAGGTCTCCTTGCCCAGTTAATACTATCCACTTTGTCAAAAAAAGTTGTCATCCAGAGTTTATCTTTATTCTGACACTCCCACTATCCATTTGCCCATGATGACTTAAAAAACAAACCAAACCAAAAAAAACCCCAAAACCAAAAAGCAACAAACCGACACCACAAAACACAACACAACACACCCTTGACATTGCATTCTGCTTTTCTAAAACCTTACTCATCTTCTCCCACTATTATCCTTAAGTTACTCTCATTTAGTCTTTTCTCAACTCCCTACGTCTACAACCCACACTTCTGTAACATCACCGACATCCAATGACCCTTCCACACTACACAAAACACAGCTGTTATTGTAATCCTTCCCCTCAAGACACTCTGACCATATAACCCTTTACTTCAAGTTTTCAATTGTTTTTCTCTTGCTCTAGATTAAGTTTAAAATTTCTCATCTGAGTTCTACAGACATTAATAACTCTTTTCATTTCTACCCACATAGCCTAACCACTTATTGTGTCCTTCTTCCTTACCCTTTTGTTTCCACAAACACTCGTTTTTACTGTAATACTCCGGCACCTCTCACACAGGAAATTCCATTATGCTTCTGCACTGCTCCCCAGGCGAAGATCATCTACACTCTGGAGGCTATTTTTTCTCTCCTCCAACAGTAAATCACCATAGCAAAAATTAATCCAAATCCACCAAAATACCTCCTGCAAAGCCACAAGCCAAACCAGAAATGATGTATGTTGCTTGCCTTTCCTCACAGATTCACACCGTACTGTTTGTTCCCTTTCCCTCATCCTAGTCTATATGAAGTTTAAAATAAATACGTCTGCACCTGTGAGATGCTGAGTACATACATAATACTAGTTCAGCTGGACAACGATTAAATGAAGCCCTAGAGCAAACACTGGCCTCCAGGATAAGTACGTTTTCCCTTCCTCTCACAAAAGAAAAAAATGCATTTATTGTTTTTGCAGTACAACAATACATGCTGCTGTAATAATACAGTTTTCACCCGATACCTTTCTTTTACTATATATGATTGGAGGGGAACGGAAGTGTGATACACACTAAAAGATCAACAGAACACAAAGTTTAATGATATGGAGAAAAGGGCACAGAAGGGCTAAAATAGAATGCAGAAGGGCTAAAATACAGCATCAAAGGGCTCCCCTTCTCTTGAGCTGCTGCTATTAAAAATCTAGTGAAAGCTCTTTCCCTTCCCTGGCTGCTAGGATGACAATTTCCCTACCCCACTGCAATCTGTTTTCACTTCAGACCGTGCAGACAGATGAAAGACCAGAAAGACCAGCGAAGGAAAGGAAACACCACTCCTAGGAAAACTTATTTTCAGAGTCACAACATTTACTTATTTATTTATTTTTAATCATGGCAGCAAATGGTGCCAAAGACGACACGAACAAGGAAACTTTTGAGGAGGAAGGTGAAGGCAGAGAAAGTACCTGTCCCAGGGACCAGTTAAACATAAACCCAGACCTTTTTCAATGAAACAAAGGACGCTTTCTACGTCTCAGCTGCCTTAATGAAAACAACCTTCTGAGCCCGAACAGCAGACTTAATTCTACAAGTTCTCCACTTTTTCGAACATAATTTCTCCTCCCACTCCTCAAATGAGAGGGATCGGATTTACTGGGTCTACCTCCAATTTCAGTTTTATTGCAAATAAAACTTAACCTGACTTCCTTCCAAAGTCCCTTTGGTATCTCTCTACTAAATCATGTAACCCAGAGCTTGCTTGCAGCATTTCTGAAGGTGAACAGTTTGGCTTACCAAGAATAACCTACTGGGATGCAAATTCCACTTGCCTTCTTTATATTCTGCCAGGTTTATGAGAGCAAGTCTGTCTGCGCTTGACATTTGCTGGGAAACACTGCATGGCATAATTACTATTGTAAAACATTTTATATTCCCGTAAATTCAGACTACAAGCCCAAAGTGCTTACAAGCTAAGACAAGAAACAAGGATAACTAAGCAGAGAGGAAGGGTTGTAGAGGAAAAGTAGGTTTCAGGAAGAAAAGCGTCAATGGCAGGTGAAAACAGTGAGGCTATCCAAGCTGCCTGGGACACTGTCTCACAAGCATGAAGTCCTGAAGAGTAAGAAAAAGAAGAGCAGAAACAAGATTATGTAGGATACTGCACACGGTAGAAGGATACAAGCAACCTGCTTCATTAAAATATAAAGCCAGAGGTGAAATTCTAGGTAGCGTGGTGAAGTGCAATAAACATCATGTTATAATGCATATGGATGGGAAGTCGAAGTCTTCAGGGGTTTACATTATTTTTATTGTGATCCAAAGGAACAAGAGGGAGGATTGGAAGATCGAAAACATCTTGACTCTATAATCTGTCGTCGAGAAAGGGGAGGGAGGGAGGGAGGGAGGGAGGGAAGGAGGGAAGGAGCAAAATCAGTAGGTTACTTCTTATCCATCACCATTCAGACCAAAAGCTTCACTTATATTGGGGGTGGGGGGGAAGATTCCAAAATGAAAATTAATAAACTATTCTTGTAATTCACTTCCACATACGAGAAGTAATTGCACTGAATGTAAATTATTTTTGTCAGCTGCCTGATAAGACACGGATGACTCTAAAGAACATGGAATAACAACAGCCTCCTTTTTGCTAATACATCTGAACATAACCTACTACTGAAAGCACGTTTCCCAAGTTTTCCATGAATTCTTGTATTCACCTTTAATTACCTTACTTTAAAACAAATGGGTATTTTCACAGAGCAAGCATGATCCATGTTCCTCATACATATCAATCGCAAGAAAGGTAATAGTATTTATGACAGTCTTCCTAATGCACATCCAAAAAACCCAGACTATTTGATAGGGATATGTAAGGAAAATCTTTGCCGCTCTAGGTACTGCCACTAAAACCTCTCTTGTTAAACATTTCTCTTTTGTTTGATTGGCAAATTTGATTATGAGTTTAATTTTTGCATAGTAAAGCTCATCCAGCCATTTTTAATTTCAAGTTGGTTTGCACTCCATCATGACTAGCTGAATGCTACAAAAACCTTTGACATAGCGACCTCATAAATCGTGGAAAACAGAAGAAATGTTCTTAGCAGCAGGGAACTGTTGATAAGAGACTTTCTCCTCTGTTGACTGTACTCTGTCAGCTGTAACTATGTGCAAGAGTCCACACTTGCAAATTATACAAAATATGCATCTGAACTACCCTTCCATGAAATTATTTTCTTTGTTAAAATGATAGTCACAGGTAGAAAAGCTGAAAAGAAGAAAGTGACTGAAGTTGACCGAGCATCCTGTTTTTCTTCCATGCAATATACAACCATCATTTAAAAACTCCGTAATTTAAAAAAAACTTGATGTACTCCACCACCGAGCTGCAGACAGTAGGCAATGTTCCTAACTATAGAAGGGATTTTCATAGACTATCCATCCACTACATGAATCTGGAAAAGAAAATCCCAAATTATTTCAGACTTGAGTGAACTACAGAATTCAACTCCATATCACTTATACATAAAGTGAGGTCATAAAAAAACCCACCCACAAACAAACTAATGACAAGTAAGAGGCATTTCAGTTACCAAAGACCAATTTCAATCTGACATCTAAATATCTGACGTTAGATGGCTGCTGCTCTTTACAGACTGATCATAGTAATTTCACTCCTTTGTTGTTCACCAGGACCTCTTACTACGTGCACTGTGCGGGTCTAAACCACATTGGAGGCTACTGGGCACTGTCAAAATTGCAAGAAAAAAGTTATTCCGTCTTTGAACAAAACAAAACACTTTACAAACATCAATGAACATATCACAGCAGTCCTTTGGAGTATTCCCACTTTATATATGAGGAACAGTGAGCACAGGAGAAGATTAAGCAATTTGCCCATAGTCCTATGAAGTCCATACCCATAGCAAAAGAAGAAAGATTTTCTAAATCTCAGTTTGGCCCTTTAATTACAAGATATTCTGTCTCTCCAGTTTGTGCATAGGTTTTTTTTTTTTTTCCTACTAGTGAAACAAGACAACAATTGAGTACACTGAACTTGAGGCTACTACAGGAATAGGATTTGCATACCACAGTAAATGCCTTTATCTTCCAAAATAGGAAAAAATTACCAGCACTGCCCTCACCCTTAGGGGGAGATGTGTGTCAGTCAAGTACAGTCAATACAGTTTTTCCACTATACCTGCTGAAATGACGTTCTCCCCAAGAAAACAACTGTGTCAGTACTGAACGGAAAAGATGAATGATGTCATTAGGATCAAAAACATAATTCCACCAACTTTCCCTATTTCTCAGAAATCTGACATGCTGAAACAGTCCCAATGAGCTGGGCAAGCACTACTGACTTGATTGGAGCTGGAAGGACCACTGCACAGCAGCAGCAGATAGAGTTTTGCAGCAGTGGCTCTTCTGATCCACTGCCCACTTTCCGTCTCTTTCCTAATAAAGAACAAAAGTCCTTTTTATCCTGAAGCAAGGATCTTTCACAGTGAAGTATGTATAAACGTGTATACACATACCTAAGCACTTCCTTCCCAAACAGGTCCATTTTTATTTCCTTGCTTCAGAAAGCTGTCAAAACCTGCTTTTTACCAGTCTAATTCAGTTGCAATACCTTCACAGCATTGGATTGCTCGGACGGACTAGAAAACAGGGTGTGCGTTCATCCATATGCACACCAGCGTATAAACAGAACTCCAGCAGTCCATGCTAGAAGCAGAACTAGAAAGAAAGGCGACTGAAGCTGCAGTAGCAAGTGAATCCAGACAGGCGGCTTTTTTGCATGTGCTGAACTGCTCTGTGGTGCCCAGGCTCTGGAACCCTGAATTACACCAAGCCTGACTGAGCATCCTCTGCAAGTCGCACCAGTAACTAGAACTAAGCCTGGAGAAATGAGTTTGCCTCCCATTTAAACAGAGCCAAAAAGCACAGGAAGAATATTCATCTCTTAATAATCAATATTAACATTTTTCCTGTTGAGTTCTCACAAACTCAAATTCCAGCTTCAGAAGCTGGAAGTTTCCAAATTGCCCAAACTCACTAAGTAACTTGGTTCCTATACTTACTCATTTGCAGAACTTGCAGATACCTGCCACCCATACTCTTTGCCAGAGTGAGAGAAAATAGACCAAGTGGCTGCCATTGGCTTTACAAAACATGGGAGGAGGGGAAGTACCCCAAACCTTGTAACTGCTAACAGCCAGTGCCACCTACGGTTGATGTTGCAGAAGCAAAGATCCAAACAAAGAAAAAAAGGTGTTTGGAACTTTTAACAAGCCCCAGGTTTTTCATATGGCTTCAGGAGAATAGATTAGACAAAGAAGATTAATAGTCTTGTCTACTCTAGATCATTTACCATGATTGCAATAGCCAGTCGCGCTAGTACCAAAACCAGGTCCCGATTCTTTCTACGATTTTACACCGAGAACATCTTAAAAACACACAAAAACTTGTAAGTGCAGCTTTCCACTTTCTTATCTTACCACGCTCACCCCCTCAAGTAAGACTGATCACGTTTTTATTAAACTAACGGCTCCATTTCAATCATTCAATCCGATTCTGCTGCTGCGGATGCTTTGTCCAGTGGTCAGGAAAAAGATGCCAGAGCTTATTTCATCAGGCCTTGTAAAATCCTCCCCCGGCACCCCAACGGCGTATCAGCAACACTTTTAATTTTCAGGGAAAGTTAACCAACACAATAGACAAAATAATTCCCTCCAGAGGTTTCGCAGCAGTCTCAGTTCAGTACACAAGGCCATTAATTACACAGCTGCCTTTAGCATTAGCGGGAATCTGGTAGCTACAGCACTGGTTGAGTTAAGGCTGCCTCCAGTATCTGCACAGAAAATCTATTTACTTAGAGAAGTTATGCAACACCTCAACTTCCTCTCTTCTTTACTATGGCAAAGCACGATAACAGAAGGAAAGGGGGTGGAGATGGGGAGCAGGCATTTCACAATCTCAAGCAGGGCACAGCTACCTTTCAAAAACGTACCTAAACTGGAATTCGCCTCTAAAATCTGCCCAACTTGATGATAGGCTCAAGCGCCAACTCTTACTTAAAACTTGATTAAATATTTCCAGAGGAAAGGCAGTGTTACACAGTTAACCAATGCTGGAACCAACTGCATGTCTCCAATGTAAAGTAAGAACGTTTTTAAAATCTGATTAGTTTTATTTGGGTCTTTGGTTTTTTGTATTTTTGTTTGTTTGTTTGTTTCCCCTCCAAATATAGCAGTCCACTCCAGGCTGAGTTGTATTCCAAAATTCTCATGAAGATTTTAGTATTATCAGGCATGCTCATTCAGTAAAGTTGGCAGTAGAATTTTTAATTCTGTGAACATCCTTGTACTTTCCATTTAAAAAAATGAAAACCAGGAAAATCACATGCTACCCAAGCTGATATATTCCATGGCACTAAGAAAACTGAGATATCAAAAACACACACTCATCAGTCCTCTTTTAACTGTGACCTAAAGAATCTACCTCATATCTCTGTTGATACACTAATAATTGACCAAAAAAACTCCAAAACAAAACAAAAACCCCACAACTCCCAGAACTGGCTCTACTCAAAAGAAGAATTATAAGAAGTCTCAAAGCAGTCACAGCAATCTTGACTGGTAAAATGTTTTCAAGGACTTGGATTTAATCACGTCATTTTCTTTTCCTCTAATCATTTATTTAAAGTCATAGGTTGAATTATTTATGAACAAAAGTTAATTACATTGAAATGCAGTATTGCCCTGTATTTATCTCACACCTTCTTCAGAACTCAACCGCCTGCCACCAACTGGTTAAAATCTACAAAAAGTCAATACAGAATTTAAGATAGGATTTAACCATTTCTGCAGTATTACTGCAACTAACTTCCAAAATCTTGCAATCTGCTGTGTAAATTGTGCAACTGTTTTTTACCGACTTTTTTTACCATTACAACATGTGCTTATATTTCCAAAAAAATAGAGGGGGAAGAATAGCTCACTCACAAAATATTTGCTTTGAATAAGTAAGTTTTGACTAATTAGTTGTAATTAAAGTCGTCATTATTTGAGTACAAACAATCACATCACAGAGCCTCCCTATCCGGGGTTCTTCAAAATTTTCTTAGCTGTCAAAGGATCTTGCAGATCAACGACTTGCATGCATAAGGCTCTATTCACACGCTTTGCAAGGTGTGCAATGTAAGCTCAAGGGTACGCTCATCTAAATATACCGCACATCTATAAAGTGTTAACCTTAAGTCGGCAAGGCCATATGATGGAAGTAACTATTATAGTGCATGACTGTTCTTCAGCATGCAGCGTTTTCCAAGTCCCTCATTTCCTTAAAGCAACTCATTTACTTGTCACCTGCCAGGACAAAGAGGAGAGAGAGGATTTCGCAAATACCTCTGTGGCTTGTGCATGGTGATAACATACCAGGAAAGATGGACTTTCATTTTCTCATCAAGTTATTAGATTAGGTTTACATGCAGATTTAAATGCCCAGGATGAGTCTGCCACCTGTCCTAAACTTAATTAGTCGGGAATGTCTGCATGACAAGAGCAGATACTTCAGATGTTTTGGAGTGACCACAAGCAAACATCCACATAATCACCAACGCAACTTCAGTGATGCCAAGAATGAAGCACTAAGCACAGCTCTCTGTGAAACAGCCTGAATTTTATTAATGGAGTGCTTCATACTTCCCATCAAACACACAACTGACATCAGCTGAGCATCTATAAAACCAGAGAATCAGCTGTGTCAAGTCTGCAACTGAGTTAAGGAAATGAAGAGCACTAGCTTTCTCATTCAAATAGGGGTGCATATTTACATATTATTGGGGGCAGGGGGGAAGGGAGGGAGAGATGAAGGCTCAAATCCTGTTAAGACTTTTCCTCAGCTTTGTTCTTGTTCTGCTTATCATAGCAGCACATCTAAGATTTTCATATTTTTATACCTCCCCTCACATACCCCTTCACCCCCATGTAGGACCAGTGCAGCAGATTAAAAACTAGGAAAAACCCCACATTTTCATTTAAAGAG
The DNA here is from genome assembly GCA_035582835.1 of Phoebastria nigripes. Lineage (NCBI taxonomy): Eukaryota > Metazoa > Chordata > Aves > Procellariiformes > Diomedeidae > Phoebastria > Phoebastria nigripes. The sequence goes on from JAYKAV010003145.1 coordinate 27,758, forward strand.
GCAAACACATCCACGTTCAAGTATATTTCACATTTAAAAGCTAAACCAAAACCCCCTTAAAAGGTTAATTAGAATTTTATCTGTGTAGATACATAGCAACTACTGACATGGATGCAAGTAACTGAATATAATATAGAGAATTCAGTTATCCATCTCCTGACGTTGCCATTGGCACATACAATAAATTCGTCTCATTAGCAGGGGCTACTTAGTTCGTTGTAGTAAACAAAGCTGCCGATAATGACAGCCTCGCATACTTTTCATTCATTCACATATTTTTCTTTACTTAGACTTCTAGCATGTGCCATAGAAGAGCCGAATGTTAAACATTCCTGGAGTGTCACAATATGTAATACAATAAAACAGATTACAACCATACCTTTCTTTCACAGCAGTGGTGCCAAGCACAGGTACACTGTAGCAATCAATTTGTTCTGCAGACAGTAAGGCTTTCATAGAATACTAATGCAAAATCTCTTTTCTTTCTCCTTCGACTTGACTCCCCAATGCCCGGGTCCCGACCAATACAAGGAGGAGGGCGGAATGTCTTCTGCTGAGATAACCACAACTACTAATCAAGTATACGTGTACAAGGGCACAGGATTAAACCTCCGCCAGGCTTGACTCGGGCACTGAGAGCAGCTAAACACATGCACAGCAAGGTCAGAATTAAACACATACACACACACGCACGCACGCGCATCTACTTGAGTGAACTAATTTATCACACTTTACCACTGACGCTTTTTACCTCAGGGGAGTAAAATTACATCCTGGTGAACTGACGAGGTTCAGACACAACAGCTTCCAACAACAAATCAGATCTCACAGAAATGGGAAGCATGCTCCTAGGTGAACACTCCTCTCCCGGCTGAACAGGCTGTTTCAGAAACTCGGCGCATGCCGCGCGTGTCTGTACGTGCGTGCACGCGTTTGTGCATGCATGTGTGCGTGTGCATGCGTGTGCACACACGCACGTGTGTGAGACACACCATTAGGCATCGGCTAAAACAGAACGATACCGTTAAAGTTCAAAAACAGGCAATAACTCCCTTTGAGAGAGTTTTCTTTTTGATTGTATTTATCTTTACCTCCTAACATAATCAATCTATCAAGCCTAATTACTCCAGAAGAAAGCATTTTATTATTGTCTAACATAGCAAATGTCAAACAAGCTGTTCATTTACCTTGAAGTTTATTAGCATAGAAATGCAACATGAAGATGCTCTCAAAATATTGTCACTTGTATTCACAACATTTTCGAAAACCCACTTAGCAGGTTTTTATTGCCTGGCATAGCTGGATACTGTATTAGTTCTTCAAACAGGCAAGGCATTATCTTAACTGTATCGCCCCTGAGCTAATGTAAGACTTTTCCTTTAAACGTTCAATTTATATTTAACTTTTCTCTTTGGTTCTTTTTATTTAAACACTTCTCCCACATTCCAGTCAGCCGTACATACGTGGATCCAGCCATTTTCATAAAGGTTCATACACGTGCATTTCGAGTAGGAGTGAAAAGTGAAATGCTGAAATTTAAAAGCAGGGATTTTTCCCCCCTCCTTAAGTTCTGCCCTGTCACGCATCCCTCCTGGCATTTTCCTTACAGTACATGCAGATGTACGTTTTACCAAAGACGTCGAGATGAACCCTATAAATTATCATCGGCAGGAGTTTAACAACACTGCGTTTGCATGTGGTCTGTATTGGGAAGAAATCACTGCACAAATACTCCCAAGAATAACCCCAAAAATAACATTTGGCACTTCACCTAGAATAAATTAGCAAAATATTTTTGAAATATCACTGGCTTCGCAGAGACACCAGGAAAAAGCAGCATTAATCAATACTGATGAGTTTGTCCTTGACATACTGACCGTGTCATCGGGCTATTGTCATGTGATATCATGTCATTTCCCCACCTGGCTCATGACCTTGTCCTTTAAATGACCCAAAGCTTCCCTCAAGTAGCAGGAGGCCCCTCCCCGCTGTCTCAGCAAGGTCGAATGGGTCAGCGTGTCCTCATCTATAATCCAGCACCATTTGTCAGCAGGGAGGCTGGAGGAGGCAGGCTTGCTACAAGGGGAGAATGCCCAATTAGGCAGCTGTCACACAAAGCATAGGCTGCAAAATTATCCCCTGTCAAAAGAAAGAGCAGCTGCGGGTGCCAATTACAGCAACCTTTCAACCCTTTAGGTACTGGAAACTACACAGAAGTAAATGAAGTACAATTAGTGATAACAAATCGATGAATTAGGACAGTAAATTAGAAATTACTAGCAGGTGAGCTTAGGTCTCCCATAATATTAAGGGCATGGCACACCCCAGGCAAGGGCAGGAACGTACAGATTTCACAGAGCACATCAGTTTCGTCCTATCCATCTTTCTTGCGTGGAGCCCGTTTTCCTCCATCGTTTTCTTCTCACAAGCCTCGTCTGAGCCAGATAGCGCAGGGAAAGGAAAAAAAGCAACCCAAAGAGGAAAGAAGTTGTAGCGCCTGATCGTCCCTCTTTACCCTGGCAAACGCAGTTCCTCCTTTCTCACAAGGAGGTCCTCAGAGCCAGCACAATCTCTCTCTAGTAAGCATACTCCATTTCAGCCCGACATTTGACATTTGCTGTGCCTCATGTTCCAGCTGAAGAAGATTTACCCCAGAAAAAAACACCAAAACAAAACAAAACCCAAAACAACAACACGTGATAAACTCTCAGTAAATCTTATGTCATCTACACTTGAAACACTCAAATCTGAGTTAAGCGCTAGACTTTTGACTACAGGGGGAAGACTTACTTCTCCACACTTCAGTTCTCTGATGCATCACGCAGTGGCATCTCCGAGCATACATATAGCCCTAAGTTTGCCAGCAGTTTCTATTCAACGCTTTCTTTGCCTTTTGTGCCCTTGGTGAACAATATCCAAATATTTCCCCCCCCCTCGCTATTTCCTCAAGCAGCCAGCCTGGAAAGTTACTGTGTGCTGGTACCACAAGGCAGGTCCCACAGAGCGCAGTAAGCCCGGCCTCTCCCGCCGTGCGGCGGGCGCTGGGGTCAGCCCCTCCGGCAGGAGCAGCCCAGCTGCAGGGCTGAGCCCAGCCCCCGGSCTCTGCACTCCCACCGCAACCACAGACCGGCCGTCACCTTACTAGCCCCCAGGCACTTACAGAACAAGAAGTCTAGAAAACAGAACAAGAGAAAAAAAAAAATAAAAGGATGGATAATTAACATACAACCACCTCAAACTACGGTTAAGACAGCTGTACCAATGCCTTATCTTCAGGTGCTTTGAGTCAAAGAAACAAACAAATCTGAGGAACAAAATCCAAATTCCAGGATGCCACCGCCTCTTTCCAGCCAGCTCACAGTCATTTCAAACTAAGCGAAGTTGCCATTTATCTTGTCAATTCTCTCCTTTCATTCCCCGTTCCCTAATCTCAAACCCACTTTACATTCTTATGCCTTGCAACCACATTGAGTAGAGGACAGCAGTCCAGACTTCTCCCAGCAGCAGTTCTGAAATAATACCTGTATGCTTGCACTGGAATTCATACATGTACTCACACACACACACACACACACGTTTATGCTAATATTCACCAAAATATGAAATGTGGTAGAAATTAAGTCACTGATCTCCAAGAAGCAATTTCCTATGGCTATCTCTTGATCTCTAGCCAGCGCAGAATATTTCACTGTTTAAAAAAAAAAAAAAAAAAAA
>JAYKAV010003145.1:31786-44344 GCA_035582835.1 Phoebastria nigripes
AAAAAAAAAAAAAAAAAAAAAAAAAAAAAAAAAAAAAAAAAAAAAAAAAAAAAAAAAAAAAAAAAAAAAAAAAAAAAAAAAAAAAAAAAAGATAAAAAGAAAAAAAAAAATACACTCCTTCCTTTAGTGAGGAACTGAGGAAGTTGTTGGTTGGCTGAACGCTGAAGCAGTTTCACCGCATAATTTTTTTGTGTGTGTTGTTGAATGTCACAGGGCAGGTTAGTGTGACCTTGAGCTGCATCAGCAGCACAGCAAGGGTCGAGATGCCTGCAGGCGCCCTTGTACTGGATTTGCAAGACAAAAACCTTCAAACTGGCTGAAGGACATCTTAAATCTCTTCAAAGGTTTTCCGAACTAATCTGGGCTGCTCTTAGCCGGATCTGTGCCAGTGTGTGAGGCAAAATTAAAAACAAGGTCTTTGACAGGATGTTGTCTCCTCTTAACCCTTCTCGTGCAGGAGGCAGCGCGTCACGGGCGTGCTGCTGAAGGGACACTTTAACAAGCCACGGAGAGGAGCACGCTTCCACCAGCAGCATTCTTTCATAACGAAATTATGTAAGCAACCATTTCCTAGGAAGGGTGCTGTTACTAATACCGAACATTCAGCCGGCTCTCCACACAGCCCTCCCCATCCCCCTGCTCCCCCCAAACTTAAACCGTCATTCTTCCAACTGGCGTTACGCCTGGTGCCAGAGCGCGCCGTGACATACCCCGGCTCTCTGCAGGCTGGCTCCTCAGGCTGCAGGCGGGAGAGCGGGGTGCCCGGCACCTCACCRTCCCAGCCCCGCCATAAATACTGCAGGTGAAGAGGTTCTTGTCAGAGTGAAAGCGGCAGCACCTACCACGGTACGTTGTGTGTTTAGGCGAGGCAGGTAAGAGGAGGAGGAGGGCCTGGAACGTGCAGAGGGTTGCTTTGGCAGGCATCAGGCATGCTTTACGAGAAGAAATTAGAAAGTGTCCACTCCTCATCTTAACCTCTTATTTCCTTCTCAGTCATCCTGAGCCAAGAAGCAAGCAGAGGAGAGGGCATTAATATGCGACAGGCCTACCAAGAGTTTGGGAGCATGACTGTACGGGGAAACAAAACTAAGTAAATTCATCGCCCAGCCTGCCTGCTCTTGACTGCTCATTATCTGACAAGTGACACAGAGGCTTTCTAAAAACCTGAGCAAGCGCACAGAGATGACCTCTAGGAAAGGCCCTAGGAACACACGGGTACTCTGTGAAACCACGAGTTTACCCAATGGGTTTGGCAGCGTTATTCGAATGCAACTATCAACACATCAAAGGGATGGACGCTTTCTTCAGAAACGTATTTGCGCACAGAACCTCCAATTTCAACTTCAGTAAGAGAGAGTCGCCCAACTAGGAGTAGCCTTCTGTACGCTTAGTTAGAAAGTAACACGGGCTCCCGCATCTGAAAGCGGAGAAAAACCATCCCTGCCTTCTCCTCATCTGTTTTAGTGGTGGTGTTACTGGTCAGATTAAACTATCAAATTTCTGCTGGAAAAAGTAAATACAAATGGGTTAAAATAACCTCAGCTTAATCGAGAGGAGCCAGCATCGCACTTCAGAACTGTCTTTCACTATTTCTAGGATACCCGCCAGGCAAGTCCTTGAGGAGAAGAGGAAGAAGGAGTCACTCGTACCAGCAGAGGGTGGTGTGATTCTTCGGCGGCTGAGCACTGAGGGCTTTGGTTAGTCTGGTTCTGTACAGTCATTTTTTAAGTACTATAGTCTATTCCACAGGAACAAAACACATTTAAGTTTACTGAAGAAGGACACAGCTTTGGCAGTTATGTCACAACTGTTGTAACGCTGCCCTCCGCCTCCCACTAAAATAGATTCACTCCATCACTCCTGAGAACTGCAGCTCTTCTCACAAAATACCCTTCTTGTTAGAAGGCTTTAACAATTTTAAGGGTTAGTTTCCAGTAATATCAGTGACGGTGCCTTCTGTATCAGCAGAGGCGGAACGCACACCATACAGAGGCTTTTCCACAGACCTACCAAGATTTCCAAGGCATTTGTTATGCTTGGACAGAGGGCCACGGCGTTCCCGCAGCGCCTGGATGTCAGAACAACCCCCGGGATTACTCAGAGCAGTCTGAAGGCTTGCTCTGCCCTACAGACCCGGCCCACCACTGCTCCGCAGCCGTAGGGGAGCGGGAGGCTAGAGGTGGCACGCAACCACGCGTGCCTTCAGCACCACCTCGGGGCCTCTGGCAAATGGAGATTGAGCAGATCCACGCATGTGGTTCATTGATCTTTCTGCACAAACGTGTCCTTTTTGTGGCCTTTGAATGACAGGGCGCCATACAGGCAGCCAAATGTGGTTTTAAAAAAAAAAAAAAAAAAAAAAAAAGAAAGTTTGGTCACTTAGCCTATTACACAATTATTGCAGTACTGGATCCTACACCGTATTTCCTAGAAAACTTTCGTTTACCCCAGAGTAACCAGAAAAAGGGATTAGGAGAGACCAGTTTAAGTAGTTCACATGTTACATGTTAGCCTGGCCGAAAATACTACGAAATATTTTCACAGTATGCACAGATGACCATGCAACATCCGCAGTTTCTTAAATTTCTCCAACATGTAACAAGACAAAAATATATTATGGGTTTTCCAAACATCAAGTGTTGTGAAAACACCCAAAACAAAAACAAAGAACTCGTGTTGCAATGTTCCAGCTGAGCAGGGTGATTTAAAGACGCAACGAAAGCTTTCAAGCCAGGTAGTCGTTGCTGCCAAGTATGGGACACGTTGTGTGGCCCTGCCAAAAGCAGAAGCCAAAACCCAAAAATACAAATTAGCAGCTTTCTTCCAGGGCCACAACAGTCCAGAGAAAGCTTTCCAAATCGGGCTGTCCCAAGAACGTCAGACAGAAGCAGCCAGCGTGGTTACGCAGCACCCAGCCACAACTCAAAAGCTACAGCAGCAACCTGCGCGCCTGCACACCCAAAACGCAGCCATCGTGACACCATAACATCTGTGAAGTCGGACAGTCATTCATTTCTAACGATCTGATAAAAATGGTCTTTGCGGCTGCAATTTCTCACGGACGGCAAGTGCAGAGAGGCAGGTTGTTCTCTATCTACTTGGCTCCCTACACAGGCGTGCTCACACAAGCACATGCAAGCCCTGTAATGGACAGGATGAGCGTTTTACAACCCATCCAAGTACAGGTTGTCCACGCAACCTTAATTCTGCCATTTTCTAACTGCTGATTCTGACTATGCAATGTTAATGTTCTTTAAGCATAAGGCAGTTATTTCGTACACAGCGTACCTCTGCGCAGCAAAAAAAAGGGATAAAGATGGCAGAATTTAATATAATGTATTCTCTTCCCACCTGGACCCCATTACTAAATGAAACCATATCTGCTAAAGCAAAGATGCTATTGACAAAAACATTCTCTTGGGAGCAAATGCAGATACTCCCACCWGTACCGGTATTAACAAGGAACAGTTGAAAAATTGTCCTGAGACCACGTCACCCAACGTTGCTGACCTAACTTCCCAGCAGCCTCCAAAGCAGCCCTTGTCTCTAGAAAATTCTCATGTGTGGTGCTAGACCAAGAGTTGTATATTATGATTCTCATTATTATATGTTCTGTTACGCTGTTTATGAGCTAGCTATAGCGTAAAGCAATGACAATTATTTTCTTTAAGTGCAAATTAGGTAAGGGGGGCTACTTATTTTATGTAACTTGACTAAATGGAAAATTTGATAAATTGTTCTTTATAGTGCTAATATACTGATTTATTAATAGTACTAATATAGTAAAAATAAGTACGCTTTCATGAAATGTATCACCAGATACAAACTAAGTACTGAAATAACAGATAAAACATTAGCACAGATAAATCTTAGAATGGTTATAAAGAAAAAAACATAGMTGAAAAATGAAGATGAATACGATTATGAAGTGTTAGGTACATCTACTTAATTGTCTATACAAATTCTACCCATCTTAACTAAAGTCACGGAAATTAGATGTAAAGAAGCAAAGGTAGGGAAGCTTTATTAGCGTATTAGCTTCAGGTATACTTAATGTAGCTAGCATTTCTATACTAGTATGCAATATACTAGTTATACTAGTATATAAGAAATTAATATCATAACAACTTCTTAAGAGTAACAGTTAAGGGCAAGAAGTACTGAATAACGTAGATTAAAGTGATCAAATACAGTGATTCTTTCCATATCCACAGGGGGGGAAAAAAGTCTTAATAGATTATTAGTGTTTATACGGTTACAAAGGAAATAACCTTATTCTACTGAAATCTCAGTTAATACCCAGGCACCTTCTGCACCTTGCTAGTAAAACCAGACGTTTAATTTAGGTCTCCCAACAACTCTCAAATACTCACAGCAACAATCTTCTGCAGATGTTTTGCCAAAAGCAGTAACTTCCAAACCTGGGGACACCTCTCCACAAGGTGCATCTCAAAAAAGCGAGGCTGACTACTTGCACAGATAGCACTACTCATTTTGGGGGGTTCATTTCCTGCTTCAGCATACCCATCTAAGGGCATTATCAACACTTCATATGACATACATTCATGAATACGGTTTATTCTAGTATTTAACTTGTGTCCTGATCAGGAATTACATGAGCATTCGCAGAAGAATAAGGACTGTATCCATGTTTAAGATTGAGTGTGTTTTGCTGAATCAGGGCCCTGAACCTTAATGCAGGTTTTTCTCATTGCTGTGACAGTTCATTTTATTCAGTACAAAGCCACCAACAACCTCTGAGTTCTTCTGCTCAAGGTCATTTTCAACATTCACAAGCACAGCTTTTTGGCTATCTGCAGAGCAGAGAATTTTTTTAAAGTGCATTTCAGAGCAAAGTGATGCCTTGAAACATCTTTAAATTGTGAAAAACATCCTTTAAAGTTGCCTTAATCAGTTGTCTGTTAATAATTCTACTTGGCTACCTTTATTACTGTAGGCTCTAATTTAGCCTTCAATCTCTTCAGCCACCCATATCTGGAAGGTATAAACATGATGTAAAAATCAGTTTCAACTCCTGCAGTCTCAAAGTCTAAGCTACACCTCCCACTCAGCCTTTGAAGGCATCCAGTATAGAATCAGGTCCTTGAGCTCCTTCCCCTGCTCTGCCAGACACAACCTTTTCTACATCTGCACTTAAAAAAGGGGGGTGGGGTGGGGAGCTACCTACATTTAACAATAATTTGCAATATTAAAAAAAAAAAATCCACAAGTTTGTTTATGTTATGTTTTATAAAGTTAAAGAAGATTCCCTGTTCCCTAGTCCTCCTCTTTCATCACTCCAACCAACCTCCTTAGGCTTCTGTATCACTTCTTCCTCCTCATAATTAAGAATGTGGGATTGAGGGGGGAAAAGCAAGCACTTATATTACACTTTTGATTGTGCTGTATTAACTGTTATTAATATTTTGTCAGCACCTGATTGCTAAAGAAATATCAGAAGCCTGGGGGGAAAAAACCCATTGTGTTTTGTTTTTTCAAACAAATACATTGGTCTCTGTATCATCACTGAAACATTACATTGCCAATAGTCACCTCCAAATACTGTTGTTTAAATACTCTTCTATTGTCTTTGGAAATCTCGGTTATCATTACAAAGCAAGAAGCAGCATACTGATTACAGAAAATACAGCTAGTTATGAAAAGCGAAAAACTGGAAGTGTCTGGCAGGCAACCATCTTTTCTAGACATGCACTTTATTTCCACGTGTGTGCATCTACGTTAGACATGCATACTTCATCCTGGTACCCCAGGCCATTTTGAGAAGAGAGTAAGAAACTGACAACCAGATGAGCCCAAAAGAAGAATTAATTACACTTGTACAGTTCCAGCAAGGATCACACTGTAATACTGCTGCCATGTGTCCAACAAAACAGCTGAAGCCAACAGTAGTCAGCAGTGATTTCTGATTATCGAGTGTACTTGGGTACTCGGTTGCCAACTGCATTTCCTTTTCCCAAACATGCTTCGTTTTATCTTCAACGATACTAATTCCTAGGTCATACAGCAACTCAAACCTCTTCTCTTCTCCAGCTAGCAAGAGTGTCAGAAATCCATCTACCACACATATTCTCTTACTATTTTGTTAYTTCACTTTACAACATTCTTAATTTAGGATTGCAGGTGCTTTGCCTTATACTCAAGCCAGGGATTCCCACTTTCCTGCATACATCTAAATTTGCAACATATTAGGCTCCCCCCTTTTTTTTTCCCAACCTTAGAAATTCAAATGTTTATGAATCTCTAATACCTTTGTAAGTTTTAGACCTCTCGACTATTTCCTACCATGTAACTCAGAAGTGGAATTAAATCTCACATTAAAGTCAACAGAAACTTCAGAAGGAGCAAATGAGATTTATCCTCTTCCTAGTCAAAGCCAGGGCCGTAAGCTTCAGTATGGACCGAGTCATCAGAACCAGTAATGTTTTTAAACAAAAAAAAAAAGGGGGGGGAAAGGAAAGAAAGTTCTTAGGCAATTACCCTGAACTACTCTCTTCCCTTTCTGAGAAACACTAGATAGACCCTTTTAGAAACAAAGCCTCTCATTTGTCTTGTAGTAAACATAAACCCTCAAACCAAACACATTGCCTCAATAAAATGAATGCACAACAGCTCCATACTCGTTAACAATTTTTTAAACTACAGCAGATCTTGCCAAACTACTGGCTTAGGAAAATATGGAGCACACTAAAACTGTTCTGCTTTTTCAGAAGACACATTAAGTTTGTATTTAGTATACACCACAAAACATAACTCCAGTTCCTCAAAGTATAAAACAGTCCATTCAAGTTTGTCTAATTCTTAGTATTTTGCCAGTAGTACAACCGTCCCCACCACCACCCCCAGGCTCATTGAGTTAAAGAATCAGAAATATGAAGCTTTCACAAATTTTTTAAATGCACCCAAAGATTTTAAAACATTTACAAGACCTTTGTCACTTTTCAATTATTTTCATTTATGGATGACTAACAATACGTCTGTGTGCCAGACACAGACATAAGATGTATTCTTCAAGAGGCATAAATCTACATAAAAACACAGATTTACTGAATTAAAATACTGTGAGAACAATTATTTTCCTCAAACAAAACCAAAAAGCAACTTAAAATTATTTTTTTCAGCTTTCCAAACTTTCATTAACATCACAGAAATAGTTTGAGCTATTAGAAATGTACATAATGTCCATAATCATTAAAAACAACATTATTCTATTATTTCATTTTTCCTTCTGTACAAGTGAACTACTATTGAGAAACCATGGAAAAGCAGAACATGCAATTCTGGGAAAAGGCAAACTGAGTACTAATTTCAAAAAGCTAAAGGAGGTGGAATGTTTTGGTTACTACTCTAAACATAACTTACATCCTTTATAAAATAGTTGTAAAATAGTTGTACACATAAATATCAGATGTCATCCTACAGGTTGTTTCAACTTTCAGTGGTTAATGGATCAGGATCAGCCATATTAGGGAGAGAACCGACACAAAACCCTAAACCTTTCCTCCTTGCAATGTTTTGCGTGTTAGTATTAACAAGCATCAAACAAAGCATCACCAATCAACAAAGTATTGACCATTGAAAAAATAAAAGGACCCAGTTTATTTGTTCACAAGAGCAAAATTAACATTATAGTACCCCCCAAAAGCAGAAGACGACCAACAAATCAAACAACCGTACATAGAGTTCACCTACACAGATGGCTCTACATCGTGGATCCCAACATTACCCAAAGGATCTCCCATGCTCACGAAGCAGCCTTCTCTGATCTGTCACATTCACCATCGGAATATAAAGAACAGATGAGAAACGTCTGTGGGAAGAACCTCATGGAAAATTTCCTTCCCTTAATTCTCTTCTTATGTATGAGGTTTTCCACAGCAGGAGCAATTTGGCTCTGGAATATTCATGCTCACTACCACCTGACATCAAGGTTCATTTCTCTGTGAAAGAGTCTCCAAAGGATAATAAAGTAAAAGCCTGAACACTTGCAAGAAGCATGTAATAATGCAGAGAAGCAGTAAAGATTGTACTCCTGCCCTAAGCAAAGGGAATAAATAGATAATCACAGAAAAGAAACTACTAAGATCTTCCAAAAGCCTTCTACTTAAGAACAGAAAAAGAACCTGGTCTTTAAAAATAACAACCATTGACATCTAATGTACGTGTCTTTCAAGGTAAGCTAGGTCAGAAATTAATATAAAACTGCCTTTTTTTTTTTTTTTTTTTTTTTTTTTTTTTTTTTTTTTTTGTAATCCAAACCGGAATGCCCAAGCTGCAGCTTGCTGGCCAGATCCAATCCACTGTAACAATTTACCTGGCCAGCCGCCCACTCCTTGCTGTCCTCCCCAATGGCTAATTAGATATGGGAAGGAAGCAGGCAAGGGCTAGAGGAATTACTCTCACATCTGATTTCCCACCGCTGTGTTTCGTAAGAAACTGTAGCCTCCCCTCTATCAAAAAACTGGGCATAGATTATCATGCAGTAGCGATGGCGTTCATGTAACTGTCACATGGAGCAAATTCACATACATTAACAGGCATATCTGTTAGCATGACCAGTCCTGTGTCAGCATGACTGTACATTACCCATACATTTCTGTTACAATACATACGTGCTCCATCCTAACGCAGTTATCCACACAGCTACAGACATTGTCATCTGCGGTCCAGACACTCCATAACAAATTGTGCTCCCTAGAGAGGTTGGGCACTAGTTCTCCAAATCAACAGGTTTCACACCAATCCAGGCAACAAATGACTTAAATTGGGGTGAGTTTCTTCCTTTCAAAACAGGTATAGGTGACTGAGGAAGGCTCTCCATGCTCACTGAGTAACATTTAACTGTAAGTTGAGAGTGACTGCTAGCTGCCACCACAACTTGATCAGGGCATGCATACTAATGCTCTTGGACTGCTGCCATATTATCCATATATGTTTTATTATAGCTCATCTCCTTAATGTGCAAGACATTTATCTTTGATTCTTTCAAAACGAGGAGTGAAAAAAAAAACCACCACTCTGATACTGTAGAGTTGGTTTTAGCACAGTTCAGACTATTTAAACTGGGTCACTGTAAGCTCTTTGAGCAGATGTTTCTTTGTCATTAGATACAAGTAACAGCACTAAGTTAGTGTTAGTTTTTGCCTTATTAACAAACTTCTCTCAAATGTAAGGGCTAGAGTTTCTAATAACAATCAGGCAAGCTTCTAGCCACAGTTTTTCCATTTATCAGCAGGAGGTTTCAAAATTAAAAATACAGAAAAAGAATTTTGCCTATGGAATCATCCTCTCTATTTACTGAACCTTACAACAAGCGTATGGATCAGTAAGTACCAAAGACAACTTGGTACTTTGGACAACAAAGACTGAAACTGAGCAGAAGAAATCTAATCACACTAGTTAGTCAGGGGTGAGGGGAGAACACGGACACAACACGATGACGACATGACAGACAGACAGATGGATGACAGATGACACACAAGGAGTCGACACACGACAGACGATGGGAGAAACACAAAACTTGCAAAATTTAGTCCATAAATTCAAGAGCTGATTAATGATCATGACTGACAAAAAAAAAAAAAAAAAAAAATCTCAGAGACCTCAACCAACCATCATCTGAAATATGACAATCTTCCCATTCCTTAGGTAGACAGTGAAATCAAGGAATGCAAATGAGAAAAAGCATAATTTCAAGATGTGCTGGTTTTGGCTGGGGTAGAGTTAATTTTCTTCATAGCAGCTAGTATGGGGCTATGTTTTGGATTTGTGCTGGAAACAGTGCTGGTAATACAGGGATGTTTTAGTTACTGCTGAGCAGTGCTTACACAGAGTCAAGGCCTCTTCTGCTTCTCACACCACCCCACCAGAATGACACAAGAACAATGAAGGCTTGTTGATACGTGCTTTTGGAACAAAGCTACTGGATTGTATTCTGTTATTAAAAAACAAACAAACAAACAAAAAACAACAAACAAACAAACAACAAAAAACCACACYCCTTCCCAATATGGTATTTTTCAGGATGAACTGTATCAGATGTCCTGCAAGAACATAATTCATTCTAGAAATCTGAGTATCAGTGGTGTGAAAAAAAAAAAAAATAAAAGGTATACTTAAATTAACTTGACCAATTACTCATAAAAATTTACCAACCCACATGGAAACAGGATTTACTAGTCTTTCACAAGGGTAAAGAACATGTTGAAAATTCTTTAATCCACCCATCAAGAAAACAACTTTCCACTTCTCAGCTGTTTGCTTTATTAGATTTATTTCCTGTTTCACTTTAAATGTAAGCAACTTCTAAAGTCATACTTTCTTACAATCACTAACATGACATATAAATGTCACACAATGTCATTCACCAACAGAGAAACACTGATTAAGTGTCACATCCATTATATACACCACACTACCAATTCCCACAAGAAAAATGACAGGAAAGGGCCAAAACCTCTGACTAGTTTTCTTCTGTACTTACACAGTTGAGCTCCTCCATCAGAGTAGTTAGGGTTTCAGTTTCTAAGTAGTAGTATGTATGGGTCACTAAAAGCACGGTACAAACCTGGACATGGATTTGAACTCTGGTTTCTGGGTCTATCACTATATGGTAGAAGTGGGCGAGCTACACATGGCATTTACTCTCTCCTACCTTGTTCTCTGTTCCTGTCGTCTCCCCCTAATTTGTTGCCAAAAGAAATACATTGGACAAAATATTTTCATGCTCTTTTTAAAACAATTAAAGTTTTAACACATAAGGCTTACAACCTGCTGAACTTGATAATGTCTCCGTAAAAGTTTTTTCCCTTTTAGTCAAATGTAACACACCACAACTCTAGTTCTGTGGATGTAAACAAAAGCATTGAACAGGCAGTCTTCTACTGCACACTCTCAAAATATGACTCCTTTCAGAAAAAAAGTTCTTGGCAGTCTGTAGCTTGACGCATATACGATGGCTTTATATGGAGAAAGATGCAGAAGCTTTTTAGTTATTTCTAATAGGGATGCTCTTTGGCCAGAACGCTCCTGTTCTCCTGTGTGATGTCTGTGACAGAGCCAGGGAACATAAGAGGCTGAACACTGCTGTTCTCCTGAGAAGGGAGGGAGTTGCTCCCTGGAGAGGGAACCTACGCCGGACGATGAAGCTGCTTCCCACGGAGGCTGGCAGGTAAGAGGTAAGACCTCATCTCTGCTGGTCCACCCCTCCAGATCAGCCACCAGCACAGCTGAGCACCTGGGTTACTCTCTTCTCTTGTAATGGCCAAAGAGAAAAGCAGAAACCAAACTGCAAAGTTACAGTTTTCCATCAAGTTCTGTCTCATGTAACAAAACTTTTGCAATGGGCATACATAGTTGCAAATCCTCCAATGAAACTCAAATTTTGCCATGCCAAACTTGACTTTTCATCACCAAATTTTTCTTTTTTTTATACATTTCTGGAAAAAACTTACTCTGGGAGAAGATAAGAGAGGGCATATATTTTAAATAATCCTCACTAAAAAAAAATCTGAAGGATAGAGCTGTTGCAGGCAAACAAAAGAAAAATTGTTGGTTCTCATTTTTGATCTAAAGAAAGATACAGATGTCAACAAAAGACAAAAAAAAAAGGTGATACATGACCTCAGACATTTGTAATGAAGAGGTTAAAGGATCCAGGTTGATTTTTCATCTGGAAAGAAGATAGCCCAAGATGACTTATAGGTTTTTAAAGCTACATAAAGCAGCTAATTAAAAATACAAGTAAATAGATAGGTCCTGCAGAAGTATTTAATGCTAAAGGTAGTGGAATAAACTACTACAGGTGGTGACTGAAGCAGAAAGTTTAAATGAGTTCAAGAAAGACCAAAATTCATTTCCAAGTTAACAATGGAGCAGCAGCTTCAAAAACAGTCACTTTGCTTTTTGTTCATGCAAGGTAAGTCTTAATATAACATGCCATCATTTTAGTGCATCTTTTAGGTCTTTAATATTGTACACCATTTGCCTTTTTTAAAAAAGTAGGTTGTGCATCCATTTTATTAAAGCATTACAATGATTAATCTCAAAAAGGAAAAACTGACACCATACCAAACGTGCAGCACTCATGCATGGATCGGACCAGCCTTCCCAAAAATCACATTTATATGGACTCAGGCCACCCCAGGCCTCAGATATGACTGAAAGGCATCCTGAAAAGGATGCTCCCTGGTACTACAGCTGCCCCAAGCTGATACCCGCATACCCAACCAGGTCTGACATCTTTCCCACCTCATTTTCCTCCCCTCGGTTACACAAGGGGAAACCATTACGCAGTCCAAGGCTGTGAGACTATTTCAGCTCTAATCTGTGCCTGCAAGATGACCTGAATACAGACCTCTGCGGCTATGCTGAGCTTGAGCACTGTCAGAAGTTTGTCCTAAGCTCTCAAAACATTTGATGCTGCTCCTCTTATTTTCAAGACCTAACTCAAGGGTAGACCTGTTTGAATATGCCCTGAAAGAGATGCAGAAGATATACAGGAAAGTAAACAGTGCTTAGGGAGACTGTGGGGCCAAATAG
>JAYKAV010003145.1:44374-301300 GCA_035582835.1 Phoebastria nigripes
AGGAAACATTTAAAAGAAGAGGCAAGGATTCAGAAAAACAACAGACAAAACCTATGAAGAAAGCACATCATCCCAAACAAACAAATATAATAAGCAGTAACAAAATGAAAAGCAGGGAGACGAAGAACTAAAAAAGTAAATCAGATTTAATCCAAAACTTTTAGTCAGCTATGCTACAACACAACTGTTGCATTATTTCCTACATTTCAATCAGCACGCACACACCCACCCAAACAGCTGTATCTTAATCCACATCAGTTTGGTTTTGCTACTCAGCTCTAGATTACATCTTTGTCTTTCCCAGGATGGAGAGACTTTATTAGGGTTTGGTCATACAGCATGGTTCATCACCCTGTGYACTTTTTGGACGAACAGAGCCACCTTCTCTCAGACCTCTCCAACCTCCTCAGTAGCATCTGCTTCAAACGCTTCCAAGTCAGTGCCTAGGTCACTCACAGCCCCCGTACAAGAGCAATTCCTCAATGGCTGAAGGTCAGAACGCATACATGAGGATGGGAAGAAGACATGGGGGGGTGGCAGGAAAGGGGGAAAAAAAAAAATTAAGGGAAGAATGAGAGGGGAAAAAAAAAAAGTGGTGTTTCCAAATAAGGGGTGCCAATTAGAAAAAGAGAACCACCGCTTTAAAATATAACTTTAGGCTTTAAAATACATTAGGTGAAGAATCAGCCTTACTAGTCAATTAGCTAGCTTTACTGGGTATGAATCCAGCTGCTAGTATTACTTGAGCTTTCTCCACCCCCGCCCTCTCCCCAATCACAGTTTCATTGTGAAAGAATTTAATTATTATTTTCATTACCAGATGCATACATTATAAAATGAGCCTGCACAGAGACAATGAGCACTTTAAGAAAATAGGTGTAATAATGAGAATGATCTGTTTATGGTTTTTTGCAGTAAAAATGAAGACACTCTCAAGAAGGCTACCTTTTAAAATGTACTTTAATAAAATAATTCATAATAGTCATAACACTAAATTTGGCACCCCTCCTTTTCTTAAAAAAGGATTAGTCCAGTGCCTTGAATTTTAATGTAACTGAAAAACAAATCAAAACAGGTTTTTTTTTTTATTAACTCCCCTATCAAAAATTTCCTGAAAAATTTAACCTGAACACATTTCACAATAACAGAATATTAAAGCTTTTTTGTTTTGTTTTTTAAAAAATCAGTTCCAGAAACATCCATTGTACTGCATACCCAGAGAAATAATACTGCAGCCACCACATAATATGCTGGTATTCCAAATAAACAGAGGAAAAAAATTAAATGGAGTTTGCAAGTAAAATAAAGATACATGTATTTATTTATTTAGGAGTTCTGCAGCATAAACAAAAATCTCAAAGCCCTGAAGGAATAAAAGCAGGTTTGTATGGATATGATAGAAACAAGCGAGAGAACGGTAACATCTGCATATTACTTATAGTCCAAATAAAGATTAAAATTACTGACTTTTAGTAATAACAAAACATGAGTTCTTGTGTTTTATGTGGCCCTACTTAACGACACAGCGCAACACTCCAATTTCACCCAGGAACCAGCTTCAGTAGATCATTTACTTTTCATGGCCCACCAACCGTGTGCTAGGTTATTTACAGGTAAGCACCAAGCCTATCACCAGAACATACACTCTGCTCTCCAGTAGTAGTGTCCCTGCGGAGCTCACCGTCTGACCACTTGTCACGTCTACGCACGCTCACCTGTAAATCAATCACTGCTAAATGGGGGCAATTCAACGGGCTACTACTTCCAGCTCTTTGAAGGTGCTTCCTGCTCCAGAGCTGGTGAGCCATACATGCACTCGCTTCTTGCCAGTGATGCTGCAGGACCCAGCCTTGTAGCTCAATCCACCGCTGGTGTCCATGTACGCTGACACAAGAGGAGCATGGAGTCACAATGGGTTTGCTTCTGCTGCCCCCGATACGCTTCCCTGGGCGGGGGGTGTGAAGACATGGCAGAGAGGTGATACCCTTGCAGTGCTTTAGCATAAATCGTTAGCCCTACCTGGGCAGATCTCTGGAGGCCCTGGAATGCCAGCTTCCATTTTGAAAAGGTGCTGAGTCTTTACTCAACTAGGATGGAGGGCATCTGACACTTAACCACAAGCCATAATAACAGAGCACCCTTGTCTTTCCATTCTTAGATGTGGATGCCAAGCCAGAATTCACTTGACCAAATAAAGATGTTTACAGTGTAGGTGTCTGTATCCGAACAGGTCATGTTTGTCTCCCTTTACAGGCCATGGGAAGAACTAGGCTCTTCTACTGAACTCATCCTATAGCACAGGCACAGGTCTAAAGGAGGTCAAATGAATCACACCCTAAAACTGCCTATTTGTCCCCTGCCTGTAAGAGTTCTACAGTTTCTCTTTGCTGAATATATATATAGGGTCTTCCCCCAACCTTCCACTCAAGAGGTAGACATCTATAACACAGGTGAGATAAATCCCACACTATGTCCTAGCACCATCTTAATCCCCTCCATTTAAGAATYGGTAACTAAATACCAATCGTGTAAGTTCTCAGTTTCCCACTCAATACAGTGGATGCCTGCTAGTGGGTAACACCAGTCCTTCACATAACTGCTTTTAGTTACATGACACCAATTAGTGTTTTTATTTCAAGATATTCGGCAGCTTGCACTTATTCCTTCAGTACTTTTCCCCTCAGATGTCACAAGAATTGCTTCACTCCAGGTAGTAACTCTTCTCATTAGCACAGAAGCTTCCTCTCTTTGTTACCAGTCTTCAAAAAAAGACTTACCAAAAGATCTTTCCCTTTAGGTGTGACCTATATATTTTCCTCCAGTTTATTTCCTTTAAGTCTTCCATTTCTTAAGCCTTTTTTCTTTTGTTCTATGCTTAAAAAAAAAAAAAAAAGTATTATCCAAAATCTGCTGAAACCAGTGAATCTTCAGGTGACTTTGAATCAAGCCACCTGATCAGGTTTCTCATTTCTGTTACCTCTTATTTTTCCTTATAGAGTCCTCATTTTTATTGGATAGTCAAGAACTAAAATTATGAATATTCTCAAGTTCTCTAATTCTACTTCTGTTTCATTTCCTAAGCTTTTCCAGAAACAAGTAACTTTTTTTCCTTATTTCTAATCTCTTTAATTCCTCTCCCTTCTTCTCCTAAACAGCGTTCCCAAAGCTCTCCAGAAGCCAGACTGAGTGGAAAAGGGTTAAAACGTGTTCAGGAAAGGGAGGTGGTTAGACTTTCTCTATGCTSTCCAAAGCAGACACGCAAGCTGAACTCTCTCAGCCTGTAGGACCAGGCAGTCTCTCACCTGAGCAAGAAGAGGCACGATGTAGCTGTACTGTTAGAAATTGGTCCCGGCTCCCTGAACTAAAGTTCAGGGCTTTAGATCAAATTTATCTCCCCTCTTCCTCCCTCCTATCCTTCTAGATCCATAGTCATCTTGGTTGGCTGTTGGGCATTTGCCAATAAACATTCAGACATCCCACAGTAAGTGTAAGAGAACAGAGTTTTTCCAGGCCAAAGTTATGACCGTGTTTATATTCTCACGGTTCACTCCAGCTTCGGTGTGCAGTTGTCACGCAGCACTCCAGACAAAACCCCTCCTTCTCAAAACTACTTTTGCTCCTGAACGTTTTTCTTCACTGAACTGGCCAACCGCATCAGAGATGGCACAGTCAGGAAAAAAGCACCAAACACCTTCTTGTGGGGTAAAGCGGCCCTATTACAGTCTATTCGGCTGTGAGGCTCGGGGAGGGTACTTTCAGCTTAAAGAACTTGGCGATGGTTTTAAAGGTTTGACAGATCTCCTTTCACAGCAGGAAGGACGCTTTAAGTGCCTGACAGCGAACTGCAGAGTCTTCCACAAAGCTGAAAGAAAACAGCACTTATCTAAATTTAACTTGCCATACTTTCAAACTGGTCTGTGTGAGGAAACGTCTTTTGCTTTCATTTCATGCAAAACGTTCAATTAAATTCTCTCTGGAAAAAAGCCCTTTCATGTATAAAGGCATGTATGCTATTTTTTTCTTTAAAATATATTTCACTTGTCTTCCCACATGGCTCAAGTGGAAAATCTTAGTGTCGTGATTATAAACCCACATTAACCTGCCTTTCTTCAGGGGCAAAGGAGAACAGGAGAAGCACTGAACAATTCCTCATCTCCATAGGCAAAGAAATAAGATAGGCCTGGCACTGAGCCCGCTCAGCAAGCTGACTCCACCAGACCAGGTTGGGAGCACATTCCACAGTCAAAAGTCCTTCTCGAAGAACTTCCTGCCAATGGCTACTTGACATTAAGAACTAGGATGATCTAGGTCAAGTATCCCGGTTGACATTAATTGTTATGTTGGATCAAAAAAGCAGGCAGCCTCTCAGCCAGAGCTCAAGTCACGTTAGGCTTAAAAGCAATCAAGGCCAAAACCTTGAATTGCACCCAGAAGCCAAAAGGAAGCCAATACAGCTGCTGAAGAACTGCCCGAGCATGTTTCTTGCCACCCATGCCCTCTCCGCAGACCGGCAGCCGCCTCCTTCTCAAGCTGAAGCTTCGTAGCACTGGTCAAGTGCAGCCACCGGAACAGGCTAGCCTGCAGCCTCTCGCCGAGGTCGCCAAGTCAG
This sequence comes from Phoebastria nigripes, assembly GCA_035582835.1. Classification (NCBI taxonomy): domain Eukaryota; kingdom Metazoa; phylum Chordata; class Aves; order Procellariiformes; family Diomedeidae; genus Phoebastria; species Phoebastria nigripes. Next base: position 48,984 of record JAYKAV010003145.1, read on the forward strand.
AGACTGCCACCATGACATGGAACCCCCTCAAGTACGCTTTCCTGTGTCCTGATGCAGAAGGCTGGGAGACTGCTGGCTGTAAATACCTCAGAAAAAACAGCAAATTACAAAGCGCTCATATGAAAGGACAGATGAAACACTCCAGTTTCTAGTAAACCAGTGCTACCTGCCTGTAGTGCTTTACCTCCCTTTGCTGCTACTTTTATCTCCACATACTCTGAAGGCAAAGCGTGTGCAGTGTCCAATTGGAAAGGAAAGATGACCTGGAAAAGCAAGTCATCTTTTTCTTGACAAGAACACAAGACTGGGTGACTCTCAGTTATCCAGAGAAGTCAACAAGTGCTTCAGAACACTGTGCACAATAGTGTTGGCTGGAAACAGAATTAAAAAAAAAAAAACAAAAAAAAACAAAAACCAAAAAAACCAACAAAAACCAAAAAACAACACACAACAACAACAACAAACAAAACACACTCCCAAAGAAAAGGATTGCTTTTTTTTCCTTTTCTGTTTTTTAAACAGAAAATGCAATTCTGTTGGACTATTAAATGAAATAAAAATGACTGCAGGGTGATTTTTTTTGAAGGCAAAGTAGGTAACAGCGCTGAGGAAGAATCTGGAGAAAGAGAAAGCAGTAGCAAGACTGATCAGCACTGCAAGACGACTCACAAAGAGACACACACTAGTTTTTTTGGGGGGAYGAGGGATGGACAGACACGCACCACACGCTAACAAAGTAGTCAAAGCTATCACTGTTTATGAGGCGAAGACCAGAATAAAGGATTTAAAAACCTGAAACATTCATCTGATACCAAAGATCTCAGATGGTTGGTTTTTTTTTTTTAAGGGAAGATGATTGATTAGGAACTGTAGTAATTTTGAGAATGTACATTCCTAATACAAACAAGAAAGAGAGAATTCAAATCCACGTTTTCAATCCCAGAGTCATCATCACGGCCAATGCCAAGAAGGTCAGATTCGGGAACCACTGCTCATGTTGAAGGACATCTCCTTCCACATATTCTTCCAATTATTTCCAAAATATTACTTACAGTAGATGAAGAAAATTTTAAGTTACATAATGAGTTCATGTAAAGAAGAGGCAACTCCACGAGCCCTTGCAATTAATAGATTTTCCAAAGCCACAGCTGGAACAGAAAACAACCAGGGGCTCATCTTACTTATCCACGCAGCTTGAACAATGCAGCCTTTTATACAACAGAGATAAAAGGAACAGATTAATTTTTAAAGAGTAAATGATGAAAATATATAGTTGTACTCCATAACTCATAGCAGGTTTCCAAATTGTAATCAGTATTTCCCTTTACATTTAAGCACTGCTGAATCTTGATGCTTTTTAAATGTCGAAGTGCCAGAAAAAATAATTTTATTATAGATAACTGTATTAGAGTCCGACTGTAGTTTTTGAAGTTCCTTGCAAACCCGATATGGGTTAAGTGCCCATTTGTATTGTTAGAAAACTTCTTTACAGTGCTGTAATACAGTAGCTCAAGGCCAGACCCTGAGCTAGTATTTCGCATACAACCTGATAGCTACATGTAGACCCAAACACAGCTGGAAAACCAAAAGTCTACAGCAAGTCCAACAATATTTGTATTATTTTATTCAAAAGTTTAAGAATACAGGTGTCAAAATACACTTTTCAAAGCAGGAACAGTATTTGGAAGCAGTAATTTATCAGTCAAGCCAACTATTTGGCAATTACAGCATGTACAGTACTGTGGACCATCGACAGCTCAGTTAGTCCAATGACAACACAAGACGACTTCTCCCCCCACAAAATACAAGCTCTTTAGCCAATAGAGATACCTAACACTTTGTCCAAATTTTCTGAATAACTTACAAACAATTTTGGGCCAAATGCAAAATTGCGTCAAGGATCACTTTCCAAAAATCTAGCCAGTGCCATTTAAAAAAACAAAACAAAACAAAAACCAACAAACAAACATAACAAAAAAACCAACCTAAAACATAATGCCTTAATTTTTTTTTTTTTTTCCTTCTGTTCTATATGGTGCATACTGTTCCAGACCCAGGTAAGGCATAAAACGTTCAAATATGGCAACAGTCAAAATTAACCCTAAAAGCACTTGTAATGAGAAGTACACAGCATTTCTCAACATAAGCCAACAGAAATCACCACAGTGTGCCTGTATTACTGGGAGAAAGCCTGGTGAACTTCCCAGTGATCACGAACTAGAGCAGCTCTTTCCCCTACCCATTTGGAGATTAGGAAAAGGTTTTTCACTGAGAGAGGGTTGTCGGTCACTGGAACAGGTTCCCCAGGGAAGTGGTCATGGCACCAAGCCTGTCAGAGTTCAAGGAGTGTCTGGACGACACTCTTAGTCATACGGTTTAGTGTTAGGCAGTCTTGCGAGGAGCCGGGAGTTGGGCTTGATGATCCTTATGGGTCCCTTCCAACTTGAGATACTCTATAATTCTATACCCATATTTGCAGTCAACAAAATGTTGATAACCTATTAATACTTTTCAAGCGCCTTTTTTGATTTGGAAATACCCAATCATGCCTTTTCTGCCCTTTCATTCATATAAGGATTGGTCTCCTGTAGTCTTCAGTGCAAAGCTCTGAACACTGCATACTGAACAGGTATTACAAACACAAATTCCTAGCGCAGACGACAGCTGCACAGATTAAAGATTGGTGACRGGAACCAAGAACACCAACCAGCAAGTCCAATTTCTGTGTTAAAGGAAGAATACCCCCAGAACTGCAGATCTCCGTGCCCTTTGCTCAATCCCATTACGTGTGGCAGCCAGCTACATCCCAGCAATCTATAGGGGAACAGGCCAAGGTTTAATTCGGCTTTTGCACAGCCTGGAATTGCCTTTCTGCATCAAGCAGAGAACCCAAACACTGGGACTATCCAGGGCCCCTTAAGATGGCTAAAAAGGAGAAAGGCAGAAGGGGCTTCTTCAATTCAGTGCATTCGCGCTGAACACGCAATACGATACTGAGACCGCAGCAGGCACAACTCCACATCTCCCTTTGCGATACACCCCTTTGGAAGTGCCCATTTCTGCTCGCAGATTTATTAGTTTAGCGCAAACTAATTCCTAGAGCCCCCTACCCCCATCTCTCTCCTACTGCTAAGTGATGCTTCTACACCATAAGCACACAGAAAGCAGGAGGAGAGCATTTAAGGGATATTTATCTCATTTTGATTCAGGAGAAGCATTACAATGAGTTGTTAATAATATGTTAGGGGGTTAAAAACCAAAATGCTTGTTTTTTCAGCAGCAGAGAAGCTATAGTCTTTCAAAGCACTTTTCTATGAACGTGCTATCAGCATTTCTAGACAAATTTAACAAGTATGGAATTAACTCCTATATAGAACACTTTATTACTTGAAAAGCAGACACGGCTTGCTTTTGCCATACCTCCCTAAGAACATTACTTTAGTTAAAACAGTGTATGTTTTCTAAGCTATTAAACAAATTGATACACTTTAATATTAGAAAAAAGTTACTTTTTTTTTTTAAACACAAAACCTATGAAGGGGTAAACTAAAGAGCGTATTTCCATTTTGTCTACTTACTGTTAATTCAGTTTGGCTATTAGCTAAGAATGTCTTCATGTTCCTGAGTCGGAAAAGTCTGATGAACCTGAACTTAGGAAACTAGATCTGCCTCTTGTGATTGATGCCTTCTTATCCAAATTATACTAACATTTTCATGTATACCTTCTATTTCTGCCTACAGCATACTTTTGGATGACAGAATGGCAATTTCATAAGTTTGTTCCACTTTTTTATGTTGTAGGCAAGCTTGTAAATAATTTAAGGCCTGTTATTATAAAACTTACAGGAAATGAGTAGTCTTCTTAAGTTCAATTTATTTTTTGTTTGTTTTGGGTTTTGGTTTTTTTTGGTTTTTTTTTTTGTTTGTTTGTTTGTTTAAATTAGTTTAGATTATCCAATGCATTCAGAAGTTACTGTGGTAATATGTGCCTTTTCATACAATACTAGGCTAGAATAGTCACTTATTAACCATAGTACAGAACTGCATTTTACAATGAAAGAATGCAACACATGAGTCAGACTTCTGATTTAATAAAATTTCCTTTAGCAGAACTAGAGTAGAATATCTCACAACCCTGACTCAAAAACATCCTCTGCTTAAATACCTGATTATGTTTTTTCTTTACTTTGGAGAAGTGCTAAAAATAAATAAATAAAATTGGAAAAGGAGGACAAAATAAAGAGGGAAGGAAAACCAGAAAGCTTCCAACACTGATACAGTCTCTTGGAAGGAAATACTCTTCTTGTTCAGAGAATCACCTAACATATGTAACTCATGTTTTGTTTATTCATCTCTTGCTGCTGTTCTTGATCATCTGCCTGTAGACTCAGGTGAGCCTACAGGTGGGGACAACGATAAAATAAAATTAAAAAAAAAAAAACAAAAAMAAAAAMAAAAMAAAAAACACAAACAAAAAAAAAACCCAAACAAACAACAAAAAAAAACCCACCAACAAACAACCACACATCACTTCCAGTCCCCCATTTTGCTTCTCCTTATGCCCTCATGCAACCCTCTCCCCAGATATCGCATCCTCCCCCCAACCCTTTGATCAGTAACAGCACTCTCTTTCCTGATACTGCAGTAAGCTGGCTCAGGTAATGAAGACAGCAGACACATTTATATTTTTAATAGGACAAATAATTGCACCTCCTTAAACTGCTCCCAACAGGGTAATACCACTGTCTATGCCTGTACTAGTGAAGTGGCAGAACTGATGGGCCAGGGATAGGACTTCCCTGCTCAGTGAAACCAAGCTGTAATATCAATCTGTGTACTTGGTCTTTATAGACAAGGATTTACTCTTGCTACTCCCTTTGATTTCCATATCTAATTAAGTGAATATTCCCAAGCTTTCCCTCTCATACGCAATGTCACCCTTCTGTGCAAGCAAAATCTCACGTTATTTGAGACTGGTTTAAAACTGAAATTGATTAGCAGAGGACAGACAACCCCCATTGATAACAACTTTGAATCCCAACTGCATCGGCCACATACACGGGTAAGGGAGCATCTGCCTCTGTATTAAGAGGTCAAGTAAGAGAAGTACTTCAATTCCTTAAACTAAAGCACAGGTCAGGTTCCTGTTGCCTTCTAATCGCCAAGTCTAGCAAGAAGAGAGAAAAAGATAAAAAAACAAAATAAGGATATTTACTCTATTTGTTTCTGAATGAAGACTATGTCTGGTGAGAGCGTTACCTGTTATCTTACCTGGTCTTAGTTTCGTCCCTGACTAATCCACAGGCTGGTCTAATACACTGCACTGTTAGGAAGATGTTGCCACTTGCTAGTTTTATGGCAGCATCTTTTCTTATATTCTATTGTTAAATAATGCCTCCATGCAACTAGAACCTGGTGTTTTGTCAGCGCTAGACTCAATATCCACCCAGGAATGCTGGCATAAGCCTGCGGGGCTCTGGGATGGGGTACACCCTTGCCACAGACCTCCCTTCGGGATGCTCAAGCCAACTTAAGTCCCCATGTTTTAGTCCCACACCTGCAAAATTTTAACAGTCTCATTCTTACTCTGTTTTACTGTGTGCACGTGGTTTTACACTCCAAAACACAGTGGAGTGCTATTTCCAGCTACAATTTCTGTGCTCCTCTATTACAAAACAATCATTAGCATATGAAACAAAAACCACAGTTAGACTTGGAGGGGGAAAATCACTTTTTCCTTGGATATAATCTACTCCTTCCAGCAAAAGGAAACGACAATAACCAAACCACCAACTCACAGGAGACCCTACAGTTTCACCAGTTTTCATGCTGAGCTCCCCCTGGAATCAGTGCACGGTACGGTTAAGGGACTGACTGTCCTCCTTGGAAAAGGCACATTACTGCAATATAGCTATTAAAAGGAACAACTGAAATAAATGTTAGTTAGCATATTAAAGAAGTGTTAACTGTTTGGTCACAAACTCAGCCTTTACCTCTAAAAAAGAGCTCACTTTCTGCAGGCAGTAGGGCTATTTCCCCTAAATTTGGGGGTGTTCCACTTTAGTCTGATGTTCTCTCACACTCAGTATTGAAGCTTACAAGAAGAGCAGGAAGCAGTGAAAGCAAACCAGGACAAGTTTCCCTCGTAACAGGAATAAATATTTTTAAGCATCACAAATGTGCAATTTGGCATGTTGAAAGAGATGCATACAGCTATCCCTTTAAAAAGCTTCTTTTAGAACCAAAATCTTTTACGTTCTCTTTCTCACAGGTATATGTTCACATGCTCTAATCTATTTTTAGAATGTCCTTCCTAGATTAATTTTTAAACTCGAGTCTGGATACTTTTTACCCTCTCTCTGCCCAGATATCCCTGTTGAGCCTGTCTGTTCCACTACTGGAAGCAGCAAGCACGTGGAAGTCAGCCTGCCACAGGTTTGCATCCCACCCTTTCCCACTAAGAGCAGAAAAACCAAAACGGGGAAAGAATCACCCTTGTATACAGGAACAGGGCACAGCACTTAGAGGCCAAGACCCATAACTTCCTACAGCATGCATGCTATTATATGTACTTTCTGTCACAGTAGGTGACATAAAGCCATCTAATTAAATGCTGCAAAGCTTAAAAGAAGAAAAAGAACAGCACTGTTTCCCAAACTTTACAGAAAATAGAATACGTAAGCATACCTGCCTTCATTCGACAGGTAGCCAGCCCAGGCTTAGGTTTGACAGTATCTCTGCAACAGAATAAACCCACCACAGACTATAGTATAAATACATAACTAAACCTTCTGGCAGTTTTCTCTTTACTAGATATAATTTATAATCTTTAGCTATGCCTGATACAGCTCATAAATGCAAAAATTTTAACCAAAGTCTGTTTATATACTTTTATTTAGAAGGGTCTTATACTTGAAAGCCTGTATACAACACACATCTTCTGAAAGGCAAGAAAGACTTCAGACAACCAGTGGTGACAGTGTGAACTATTTAAGGAAGAAGTAAGTTGCTTTAGACTAAGCCAGCTCTTCCCATTCCACTTGCAAACAGCTGGGAAAAAAACCCCAAACAGTAATGGTGATTAAAAGGGGGTGGGGGAGAGGAAGTTAACCAGCTATTTTACACCAGCTAACCAATGAGCAATACCTGCGGACCAAAACTCAAGTAGCCACTGATGGATGTTAAAGCTCCTTCCCAGAGCTGGGAAGCAAGGCATAGATTTGTTCCTTCATTTTGCTGCCTAGAACTACTACATATTTTTGGTTACACATCACATTTTGCTGGTTTTCCACTTGTGAGAGTTCATGCCCTAGGCTGGCTACCAGGCTCAGGGCAGTTCCAGCACAATATATATTTATAATGTATTTTATCAAAACAAGCTTTAAAGCTATTAATGAAATGATCATATTAAAAAAAAGTACAAAAAAGGAGGTGTGTGGCTTGTGTGTGTGCAGAATAGACTCTGCAAGTCCTATCTGATGAAGGTAGCACATAGAACAAGCTAGAACATCCAGTTTTTTACCTTTTACCATACACCAGAGTTAAACAACTTTCTCCCAGCAGCGCGCTCAGACCCAGAGAGCAGCACGTTCTCCCACTGGTCTCTAGCAGTCTAATCTCAGGAGTCAGAGCAAACCCCACGTTCAGAAGGGCACTGGCAGGGTTCATAAGCCACACAGTGCTCCTGCCAGCTCCTCTTCTTCCTCGTGAGACAGTCTCTGGGTGCTCCAGAAGCCTTGCATACAGTCCCATTGCTAAAGCGTGCTTCACATGGCACCTTCCCCTCCACTATTGCTCTTCCCTCTAAAGTGTTTAAGAAGTTGTAAAATTAAAGGATACTCAAGCTAGCCCAAACGGATTGTTCAAAATTTCCACCATCTGCACACTGCTAACTAACATTTATTTCACAAAGACTTTCCCCCCGCACCCACAGCAGCAGAGAATCAAGCAAGTCATAGAAGTTAAGGTGCCAAATTGTGACGATAACCTTAATGCTCCAACAAGTGGTAGTTCCAGTGACACAAGTATGAATGTCCTCCAAGTTCCAACTATCTATGCCTAGTAAGTCTTAACATCTCTATCGCATGCCTATGTGTACCACATTAGGAGGCTTTCCCAGAAATTAAAGATGCTTTTTTTTTTTTTTTTTTTTAAAAAAAAAATAAACACATCTCTAAAGAATGCCAACTGGTAGACCCAACTCATTCATCCTCCAGCTTATCCATGCACCCTCTCCTTTACATTCAGAGGGCACAGAGAAAAATACTGGGTTTTCCCTTCGGACTAGGACAGCTCAGGTATCTTCTCCTCTATATACTCTTAAGGCAGGCCAAATTTCTCTTCACAGCTTGGCTTCTAATCAGTTTGCTCCACCTGTACGCCTACAAATGATGCCTGCAAATGATTGCCATGGAATATATTAAAATATAAATTACCATATTTATCTCATACATACGGGGGGGGCGGGCGAGAGGAGGGCACACATGTTAGTGGGTATTATCACTTAGGCACAAAAAGACATTTTTTCATTTTTAAATAAAAAAATGCTTTCCAGTATATTTAGAGCCTCCAACACAAAAATACTTAAATAAAAGATGTCCACCTTAAACCGAGGTCCTCAATAACTGCAAAAATGTAGCTGAGATTAGTTCAGACTTCTATTACTTATGCATGTATTCCCAAGGAGTGGCAAACAGTACCTGTAAACTGAGAGGAAGCAATGCCCACAGACCACAAGAAGTATCAAATATTCAGTGCTGGTCAAATCCAATGGGAGACAAGCCTCCTGGTTGTACCATGGTCACTGAACAACTCAACATAAACCACTTACGCATTTCCAGAAGAAAGTGTTTTATGCACATATTACACATGAGCAATCTGCGAAGACTAAATAGCACACACAAGGTAACCAAAGAGAGCTAATGAAAGTATACAGAAGATATTATACCTTTTTCTTCTCCTCTGTGATCTCATTTTAGTAATTACCAGTTATTTCTACATATCTTAAGTGACTCCCTTGTAAACAACAAACACAAGAATACAGTGCTGGAACACACCATTAGTGTGTATGGGGAGTCAGAATTCAGAAGAGTCAGTTTATGAATATGTTTATATTTACATATTTGTTTATATAGTCTAGTGATTAAATCAAAAGAGAAAATCATAGGGATATCTGCCCCACCTTAATTAGTAAGGCTATTTATGCAGGCTGAAAGGTAACCATGTGTTTGTTTCTCCAACTCATTTTTATTTATTACATCTGAAGAGCATTACATTATTTGTACTCTTCAAATCACTGCAAGCCTCCAAACATGATTTTTGCAGCAACAGTTTTTAGAAGTGACACCTTTAGAAATTTCACATTTGATCCATTCGAGTGAGACCTGTTTTACGCAGAAAGACTAAGGCTCTCAGTCAGAAAGGTATGAAAGCATACAAAATAATCACAACTTACCCCCCCAGGACTTCTATCACTACTTTTTTTTTTCTCTCTAAAATTTCTACAAGTGAACGTCATCACTGCAGTTTCAAATATGTCATAAGGTGGCCCTCTGCACTAATTATTCCTAATGAGAAGGTATGAGGTCATTTGATAAGAGGTTTTAAATGCGGAATCTAAATTAGGACTGAAAAACAATTAACAAAAAAACCCCCTCACAAAACCAAAAACCAAACCCAAAATACAAAACACCCATAAAGCTACCTCCACACTATGTGCTTCATCCCCAGGATAGCATGACAGGTGTTCAGGAACTGAAAAATGGACCCCATCCATTACTTCTCTCCCAGTCTTAGGAGTATTTGATGTTCCTAGTATCAGCAGCTCTAATACGCTCACTGTCACGTGCCCTTCCAGTAGTCTTTCTCCTGCCTACAGTTTTGATACTGAAGCACAACAACTGCAATATTCAGGAATATTTCACTATTTTACATTACTTCTCTGAATTATTCAACCAACCACTGCTATTTCTACAATCCAGGGCATCTTGTCAGAGTTCTCTGAATCCTGCAGATGATCACCACATGACATGGGCAAGTTTTAAAAATAAATAAATAAAGTCCTCCACAGAAATAAGCTGTATGCTCCACATGGAGCAGCTGCATTTGCAAGCAACTCTCTTTGCTCAGTGAGGAAGGGCAACCGGTGAGGAGACAACACACCCTGACTTCACCCATCCCACTACAGGGAAGGGACCTTCTGCAGAGGAATGGAGCAGGTCACTAGGGTCAGTAGCACCACCACGGATAAACCTGACAAAGTCCACCTGCCACAGCACCAGGCAATAAGCTAACAAGAATTAGATCAGATAGCAGATCTACAAGTGTTTATAGCCCATGACTCAACTTTCCCTCCTGTACAGTGACCTTTAGGGAGGACAGGAAAAGGAGACGAGCATGCTTATGTGTTAAATTCATACAACCCATTATCCAAAGAGTAACTGATACCCGAGGCTCTAGATCTACTTAAGTAGCAGAACAGCAATGGCCTACAACATCCCCAAAGGCCGCAAGAGAGGAAATTTGATTGCTTCTGTGATCCTGGTATCTTGTGAAGCACATACAATTTTCCTCAAAAAATAACAAGAGTCATAAGGTAGGAGCCACAGAAAGAGCGTGATCATCAGCATAAAGAGGGTATTTTAAGATCTGCTTTAATGCTTAAGTTCAGTTTTGTCAAGACAAAATACAGCTGGTATTTGCTTAGACAAGGCTCTGAAGACATCAGAGCTGGAGGAACCATACAGCATTGTAACCCAAAATACCCAGTATTACCCAAAAACTAGTGTCCAAATACTGTTCATCTCCCCTACTGCACGTTAGAATACTTTGAAAACAAAACCAGAGCAGCGTAATGCAAAAGTGAAATTGCCTGGAAAGCCTGAAGAACACACTGAACAGACCCTTCTTCTATTTAGGATATTCACAGTAGAAAATGACTAATGATAAAACTTGAGGTCCAGAAGATAAAGTTTGGGAAAGTGACCTTTTATGCATTTCAGATCAAAAAGCAGTTCAGTCACACGCATGCTGAGATAGCCTTGGGCATGTGACAAACTAGCTTAAAAAAAAAAAAAAACAAAACAAAAAACAACCCCACCAAAAATAAAGTGTGTGAGCAAGCACTCAAGACAACTGTGTTGAAGAGCTATATGCAAAAGACACTATCAAACTCTCATGTTTGATATTGCAATCCAAAGACAAACCAGAGTTCAGTAAACAGTAAATGTGAGTCTGCACAACCTTGTTATCTTTTCATCTCAACAGTTAAACCTATGTGGAGTGCAAAGAGGTTACAAAATGCTATCAGCACCCTTTATTAAATGTTCCTTTTGCATTTATTTTGTAGCAGGATCAAACTTAAGGTAGCAGAGAATTAAACACCAGTAAGTTGAGAGGACCAGGACTGATTCTTGAGAAATAATCTTGACCTCCAGCAGCAAGGGGAAATTTTTCTTCAAGAAATTTTGCACTCTTATGTGGCCACTGTTGAGCAGTTCGGAGCAGATTTGCACTTAGTATGTTAGCTAAGCAAAAGTGAATGGCAAAGGCGCATAGATTCTTCCCTTATTTCCCATAAATAGGGCCTGAAGTAACAGAGAAAGGACATTTTTCAGCTGGTTTTGCCTTTCTACCCCATAATCGTACACCTCTTCTTCATTATTCAGGGAGTTCTAGGACTTTAACATATGATCTGGGAATTCAGGTGAAATTTTGGCCTTACTGAAGTCAACAGCTCCATTCCTTCCAATTTCAAAGGTGAAGGATTTCACACTTATCTGTGGTGTTCCTCTTCCCCACCCCCCCCCTCCTTTTAGATCATTATATTCTGGTTTTGAACTTCAGCTTCTTAGCCCCCTTCTCACGTCTCGCCCAAGAGAGATTTTGCTTATCTCTCTTCTGAAAGCACCTTTAGATCACTTCAAGTTACGATTGTTATTATGAATTCAAGAAAAATCAAGCTATTGTCCTAGCTGCAGATTTAGGAAGCACGGACCAGAACCCAAAGCCTTCAGCTCTTACAAAAATGGGAGGGGGAGGATGCTCTTGGGTATGAGTTATAGTGTATCTCCACAAGCTAGAAATAGTCAGATAAGACTATTCATTGAATTAATCAGCTTTAAAGGATATTCTCATTGTTGCGTAATTAATTTAGCACATAAAATTCTAGTAAACAGAAGAAAGTTAGCTACCTCAACAGCGAGGAGCCCATGCACTACTCTTGTTACATGAGAAAGAAATGACAAAAGCAAGTACTCTGCAAAATACTTCCAACATAGCCAGCAGCCCTTGTTGCCCAAATGGCTCCAGAAAGAGCTGTGCAGAAAGAGTTGTTTCCAAGTTTCACATAGCTTTGTCCTTCCCCACCAAACTCAGCCCAGTGCAGCACTGGCAGAACGCAACTTGCTTGGACCCCACTACCCCCCGGGGATGTCTGCTTCTCCAGCCGCGTTTCTAGAAAAACGGCCGTGAGCAGGAGATGAAAAAGGTGTGGGAAAACAGGTGGGTTTTTTGGGGGTTGGGCATTTCCTTTTGTTTTTTTAATGATGCTTCTCATGTACTCACCTTTGATAACTACAAAAACTCTGGAGAATGTTTTTCCTCAGTGGAGAACAAACAACACTCAGGCAAGCAATTTTTTTCCATAAATGATAAGCAAAACAACTACATTCAAACAAGTTGAGGGCTATAGACAAGAAAATGGAGGCCTAGGCCCTGTTCTTTCTACTGCCTGAGAAAGGAAGGCAGAAACCAGTAGCTTGATGTTCTTCCCTGCTGTGTTACGCTGCTTTTTCACCTTATTTCAGCAGCAGTGGGAATAAAGACAGAAGAAGCACCAAAGAACAAAGCATGAATCCCATTCTGGCAAGAAGAGGGAGGGGGAACAAAAGACCTAAGTGGAAGTGGATGGACTACTTATAGCAATTATTGTCAAATATTTTTGCACCTCCTTCCTTAATGTAGCTCCTTTCCTACACAAAGGCCTACAAATAGTACTGAGAAGTTCCCTTTGTAGAATGAGGAGAAAGGAAAACTGTAATAAGACTGTGCAATGAAGATAAATTTTCCCAATAATGCAAGCTACAGGAAACACATGGAGGTCAAATAAAACTATTATTTGCCTTTTCAAACACTATTTTCTTCAGCTGCTAAATAAAAACATTATGAAGCCATTTTACACAGTAAAATTTAACCTTATATTAACCTTCCATATTAAGTAAACAAACCTTTCTAGCCAATAAGCATCTCTGTGAACTCTCCAAGATGATAAGCAATACCTTAATTACATTCATTTACATGACTTTGAAATCGTTCCAGACCAAAGTCAACGACTACAAGGTCAAAGAGTATGGAAATCTAAATAAGGAGAAATCCATAGTTGGCCAGTTCACACAAGCATGGTGCAGCATCCTTTCTACCCAGTTTGTAAAGGGTCAGGCATACCAAGTGCTCRCCTTTTCATCAATTACATGAAAAAAGCAAATCCTCTGAAACACCAAAGACTATGAGTGCATCCTTCCTTTTTCTGAAGACTATTCAAAGTTGAGAACAATGGACAATTTAGAATTGTTTTTAGCACCTATTGGCCAATCAAGCCATATGAATGTCTTATGCAAATGTTTTATAATATTCTAATTGAAAGGCACAATACAAAAGAAGAGATAATAAAAAAAAAAAATGCAGCAGAATCACTAACTATTACAGAATATTTGGTATAGTGCCCTGTTATATTCAGTAATGCTAAACTGAATAGTTTTGGTGAGATTTATCCAATGATGACAGTGGAACAGTAGAAGAGAAGCCACCACACTGATTCCACGTTACCATACTTCATGAACTGCACAGACTCGGAGAGGAGCCCAAGCCCAATGAAAATCACTGCCTAGACTTCCATTCTCATCAACAAAGCTAGACTATATCCTTAAGATACAGGGAGAAAATATCCTGTGTTTAGTCCTGAATACAATCTTTATCATGCTACCTGAAAACCTTTATTATTCAATCTGTGCTAAGCTTAGAGCAGGAAATGCTAATTACACTTAAGCAGCAATTATAAAGATTTTAACAACGGCTGTTGCAAGAAACTTGATAAAAGTATGTTCTGCCCTGAAACAGCAGAAGAGCAGACACAGCGTCCATCCCATTCCCAAGATATTAGATAATGGCTCAGGTATGATCAATAGCAATCAAATTAGCCAAAATACAGCATACATGCACACTGCACTGATGGTTTGTTTCAGGATTATAGTTTGTGTATTACAACCATGAAAATATTACAAAAATCTAAAGCACAGCTTTTGGATTTAGGCAATCCCCTATCAATGCACTGCAGCTGACAACATTTTCTTAGTATTAAATTAGATAAATCTCCCTGCACCTCACTTTACTAGCCAAGCACTTTTTACACAACTCTCAAGCCAACAACCTTCTGCAATTTAAGTATGATTTAGTGCAAGAGAAGCAATGAGTATTATAAAATTTATGCTTGTTCACCTTCTCTCCCCACAGAGAAGGGCAAGATGTTTTTTCATGTAAATATGTATTAGATCCAAATCATTTAAATAGATATTATTCCATAGAGAACATGATGCTGCATATGCCCATTTCAGCTCCGTGTTACTAAATAAACTGCAAGATAATGATGTTTCCTGGCTCATCCTAAAGGACACTGAAAATATTTCTAGGCATTTCAAACAGAAGTAAAAGGAAGAGACTTTCACAAGAACAAAAGAAAAACTAAGGTGGCTCTTACAAAGCTAGATAAGGTGAAGCCAAGTTGCTCATAAATCACAAATTAGTAAATCTCTTCAGGAACAGGCCACAGCAAAAGTATAGCTCATGTACGTGGAGCAGTCTTTATAGTATGAATATCAAGTCATTACTTTTTTTTTTTAATGGAGCAAGGGAAAAAAAGTCATATTTGCAAGGAGGAAAACAAGAAATTTTAGACAGGTGACTAATTTTAAAGTTAAATTTAAAGTAGGAATGTTAAATGCAAAGTGCCAAATGTTAATTTCATGCACTTTTGTTTCTCAGTTCTATTTAGCCACAAGTGTCACTGCTTGAATGGAGAGGAGAGAGAGAACAGGGAAAACTTAAACAATGTCTTTTAAAAATGAGAGCTTTTAAGTATTAATTTTAAGTAAGCACATATATCTCACTGCTTTTCACAAAACACAAAAGGAAGTTAATCAGTATGTTGCCACAAAATACATTTATAGTTAACAATTTAATTTAAAATCAGGTCTTTAAATAAAGTGAGGAAGACCGTCATTGGTCTTGAAGCCATCACGTATCTTTTGGGCCACAGTCAGTTATCTTACAATATGGTCTGACCTCTGCTTGATTTTAAAATAGGATAATCACCTTCAACTATGTATGAACCTTGAACATTATCAAAAACAGTTTTATTGCATCAACGATTTATTAATAGTCTCATATTACTAGTAATGCAACTTTGACTTTACAAAGTCATAAAGATGACGAGAGACACAGTCAAGACTTACTGTGCTACCTATTTTATCTTAGGCTTACAAGGCAACCTCATGATACAATCAGAAAAAGTATCCAGAGAGCTACAAAGGAAAAAAACCAACAAAATAAGCACGTATCCCAGTTGAGCAATGGAATGGGAAGGATACAGAGACCATAACGAAGTTACGATAAATACCGAAACCTTTTAAGTATGGAAGTTCTCTTCTAGCCGACCACGCTCGGAACTGGGAAACTGCTCGTACTGAGTGTCCTGGTGACCTCTGGACAAGCACGTTAACAGCGACTGCTCTAAAGAAAAGGTGTGAGCCTTACACAGGAGTGCATTCAGCTCGATCCCCCTTCTAAGCAAAGCATTGCAAGACGACCAAAGCCTACAGGACCACATTCAAAACAAACCTGATGAAGGAGGAAATGTTCCTCCCAGACCTTTCTGGTTCAAAACACTTGCCACAGCAGCCCTGCCGCGTTCTTCGTATTGCACGGTCACTTTTATAGCTGTTAGCCCCATTACAACACAGTTGACAGTTTAAACAAAGAGCAACTAAGAAAGTACAATATTCTATAACTGGCATTTACAGCACCGGCCTTGGACTTCTAATCTTTACCAGACGGGCACACAAATCAATCTATCAGCTCATAAAGGTGTGCTTTTTTAACCTCTAAAACAGATGGGATTGGCCAGAAACGTCTGGCATGTCAAACTGCTAATCACTGCTGCCCTTTGCACAAAATAACCCACTTAAGTTGAGGCATGGTTGCACTGTAACAGACATTAGTCTGTGGGAAACCCATTTAACTGTCACATACTCCCGCCACTCCTGCTCTCCCTTAATTAAGCCTAATGCCTTATGCTTTGACCTTTTGTTCTAGCCTATTAACCCTATCTAGTACAAGTTCAAATATGTTAAACTTAAAAGTTTGCTGTAAAATATTAAATGCCAAGATACAGAAAGAACAAGGGACATTTCTCTACCCTTCAAGTTACCAATCCCTTTACCAAATTTCCTAGGCTGACAAAATGGAAGCACTACGTTCATTCCAAAAGCTGAAGTTTATCCAAACACTAATCTGTTTCACAGCAAAAAAAGTGGAGTTTCTTCTGCTTGCATAGCCTACCTTTTCCTCTTCAGAGGAGAAAGGAAAAAAAGTGAAACTTCTTTTTGCAACTTCATATCCTCAGGCTTTTGGGGTTTTATCCAACAAGAAAAGCACATACTATCAGCCAAGATCACACTACACTCATTTGCTGTTCTCTAAAACCTATCATTAAAAATAAGATGTAATTGGTTTACAGTGGCCAATTCCTCCTCAATTAAAGGCTGCCTCTGCCAATCCTGCTCATACTGAGTCACCACCTTGTTCTTTTGACAACAGTTACAATTACTATTAGCTGTTAATTCTCATCCGTATCCTTTCACGAGTTGCATCTTCTGAAGTTTCTCAGACTTGCATAAACTTGAAATAAGGACATAATTTATAAATTTTAGCTCAATGCTACAGACTTTTCTCTGATGTAAGCTCAGCTTTCGACAGCACGGCTACCTTCCCCTCTCGTATCTCTTACTTCATGAAGGTTACACAGCATCAACAAGATCAACAGTTATGTTTGCAAAGCAGTACTCTTCCGGAGAGAGACCATCCTAATGGTCCAGAACTCTGAATTAAAACAAGAAATCCAATTCCAGTGACAAAAACAAATCTCTGATAAAGACGCAACTCTACTGCGCTCCACATTAAAGCTATTTACAACAGCACGCAATGCAAGCTTGTATACCAAGACAGGTATTCTACAATTAGTGCCTATAGCCAATTAACAAACCTGTTCTTTCCCCACCCCGCCTTCACACACACACACCCCCCCCCCCAAAAAAAAAGCCAACCCAAAACATAGCATGTATAACAGTAACTGTTTTATAACGCTGGTTAGAAATGGAAAAAAGAATGCAAACTGTGTCAGAATTACCAGTCATGTATACACTGACAAACACATTTTCTCAAATCTTCAGCTTAACCACCTTACTGATGAGCTGAATACTTGGTGCAAGACCCTTATTTACAGCTTACACTTCTGCAACTCTGACTAAATCGAATTGCTTTTAAACAGAGGTGACAATCTCGAAACAAAGCTTTGAATTACTTTAACTATTTTTTAAGATGTGAAAGATTTCAAAAAGCTTGCTGCCACAAAAGCCACCGTCTACTAAATTCTGTTAAGACTGTATAAGTGACCATCTGCTGCTGATCACAACAGTTCTCAAGTTTTAAATAGCTAATTGATTGTGTTTTAATTCCAAAGTGCGTATCTTACTGATTCTGAGACCAGCACGTAACACAATTAACTTTCCTGTAAATACAATTGCTCAGACAACTAAGAAGCACTACAGCAACGCTAGACTTCTTTTTTTGAGAGGTCAAATAGGAAACATCATAGGGAAAAAAATGGACCCCTCATCTTGATTCCCCCTTATTTCCAAAACACCGATTCTGGATAAATCCAAATCTCCTCAATTTAAAAAGCAAAGATATTTTTCTAATGATTTCTCTTTGCTATATTCTATTGTGTTGGAGAAGCTCAAACTGTAGTACACAGACCAATGCTATATTCAAGTGAAGTCAAGCAACACATGGATTTATTAAAAAAAAAAAAAAAAATCCTTGCATCTGCAATCTGTGCCATTACAACAGATATGCTAGTAGTTTTGCTGGCTGGGATTTGGTATGACTGCCTCCAGCTTCTAGACCTTCCCTACTAATGCTCACAAAAGTTGCCACTGGAGGCAATGCAAATGAGTCCTAGGAGAGACCAGAAACAAAACAACAACTGCTTGTCAACCATTACATGCCCAAATTGTATTCTTTATGCTCATCAGCATTCTCAAGTTCTTAGGCATGCATGTAGGCCCACCGAGTACAGCGGGGCTACTCAAGTGGATAAAATTACTCACAAACCAAAGTGAGTATACATAGGCAATCACTGGACAACACTCGGGGAATTATTCCCCAGTATCAAAGAAAAATAGGATTTAGGAAACGGGAACCAAGGGAGCAGATGCAAACAAAATGACAGCGGTGCTAAATGTCTACAAGCCACTGTAATGCCATACCTAATAATGATTTTACTGTGACGGTCCCTTGCCACAGCAGCTCAATTTGGACCTGTTTTATTTAAAAAAAATAAGAGATTGTAACACAGTAAGTTTTATTTAATCTTCTCTTTCACTCTGAAATTACATGTAAATCAGGTTCTTCCCTACTTAGTAACTACCTCCCAAACAAGCAGGCTAAATCTTCAGGACTTACCAGCAAATTCCATACAAAAAGTTCAAAGGCTTCTAAAATACTTGTTTCTCTTTAAGCAGCACACACTAAAAGTCTTACACTAAAAGAGAGTGATTAACTTGAAAATTTATCACTTTAAAACATGTTATAATCCTAAAAGACTTATACATGGCAGACAGTTGTATGACAGATTTGGCAAGACAAAGAAGAAACCCCAAACCAAAGAGACAAGGTAAATAACCCAAACAAATTATTTACCTTGAAAGTGGTCCCATCAGGAAAGCTCTTCCTTCAGGAGTCCAAGGATGCATTAATTTTCTTCCTCAGCAATTCCATGCTTGATCTGAAAAGAACAGCAGAAATCACCCTATGAAAGTCTGCATACTAGTTTTTCCTATCCGATATACCTCTATCTACTTTCTTATGGTTGATGTAACAGAAAGCGATGCCTTATTTTGGATAGTAAGAACTGCAAATAACGTTTCTATTTCAGGAGAAAAACGTAGCTCCAAACTTCAGAAATCAAAATTTTCCAAAAGGAACCATCAGTAAAACAAGTACAAAACACTTGCATAGTCTAGACTTGTACTGTCTAACTAACCGGACAGTATTTCTGCAAGAACAAAATCAACGTTCAACTGTGATTCAAAGCCACGATCCTCTTTTTCTTCCTTTCATTCAAAAAACAGCTGTGACACGAAAGCCCTCCTTCCTATATAGCAATTACTGCTTCACACTTCAAACTTGCACCTATGAACGTCAAAATCATATTTTTTAAAAAGCCCCTATTAATTTATATATACAAGGAAAAGACAAGAGCATAGTGTAACTGGTGAATGTAATGCTAAACACCACAAAATTAGTTAGAAAAACCTAAACCAGTAGAACTGATAATATTTGTTTTTGAGATATTTACGATTTAAATAGTATATAATATTATAGTTAGAACATGTTATCCATCACAAGCACCACCTTAAAAATTCTTCTCGGCGCTTCTCTATTATTCTTAAGTGAGCTTTTGCTAAAAGATGCAAACTTACAGCTAGCCCAGATCAGTTATTTGTGCTATTTCAGCCTTGTTCTTATGACAAGCCTCATTATTAAAGGTTATATTAAATCTTCTGTCACCAAGTTACCAGCCAAGCAGCAAGTTTGTTATGCATAGAGAGTCAAATTTAACTACAATAAAATTTTAAAAAAAGACTTTCTCCCCTGTTTGGCTGAACTTGCCCCTCCTCTTGCTTGGCAGAGGGAGAGTTCCTCTCCTCTTTGCCTCACCTTTAGCTTCTGGTCTCACAAAAACCATGTACGAAAGGCTTTTAAACACAGAATTTCTCCAGCACAGAGGACCCCACAGGTGGCTATGGCTGTGCAGGGTGGAGAGGGGCAGAGTAGGAAGTGTGTGCATTGGGGGTAGCTCATAGCATTCCCCCTTCTGCAACATCACTTGGGCTAAAGCCAGCTTAGAGAAAACATCTAACTCTGACCACTGCAATGTGCTACCTGGGAAAAAGAGATACAGGTGTTGATGGATGGGTCAGCATCCAGAAAAGACCTATTCAAAGCTTTCAGGTATGTGAAAGACAACAGAAGCACGCTGGCCTACTGCCAGCATCAAGACCCAACAAAAGCAACAGATCCAATTAAGCTGAAAAATAAATAAATACCCTGAAATACTACATGCAGACACTATTTCAAATCCTTCCCCTATATACATCACAAAATAAAAAGCCAATCTGCACCACAGAACAGTAGCAGTCCTCAACATTTGGATTCAACTGGGGCGGGGGGGAGAAAAAGCTACGACTGCAGTCAAAATAAACAGAGAAATGAGGGGTACAGTGACAAAGGTGGTAACAGACATAGTTCAAAGCCTTCCCAGCTCCATTTCGCTGGAAGGGCAAATAAGCTGGATGTGGAATCTTTTGTGACCAAAGGAAAAACGGGACAAGAGGTCCCTTAGAGCAGAAGGAAGCAGCACTTTTTAAAAAAAATATATTCACCTTTTCAAGTCACCTTAATTTGAGAAAAATAGTTAGTTCCAGTATTTCTGTTCCACACTAYAGACGTAGACAAAATGTCTGACAAGTGGTTTTACTTAAGTATTCCTACTTCCAAGAGAAGACAGATTTCTATCTAGTGGGGGGGCGGGGGGGGAGACCAAACCACCCCACACTGAATTGCCATCAAGGTTCAATGTATAGACAGGATTTCCTTTAGGTCAGCATTAAACAGTCTTTTCTGCATTGTTCCAAGCGACTACAAAAGGTTTATAAGAGTTCAGAGAAAAGAGAACAAAAGAAGTTGTTATTTCTGCAGAAAATTCCATATTCCTTCAATAATGTTTAAAAAAATAAAATAAAAAAAACCCACACACAACAAAAAAAAAGCTTTTCCAGAATAATACTTTATTCCCAGAAACTTCACATCTGGATCACTTGCTTTGCACACCTTACAGTTTTTTTGAGTGCTGATTTGTTTCATATTGTAAACTGCTGAAAGTGGGATAGGTGATGACATGAACAATGCCAACAGGACAACCTCCTGGGGCAAGAATGATCCTTTCTTTCTACCTCTGAGGCAAGCTCTGCTTTCTACATCACTGAAAAAGCCTTTTCAATTTCCTTTCCCACTCCACCTTCACAGTGGGGTGGGGCACAGAGAAGAAGTAGAAAGCCTGTAGCCATGAATCTTAAAGTTCGCTGTGAAAAAAAATCAGCGCCAGAGCAGCAGTATCAGGCTAGCACCAACAAGAACAAAACTACTGTTCTTCTGCGAGCAAGGTGTACTACTTAGACACATTTCAACACAGAAATTCACTAAGAGCTTTTTGAGGCAAATTAAATACTCCCTCATTTGTTTTCAAGTAACAGTTTTGGCCAAGACTGAAACACATTTTACCTCTAGCACCTGATCTCTCATGATGACTCCCTCACAACTTGCTTTCTCGAGAGGAGGAAGAGCAGCCCACCAGAAGTCTTCCCCAACACGGAGCTGCTTTTCTACACTAAACTCAACCTCTTAGAAACCGGTGACTAACAGAAGATCTGTAGTTTCAGCTTTTAATCTGATTTTGCCTACAAGCAAAATTGGTCTTCCTCTGCTGAAGACAATGGTATTTAGAAATAAGTGGTATGAAAACAGAGTTTCTCTCAAGACAGGCAATTAAACAGGAGCAACGAGCTCCAGTAACGATTTAAGTATGAGAAGACTACACCAGGAGGGGTTTGACCCAAACTAAGATGGCTAGCAACTGCTTCTTTGCCTTTCTACACATGAATATTTATTTACATGAGTCTTAGTTCCTATTCTCCTTCTTCAACCATCAAGCCAAGTGACCTGCAACAGACAGCCAAATAAATTACCAAATTAATTCTTTCAAGTGCTAAATAGCTCCGTTAACATTTCTGCGTATTTGAAATAAATAATCCAGAAACACTGAAGTGTAGGCATTCATCTTTACCAAAAGAATCCCCCTGCCCACTTTTCCTGAGGCACATCTTCCCATCGGAGAACGCAAGGAAGTTTTTACGGGATGACAGATGTCCACCCAAAGTACTGCCTGCCAACCAGAGCACGCTGTTTTCTAATTCGGTGTTTTCAAACGCAGCTAGCAAAGCCCTAACACCATAATATCCAAAAGCAATGCCACAAGCCTTTTAAATACTTTCCTCATGTTTGCCATAGGCAGGCCAGCACAGATAGTTACTGTTCTTATCGGTTTGGCCTGTTGGCAGGAAGAAAGAGCAAACCACAAACGCTGTTACCATTAACCTTTTTGTCTTTAGTTTAAGACTGTTTAGACAGACTGTCAAGTTCATGGTTTTTACCTTTTTTGTACATTTGTGTATATTCTTTCATAGCTTCATCCTCCTGTTCAGGCTTCATTCCCCACCTACATTATCTTTGAACTTGCCTGTCATTAAACCCCTGCTGAGCAGTAATGATTTATACTTCAAAATTTGCACTTCTTGTCCCACAAGGGTATTTATCCTTTTTTAATCCATAGGATAGTTATCCTATTTGTCCCGCGTATTGCTCATAGCCCAGCCCATCGCAGCTGGGAGATCAGCCCGGCTGAGCCCAGCCTCCCTGCCCGCAGGCCCCGCGCGTGTGGGAGGTCGGCCACCAAAGCCCCACTCGCAGAGGGACCTGTGCCCCCACGCCAGGCGCCCAGCTGGAAACCCCACGCTCTCCCCAGTCTCTCTTCTGGAACCCCTCCGCTCCCTACACGTTCACATACAGAAAAAAAACCACAAGCCATTTGGGTTTTGAGGTTCAGGCAAGTTCTGAAGAGCTATTCTAAAATTAACAAAATATTACAGTCTTCACGTCTTCTCTGATAGCCCTGCAAGGAGGTGTCAAGCACAACCCTTGAGCAAGACAGCTGACTGTGGGAAATGCAACTCCCTGGCTTTGCCTTGGGCAAGTTTATACATGTGCTCGGCACAATGCAAAACATAGTTTCTCTCTTAATATAGTAATGTCCCGCACTGTCGCTGGTAAATTTAACAGTGCTCTCACTGCTAACAATAATACAGCTGGTATTACAGAAACCCTTTGTCAATGTTCAAAGCCAGAAAAATAAAGTTAGCTCTGAAAAGAAAAAGCAAGCTTTAAGCAAGCAAGCCTTTGTCAATTCTTTTAAACCAATCCCACATTAAGCAAAACCTACAGGCAAATATGATCACCATAAAGTTAGTTCATGTTTGAGTTGTATAACCTTTACTGAATCACTTTTAAAAAAAAAAAAAAAAAGTCAAAATTTTCCTTGATGCCTTTTAGAGAACGGATTCACCCTAAACACAGCCACCAAACACAACAGGTGATACAGCCAGCGTCTAAACCATCCATTTAAGATTGCAATATAAAAACATTAGTTCACTTCTACTTCTTTATCAACACAGTTTTTATGACTATAATAAATTTTGGTTATTTTATTTTCCTCCAATTTTGATTAGCACACCTTTCACTTTAGAAAAAGAAACAAGTACGGGGAGCAGAGAGGAAGAGCACGTTTTCATCTGGTAATTTTCTACCCCAAGACTAGTAGAAAAAAAAAATCCATCCAGTATGGTTTGGCATTTGACAGCACCTTGTGTTCTGTGCATGCAGGGTCTACAAAAATCTGAAAATCGTTGACAGCTCTCGCTCATTAGATAACTCAGAACTGTAGGCCAGTCTAACAGGAGGTCAGATTTCACCCCTACCTGAAACGTGCAGTCACTACTTGTTACCTCTCCCATCCCACTCAACAAAAACACACACCCCTACCTATGCATCTCACTCATGACAAACTTGCTGTCTTGCTTTGGAGTCAACATCAACTCTACCTCAAGAGAGTGCTGATAAAGTAACAAGCCAGACTTCTCAACCACAAGTTTGGGAAGACAATTGCCCCCGACAGCCTGAACGCCGTTCTGGACGAGAACTTGTGCTCTCCGAGATGCCAATTCTTGCTGCCCATATAGCAACAATTACTCAGATGCCATTAAATCAGATTCTAACCACAAAATATCCTCAGCTCAGAAAGCTTTTGTCATACGGCACTTTTATGTGTCACTTTCTAGTGCGTTCAGTCAACCCCAGAAACAGTAAATCACATTTGCATATTAAAGAAAAAGGTTTGCTACCACTCGCTCTGGGATACACCACTCCTTTCCACAAGTGACTGCTTCCTCCCCACGGGTCTTCGCAGACTGGATTCGCACTCTTTGTTGAATAAAGCTTTACAGTATCTCTGAACATTTACAGTGCCATGACTCAGTTAAATTCTAATCAGCCTGTGAGCTGTGAGACACTGCAGGCAGGTCCCCTCAAAATAAAACAAGGAATAATATAGTCTCCAGATTCCAGAGAGATGAGGCAGAAGGGGACAACTTCCACTTCAGCTTCAACATAATCCCAAAGCCAGAAATCCCACCCTTTTTTCAACATCTTCAACATGTGTTAAACATTTTAGCTCAATTCTTCTTTAAATTAAAAACCTAGTAAACCATAAGAATCCACAATACAGGAGAAGAAAAAGAGAGGTGCAGCACAGACACAACGCTGTTTGTGTGTTACAAAGCTGTCCCTTATTTTGCCCATGCCCCAACACTGTGTTTCTTTAGGTTTCGCTACCTTCCAACTTAATTGCCAACTGACACTCACAAAGACCAGCCTCAAACAACACGTTCCGTAGGGAGAAAGGCAGGGGGAAGTGGGGGGGGAGAAAAAAAAAAAAATCACCTTTAAAGGGCTTCAGGGACACAAAAACACGTCTGGAAAAGTAACCTTTAGTCTAGAAAGGGAACAGCGACGTCCCTAAGGAGCCCGAAGCGATGAGAATGCATCTTTGGGGGAGGGAGGGAGCCGAGCGTCGGCCACCAACAAGAAGCAATGGAAAAGGCACCCAAGGCACAGGCTGCCCGCTCGCAGGCGGGGGGGGGGGGGGGGGGGTCTCCCCGCACCCCCGGGCCGCCGCCGGCGCCTCCCCGGCCGCCGCAGCCGCTGCGCACCGAGCTTGCGGCTCTTTAAATAATTCACAGGCACACCGGGAGGAGGAGGAGGAAGAGAAGGAGGAGGAGGAGGAGGAGGAAGAGGGACCCCCTCCGAAACGGGGACCGAGGCTTGCAGCCAGCGCTCGGGAAAACACTCGCGGGTCTCGGGGGTAAAGAGTAGTAACTTTTCCGTCCCCCCAGCCCCCGCAAGCCCACCCTGCCCAGGCAAACTTTCAGCTCGCACCGGGGGTGGGGGGTGCCGGAGGGGCGGCCGTCACCGGAAACAGCCCCCCCGCCGCCGCGGCCACCCCCGCGCCGGGCTCACCCCGGCATTGTTCGCCACCGCCGCTGCCTCCCCGCCCGCCGCCCGGCAGCGCAGCCCCGGCCCGCCCCGCTCGGCCATTTCCCCCGCCAGCCAGCACGGCTGCCGGCGGAAAAGCGCCGCACTCACCCCGCAGCGGGCCCGCGCACACCCCCCCCACCGCGGCGGCGGCGGCTCCTCCCGGGCGCGCTGCCTGGTGCCCGCCGGCCGGCCTCGCCTCCGGGAGAGGCTCCGGCGGCGGCCCCCGCGCAGGCAGCGGGCGCGCGCGCCGCCCCGGCCCAGCAGCCAGAGCAGGCGAGGGCGCCGGCTGCCAGTCCCGGCGCGGAGGTCCGGGGAGCGGTGGCGGCTCCCAAAGCCGAGGCGGGCGGCTGGATCCCCCGGCTGGAGGACAGGACGCGAGGCGCCCTCCGCCACCCCCCYCCCCCCGCGTCCGTCCGTCCGTCCCCCCGCCCGGCCCCGCGCACATACACGGCGAGCTCCGCTCCGCTCCTCTCCGCGCCCCTCCGCGGCTCGGGGCTCTGCTGCAATGCCTGTGAGGCTGACTTTCAAAGCCTAACCCGCAGCCGCGATCCTCCCCGCCTTCCACCTCGCCCGCCGCGGCGCAGCCCGGCCCCTCCCCGCGCCGCGCCATTCATCTCTCCAGCCAAGTTTCTTAACCCTTTTCTAACCCCCGGCGAGGGGAGGGGAGGGGAGGGCAAGGCAAGGCAGGGGAGGGCAGAGGAGGAGGGGAGGACGGGCGGCAGGCAGGAGGGAGGGATGCTCCCGCACCCCCCGCCGCCCGTTTGGGGACGGAGGCTGCGGAGCCGGTTGCCGCTAAAGGCGTCGCACGTACGCAAGTCGCGTCGCCTCCTGCCCTCTCTAATTAATCTAACTGAAGGCGCAGAGCCCCCGGGAAACAAACTTAGGAGCGATAGCGCCGGAGGACCCGTATTGAATGAAAACAGCGGTGGCTTAAAAATAACACCTTTTTTTTTTTTTTTTTTTCCCTTCGGCTCGCTTAGAGTAATGGGGGGGGCGCTTCCAGCGGTTCCCGTTTCTTGTCGGTTTAGAGCTTGTATTTTCAGCCTTTTCTCCGAAAAACGCGCTAGAAACTTTTTTTTTTGAACGAAAAGCCGAGGGGCGCCCCGCCAGCGCACGGCGGCCGCCGCCGGGGGAGGGCAGCGGGCGCCCCGGCACCTGCGGCAGCTCCCGGGAGGGCCGGCGGGCCCTGCCTCCCTCCCTGCCGCCTTCCCTCCCCCGGCCCTGCTGACCCGGCCGGCCCTGCCCTCACGGCTGCCGGCACGTCTCGTTATCCCTCGGCCTCTGCCTCCCAGGCCGGGCGGCGCGGGGATGGCCACCGCGCCCGGGGGAGGGGAGGGGAGGGGAGGGGAGGGGAGGGGAGGGGAGGGCGGCATCCCTCCCGGCTTCAGCCGGGGCGCCCGGCGGTCCCTGTGCCGCGGGCAGGGGTGGGGGGAGACCGCCGGCTCCCAAACTGCTCCCCCCGCGGAAGCAGTTGGAGAAGCGGGGTAAGACGGCTCATCAAAGCCATGCTGTTTGCCCACGTGGCAATAAACACAATTTGGGAGAAAAACCAGCCTTGGGCTGAGCTGCCAAGAAGAGTTAGCCCTCCATTTTGGTAGGTGGCATCCCCACAACCTCTGCTGTCACAAATTGCATTATACGTCAAGTTGTTCTTTAGACTTCACTCCCATCAGAGAGCTTCCAGAGCTACACGCTGAACTTGGCTGTATAGGCGAAGCTACAAAGTGCGTGTGACCTTCATCTCATCTTCTGTGTGCCTGGGTTTAACAAATGTCTCGACGCTTTGCATGGGGTTTGCCAAATGCTTTACAGAACACTTCGTGACACTTCACTTCTAGAAGTTAAAGACTGAGAAAAGAGAAACAGATGTGTTTACAAGTTGCTTATAGATTGTGTGATAGCATCTGCATTAACATATGCCAACGTTTTAGTTGTAAAACTCAGGTAAAATAATTATAAATGGTATATTCAAGCATCTTTTTAGTAAAAGAGTAATATCATTAAAGAACATAGGAATTTCCACTTTAAAGAAAGCAAAAGGGAGTCGTGCTTGTGAAAAGCCAAATATTTTAACCTAGAGATACCACGAATGAAAGTAGATGTAGGAATGTTAAGCAAAACCTCTTTCACTTTGGAATGTACGGCTTGTGTACAGGCTTACAGCGGAGCTAGTAATGTATTACTTGACCTATTTTTTTAAGCCAATGAAAGATTTAGGTTAACTTCATCATCATGTGTTTTTAACCACTTTCTTCCAGAAACGCAGCAGCATTTTCTAAAGCTACTGCATGTCACAGTGTCTATACAGCAGTCTCCTTTTTTGAGAGCGCAAGTCTCATAATATAGCCTGATCATACTTCCATTAAAACAGTAAGTTTTGCTCTTCATTTCCATAGTAGGCTCATTAGCAAATTCTGATTGTAAAGAAATGATCTTTGATTTTGAGAATCTTTATCTCAAAATTTTTTCAATGCTAAGCAGCTGAATTATCTAGGGAAAAGGAAATTTTCTCATTACTGCAGCAATTTAGCTGCTATTTCAATCAAGAGTGTCTGTAGTAGAGACCTCTTTCATTCTTAACCTTAGGGAACGTATTGCGTAGACGAGAGACCTACAAAATGAGGAATCTTGGACAGGCAACAGAAGAAATGTGCATGTGGAATATTTGTTAAAATAATTGTTGTTAGGTAACATATAGTTGCCTGAGGACGCAAGTTTCGATATGATACTATCAACTGAGACTGTATTAATAATACAATGTATGGATTTAGCAGGTTATTTCCAACACTTAATATTCATATCACACTGAATTGTGCCACTTGCTCATATTTACTTGAACTATGAGAATTCAAACAATATACGAAATAAATACTCTGTACAAAGGAAAAATTCCAGCACACAGTGAAATCAGTCTCTCAAGAAGTATGAAAGTACTGATGTGTATTTGTTGGTTCTTCCTGTGCAGTCTTCAACCAAACCCAAGCACACACTCACTCTCCAAGCATAAAAGATGAGCATCTACCGATGTACCTACCTATCTACCATCTGTGGGTACTGTCTATACCTTAATTTTTTTCCTTCAAGGGGAAGTCATCGCTATAAGATGCCTGTAAATGGAAGGCCAAATATGACAAGAAAACGTAAACTACCTTTGGATCGGTCTTGGAAGAGAAAAACACATTTATAGAGGTTATATTAGAACTCATTCCCAGAATTGCACGCACTTAGTGGAGAGCTGTTGGTACCGTACTTTGGTAATATCAGTGAACCACTTCTTTTTGTATTTATAAAAATATGTAATAATACACACACACACCCCCTCTTTACAATTGCTAACCAGAAATCTCAAGACAGAAAGGTATGTTTTTGACCTAGTAGGAATTCTATCAAAATCAAAATAGAATTGTGATTCTGACATTCTTGAAGTACAAAATTAATCTGTGTGACCGTTTCAAAAATGGTTAAATAAATTTCTTACGTACCCCCAACTTTTTCTTTGATCACTTTGATGATTACAATAATGCATTTAAAAATGATGAACAAAGCTACAGTTCCAGTAACAAACTTTGTCTTTGTCTTGCTGAGGTAAAACACATAGGACTGTGCCTTCTGCTAACAAGGCACGTATTACTTTCAAAAAGAAAATGAAAATGCTATTACATGATTCCCAAACATTTTTAAGCTAATGCTAGCCTATTTTTAATTCACATAAAGTGCTTTGAAGAGCTTGGGAGAACTACAGTTGCTCTTATTTTGATTTTCCTTTAAGGCTATCTCAGCCTCTCAAAAAACTAACAGCTCTGAAACTACCTTTTTCAATCAAAATAATTAAGGCCTTGCTTTATGGCATCCAATCATGGTATGAAAGGATTAGGATGTGGTCGAGAAGCTAGCTAGCTTTACAGAAATTAATTTCCAGACTAAATCTTCCTCTAAAATAGTTTGTCAGCCTTACATAGACAAATAATGAAATTCCATCCTTGACTCAGCCTAGTTCAATTCATGTAATATGTCAGATTACCCACTCTTTCGAAGGTACCTTCATAGAGGATTAAATCACCTAGTATTCCAGAACTTACGTAGGCACACAAAATTAAAAAACAAAACAAAACAAAACATTATGATTCTTATTTATTCAATAATTGACTTCAAAGGAGGTTTGCATAAATAAATGATAATCATGTAACAGAGTTCATCCATAAATCTGAAGGTGAAAGGTGGAAAAGTCTGCCTTTCTTCAGGGGTACTATCTAGGACTAACTGAAAGCAATGGGAACCCTACGAGTGTTATCAGAGGAAAAACTGGTCCAGGGCAGGGGTTTCTGCAGGGCGTACCATAGCGCATACCGTGTTTTGTTCATGACAGCAGCAAGTCTGCAACTGTTGGAAGTGGAGTTGAATTACACAATAACACGTAAAGGGAAGAGTAACATACTCTTTATATAACTGAAGGATATCAAGAGTGCATACCACTTGTTACTTTATCTACTACATTTAAAATGATAAAGGTATTTGTATGCATACGTAACTCATATCATTCCCTACTGGAGTTGTTTTCTGCTTCTTTTTTTTTTTATTACACAGTGTACTTATATTTTTACAAGTACTTCGAAGCAGGTCATCTGAGAGAAATGTACCCTTAGTGCCTCAAGTTCTTTTTTTTTCTGCATTATTTAAAAGTAGACTTCAGATCGTGACTATTTGATCTAAGAGTAATAAGCAAAGGACCAGATGCTAGAGTCTTTTCAATTACAAAAACATTTAAAGACAGCTGTACCATATAAACTCTCATGGAGGAATCATATGCTTGCAGCATCTGGTGAGTTTTGGCCATGCCTCTAGCGCACTGTATCTGTTCTCAGGCATGAGCTAGGGTGAGGCTTGCTTTCCCATATGCGTTTTTGGCGGGGGGTGCGTGTGTGTGTGCATTTTTTGACCATAGACAGGAACTAACACTTCTTATATTTGGTGGCAGGAAATAAACGCTGCTTTCAGCCCCTGTAACGCCTTTCATGGAAGAATCAACGGGGTGCATGCTTAGTTGATATGACTACTTTACATTAATTGTTAATATTTTACCAGAATAAAATACTGGTGGGTTTAGCCAGAAGAACACATCCTGTACTTGTGAATTTTCTGCAATTTCATCCCACTTGCACAAACAAACATGAAAAATATACTTCTGAGAACCTCGCTCTGATGAGTCACGTTCCTGATAGTGTGGAGGCATGTCCAGAAAATAACCAGCCTACTGGTTATTCACTACTTCCAAACTCACATGAGAAAGTACCAGTAGAGCAGGTATAGCACTACAAAAACACTGTTACTACTTGTGGGTCAACGACGATGCAAAGATAACATTTGAGAAGGTCATATGCGTGTAGCCAAAACCGTTCGGAACATGCATATTCCTTTCAGACTTCGTCTTTTCCCCTTTTCTGTGACAAAGATGTTCCTCATGTCAGCAATAACAGATTGAATGAGGACTGAAGTACCGTGCCCTCTCTCACACTCTGCATTTAGAAGTTACTCTCAGTAACAGTATTGTTTCACAGCCCCATTTTTCTGGCTGGCTATCATGAAATCTGGATAACCCTTTGTCGTGGTTCTCATGATGACACAAGCCGTGTTGTTGAAACAGTATGTTCTAAAATAAAATGAACAGTACGTACAAATTATACATACGGTGATCTGGCAGCCGGTACCACCCTGCAAATGAATACAGTTCTGGAAAGGACCATTAGGAAGCAGCTAAAAAAATGAAGCTAAGGTGTCCTGTGTTTGCCCTTCAAAATAATACAGGTACTGGGCAAATGTTTTACAATATATGAACACTTTAATTACATATTAAAATTGTAATAATATTCTTTAGTACAAATGATCTTAAGTGCTCTGACTTAAGTAAATGAAACTGCTGTGTTAAGCTAAACTGTGTATCTCATGTATTTTTATTAAATTTATTTACCTCCCCACATACTAGCTTATGAACAAGACAACCTTTGATGGAAAACCAATAATATAAAATATAAGTTATTTTAATACACTTAAGGTATGGTTCTACCCATCCACGAACTTGGAACATTTACTTGAGTTACATTACGTCAAAGTTTTCATTTCTATTCTTTTTCTCCTTTTATAAGAAAAATAATAAATAATACCTTCTTTTATTTAACAACAAATAAAAGGAAAACAAGCAAGTCCTGATCTATTTTATCTGATTTCAGTAACACCAGTGTGTAAAGTAAATATCAAATTTCTCATATGGCACAGGGTACCTTACTTTAGCCAGCTCAGTCCTCATACCTCATACCTCAGAAGAACGGATGTTTTATTGATGAAATAATACAATACCAGTGTTTTAAATGCCAAAGTAGCATCTTATCTTTTCCATTTGTCTGTAATGGTTTTTTTCTAAGTTGCTGATTGTTTTCTTTCTTTTTTTCATTGTGAGAGTTGGAGGGAGAGGTAAAGGAAAGAGCTTGGCCTCAGAAGATTACTGGAATTCAAAAGTACTGAAGATCTTTATGATTTTCTTGTTTTATAATGAAAAGAAAAAAATACTATTTTGGAAAAAACTACACTTAACAATTTTCACAAATGCACAAAAATGTAATGGAAAGAGAAAGAACACGGACTACTACCCAACATTTCCTAACATCACTCATGAAAGCCCTCAGAAAAGTAACAACTAAGAAATTCTGAAAAAATCTGGCTTCTTTGGCTAGGTACCTAAAAGGTGACTGTTTGGAAAACATGGTCCCAGTTCTGAGGATTAAATATTCTCAAAAAAATTGGCGCTTACCTACCTAACATCACAGGTTTAGTCACAAGTGATTACTGCTTCTGTTTACCTACAGATGCCTAATGGGAAAATCCATTTAAATTGTGTTGTCACTTAAAGAACTCAAATCACTAGGCCACGTAAGCTTAGATAAGTTTCTGCTTGACTGTATTTTATGTGATTAGTTCATCAGAATCATATTAGCTGTGCTTTTGTAACTGATCCAACTATATATCTTTGCATATTTTTATTAGCATACAAATATCTAGGTTTTATTAGGAGACATTAGCTTCACTAAATGTTAGATATATAACAAATCCAGCTTTGATGCTGTTGATCATCGTACCAGTATTTTACATGTGACATGAAGCTGGCAGAGGCATAGGAGTGATTCAACTCACCATAAACCAGATAGCAACCGTTATGTTCACGTAAGTTACATCCCCTCGTAGAGCTGTGAAATTTCTCTTGCCACTTTTTGCATATATTTTAGAGAACTGCCTAGCCAAGATTGCTCTTGCTTTGAAAACCAAGGAGTAAGAGCGTGGGGGTACTTCCATATATAAACAGAAGATACTATAACCTGCTTCTATATATATAATTCTAATTTTGAAATAATTGCATCTCTTTTTTCTTGTCTGATATATAATAAAAAAAAATACGTGAAAGTATTTTCTGTGGAGAAGAAAATTCATTCTGAGTTTTGATGACTTAGCACAGAGAATCTCTGGGTTACGTTCTTCGTTTGAGCAACATCCATTTTGCTGCATTACAATGGCCGAAACAACATTTTTAAAGTAAAAGCTTGACTGGAGAAAAATAATTACATTTTGTGAATAGTTTGAAAGTTTTGTTTCATGTTTATTTGGACTGAGAAGCAACATTTGAAGTCCTCCAATATTATTATAATTATTGCCCACTGTACAATTCATTTGGGAAGCCAGGACCTTAATGTTGCTGTCTTGATAAAATACTCCAAGAAGCCTGAACTTGGGAGCCCCTCTTACCGAGGGAGAAGTTTGTACTCCTCGGGATTCCTGCTCCTCGCTTCCTCCCCCATCTGAGGAATCAGATGGTCAAGCATAAGGAGAAAGAAATATTTCAAATGTTTTCATGCTGAAGTTTGTCTAACCTGATGCTGTGCCTACTTTTTTGTTTTGTTTTGTTACTCTGTTTAAGCAGAATACTCTCATCTCATACAAAATACAAACAGATCCATGTTTTTCTGAGAAACTCTATTTAAAATTACTCCATTCCCTAAAATCCCTTCTTTAATGTAAATGATTTTGAAAATCTTGATACATCAGTTCTTTAACACTATTGCTAACTTTCTTAATAGAAGGGTAAGGACTCACAGGACTCCTTACAGGTATCTTCTAAAATATGTTACGTCCTATATCCCTAATAACTCTTAAATATTTTACTGGCCAGGAGCATTGTCYACCAGCAGAAATGTACAAAAAAGGTTACTTGAAAAAATGTATTTGGAAAAAAAAAGTGTCTGTGTGGTTTGTCTAGAACAGATTTAAACTCTTGAAAAGGTGATCACTATTCACAATTATTTAACAAGTAATTAATAAGCAGTTAAATTTGCCAGGTCAACACAATATAAATTAATTAAATCCATAAACATTTCTTCACCTCTCCCAAGCCACTTCTTTATGTACTAGTTATTTGTAATTTTCTACTCACACTATCTGATTGATGTTGCTCAT
The DNA here is from genome assembly GCA_035582835.1 of Phoebastria nigripes. Classification (NCBI taxonomy): domain Eukaryota; kingdom Metazoa; phylum Chordata; class Aves; order Procellariiformes; family Diomedeidae; genus Phoebastria; species Phoebastria nigripes. The sequence continues at coordinate 83,079 of JAYKAV010003145.1, forward strand.
ATGGATGCTTAAAGAAAGCTAATAAATGAAGCAACGATTCAGATGAATTTTTGGCTTTTTAAAACAAATAGTTTCATGTGTTTTCCAGAGTTATTCCTTCAATTGTAAATAGATTTTGTTCATTTCCTTTCTATAAAGAAAAAGAAAAGGCAGAAACAATTTACTGTGTTACGACTCTCACTATTCTCTACTGAAATTCTCTTTCCCAGTATCAGAGATCTACTGCAATTCCAGTAATAAGCTGTACTTGGATTTATGAGTAAAACACAGTGTAAATCATGACATGAAGACATGTAATTCTGTTTTCTATGACTCATCAGCTTTTTCCCAGTTCCCACCTCCACATCCAAAAAAAAATTCTTTTTTTTTTTTAAATTGTGGGGTAAATTGCATGGTCCGGACCATGCAAAAGAGGAGGATATTCAACATTTCCTCCTATTGCACAGCTGTTCTCTTACTTACAAGTTTTCATTCCTTCTTTCCCCTATCTCTTCACTGAGAGTTGAAATATCAGTGAACATTTTCATCAACATTTCCCGATCCTGCTAGAATGCTTCTGGTAGAAAGAAAATCTGTAAACCAGAAGATAAAAAGTAACCTGTCGAATGTTTTCTCAAATTCTTAAAAATTGATAAAAATCAGATTTGCAGAACGTTTCACCCAATTATTATGATTAATTGTCTTTTTCTTGTCTCTTCTGGGGTTAAATGAAAAATAGTAACGATAAGCATTATTTAGTTGCTGGAATCCAAAAGAAAGCAAGAGATGCAACACCATGCACAAATTCTGTTTGTTATATTGAAAAAAGAGCTATGTTGATATACAACACAAAGCATAAAATCCCTCCATGAATTACTATCTTATTTTACATCCCCATAATCCAGCATCACCAAAATACATAAAAGATTTGCCATTGAGTGGCATACTCAGTGAGTATGGAATCAAGTTCTATATTATGGGTGGGTTTTTTACTATTTAAAATTTTCAGCAAGACAGCAATGAGACGTAACCTTCTCCTAAAGACAGGTTCTCATTCCCCAGCTACTCTCATTTTGCTAGATCTTAATGTTCTTCTTGAATGCCTGAGGGACTTTGTCTTCCTGTTTGGCACAGTTCTAAATTGGCTTAAATCATATTTATCCAACAGTTACCTGCATTATATTTTCAAGGGTAATTTGTGTCCTTCTCCTAGAGCATTTATTTCTCGTGGTCTGTAGGGTTCCATTTTGGCCCCGTTCTTACTCAGCAATCCGAAGCTGCCTGTGCGCAGCGTTGTTCATTGGCATGATGCTTGGTTTCATTTCTATGCCGACAAGACACAGATCTATTTGTCAACCAAACCAGCAATTTCAAACTATGCTATTACCATATTGACAAGCTGGTGACTATAAAAGCCTCTACGAGCATCAATTTTCTTCGGTTAAAATCAGACAAAACTGAGCTGTTCATGGCTGGCTCTTGCCATCAACCCAAACCCACTTGAACTTCGAACCCATCTTTAAAATTCAACCCAGGTTCGTTGGTTAAAAACCTTATGTGATTTTTGATTGCAAGCTCTTCTTTCAGTATTGCAGTCAAAAGATTAAGGCTTCCTATTATTAGTTGAAATAAATGTGCTTTGCTTATTGCTCATTCATGCTTTTATGTTCCCTAGACTAGATTATTTTAATGCCCAGCTTGTTGATCCGCCGATGAGACCGATTATCAAATTTCATCTTGTATAGCAGGTTCTGTTTCCAGGGCAATGTATTGTACAGACTAATGCGTGTTTCATACTTGCTGTTCTCTCATGGTGGCTACTAATACACCACAAAATCTATTTAAGCTATTACTGCTCTTGCCCTACCAAATTTTTCATGGACTTTGACTTATTACTAAGAGATATTCGTCAGGAGGCTGATCCTACCAAGTTAAGTTAATGGAAGCTTTATCACTGACTTCAGAAAAAATGAGCTGTAAACCCATGTAGCCGCTATTCATGTTCTTACAGCTATTGCACGGACACTGGGTGATGGCTTTCTGCTCGTATCCTGTATATTTTTCAGAAGGAGTTGGTGTATCCCAACTGGCCTATTCAGAAGCACTTTTCAGCTCCTGAATCCAGGTGCTTGTACGCTGTGGCTACATCCTACATATTGACATGAAACCTAGGTATACGCACTATTTCTTTGCAAACTCTGATTTTCTTCTGAAGGAAACCCTCATGTGCAATTGCCCTTCCGTCAGGTTGATCAGAGGACTAGGACTGACAGAGGCAGTCTGGGCTGCTGCGCCTGGCGGTGGTCTGAGTATGCCACAAGCTGCATGAGATTTGCATTGTTTTCTGAGGAGTTCTGGCTTGTGAAGGTGTTCTGTCTGTCAACTGCCACAGATTAAGGAGCTGTTTAATTTTATTTTGGTCCTTGTAGTCATTTGTAAGAATTTGGATTCAGCAGTCTTTGCTATTAACTAATAAGTAAATAAAGAAAAACCCCAAAAGCCCACCCTGGCAAACAAACAACAGCAGCCTGTTTTTTCAGGCAACCTTATTCAAAGAAGTACCTTACTTCTTGGGTGGTGCTACTGAAGTCAGTGAAAATTCTCCATAACAAAACATACCATAACCTAAGTCAGAAGCAGTCGTGTGGCGGAGTCACTAGCCCACCTTACTGGCCTGCCTGATGGCATGCGTTTCTGCTAGAGAGTTGATTGCTGATTCCTGTGCTCGTTCAGGTTTGCGCACTGAGATACGGTTGTGCTGATCTCAGGAGGGATCTAGCTTTAGGACTAATGTTTTATTATTTAGTTTTATGTTCAATATTTTCTTATCAGTTAAAAAAGAAAAATGAAAATTTTAAGAGTTTTGTCCCCAGGATGTGGTTTTTAAATGACCAGAAATTAAACCTACCAGAATAATGTTATTAGAAACTTTCCCGAGAACACAGAAATTAGAAGGTGAGTAATGGGGAAAGGGAGGATTTATGACTATCTAGCCACTGACAATGACAGTAATTTCAGAACAGACTGCAAAACTTACTTGTTTATAGAAAGTCCTTACAAGGGCAAGAGTCACTGTACAAAGGAGTGCTGCTGTTCAAGAGACCAGTTGTAGAACCCCTAAAGTTGTAGCTAAGAATATGGTCCTACAGGAATTATACTGAAGATTAAAATACTTTGGCTCTAGTGACTGCTGTAATGAGAATACATATAGAGATAAACTGACAGAGCTGGAAAGTATTTAATTTAGATGACAGCCTACAAAAATTAATGTGAAAATGAGAATTGCTTAGAGGTAATAGATTGAGGGTACAAGATTCATTTTTTAAGTGTTAACCTCTTACATGACAGTGTGATACTGTAATTAAAATGGCAACATCCTTTGTTTGGGGAATTTATTTTAAATTTCTAATTGCTTTGTAGTTCCTAGGTTAGAATTTTTTTCAAGCAATTTCTGACTAACAGAAGTCAAGGATTTTTCACAGCAATACAATAGAATGAGTGAGCTTCATTGTACTGAGCAAAAAGATTAAGCAGCAACTTGTTTTAATTGTTGTGATTAAACTATTCTTGAATATTAATATTTGTTCTGGTCCATGTTGAATATGAACATGGAAATTCAATGAATTTCTTTCTRGTAACCTGATCCTTAAGAACTTGCCCCAAACTTTGAGCCGCTTTGATGTTCAAAGGCTTTGGCTAAGATCAGAGACGAGAAGAAAAAGAATGGGGACCTCTTCACAATATTTTTACCTTTGAAGTCTCAGGTTAAAAGTACTATTACTGTTTGCTTAAACAAGCGAGAGAATGAAGGATAAGATCATGAATTATAATAACAGACAAATGACAAATGTTTTGCATGAAGTACATTTCCTTGTCAGGAGAGAGAATGTTCTTCTAACAGATTTCCAAAGAGATTGGCAATTTGTAGAGAGTCAGTTATAGGGAAGAAAGAGAGATGTCGTCGTATTTTGGTTTTAACTGTTTAAGTGGGAATAAAGAATTCATTTGGAATTTTTCCCTTTGTTTTCCTCTACATTTCATACTAGCAGTAGCAAACATGCACATTATCCAACTGTCAACAAATCCCCTAGACTCAAGGCTGGAACAGTACATCCCACATCTCCCCCATGAAAGTCTTTCATGAAAGCTCCTCTGTCATTGAAGATCATACTATTCCCTCCTCTATTTATTTCTAAGTGTCACTCAGCTCCATTCCACCAGCTTGGAAAAACGTCAAGAACTTTTATCTTCAGAGTCAGTTGCCAGTTCTGCTTAGTGAACAAGCCAGCAGGGACCTCTGGTGCCATCAATGCAGCTCAGTCAGTGCCCCTCTCTTTAGGGATGGAGTATATCATTATCCCGATGGCTGGACAGAAAAAGATGCATTTTTAGAATAGTTCTCAGGGAGCAGTTACTGGAAATCTCCTCCCTTGAGACAGGCTATTGGCAACAAGTTTTGCTGCTGTGACATGAGGCATTGCATCAAGGCCCAATCCTGTCACTAATAAAGTTAGTGGGAAACGTGCCATTCTTTTCAAGTGAAGTCAACAGGATTAGCGTAGCAAATAAGAGCTAAAAAATATACCTTGCATCTACAAATGCAAATGGAAAGTCACGTCACAAGCGGGAATGTCATTTTATGTGTGTTTTCAGAATCTGGCTTTGTTTCAAATCAGAATAAGCCCCTTCCCCAAATTTAAAACTGACAAGTAAAGAAAACGGAAATTTTATTTTCGTATTGCAACACTTCCATTTTTGGTTTTGGGGGTGTTTATTTAAGTTTGTATCTAAAAAAAAAAGTCAAGACAGGCTGTTTCAGTGTTTGATTATTTTTTCCTCTAAAAAAACCCCCACTTTTTTTCGTTTCCTCTAAAACAAGGCATAGACATTGTAGAGATTTTAATTTTTAACAAAACTATTTTCTGACAGAAAACAGTTTACTTTAAACTTTTCCTTAATCAGCTCTAGCAGGCTCTTTTAGTTGCCAACAGACCCATTACACAGCTGTGTGCGACAACCTTACTTAACCTGCTCAGCCTGAATGGAGAATTTCTGTTGATTTCAGCTGTCAGACCCACAGGCTCTTGACTGCACTAACAGGTAACAGTTAGTCCCACTGTCTTGGCAAGGGAACTTTTCCTATACAGAATTTTTTTTTTTTTTTTTTTTTTTTTAAATATAAGTGTTGGTTCATTTTTTCATAGGATATTATCATACTTGGCAATACTGGGTTTAATTCCACTTAAAATGACAGAACTGAATTGTCATCATTTTTAATGGGTAAAATCTATGCCGTTCGTCAGAGGTGCTGTAAAATCTAATCAGAAACTAGACTGTAAAATTAATAGGCCTATATTCTATGTAATGCTATTTTATAAATCTGGAACTGTAGCAGATTTGGAGTTTCATATACAGTACAATTAGGCAGGGGTGGAATCTTCAGTTTAAACAAATAACCTGTGAAATAACTGGTACACTGCGCTAAAGTGGCTGTGTTTTACTTTGAGTAGTAGGGTACCAAATCCATTAATTCCACGCCTGGGCTTTCATTTTGGTGTATTTCCATACTGCAGCTGTAAGCCACGGGCTAACTTCCCCTGGTTTGTTTTTATGGAGCAAAGGTTGAGGATGGCTGTAAGACACTGGTGTGCGGATATCCCCACCTGCCAGGTGGCAGGAGGGCAGTGCTAACCCATCCCCTTTATTCGGAGAGGAATAACCGGGAAAAATGGAAAGGAGAGGCATGAGGCAAGCTAAGAAAGGAGCCTTTCCTTAGCAGCATCACTGAGAAAAAGGGGAGCATGGCCAGGGGCTCCCCCGTGCCGGGGGGCTGCAGGAGCCCGGCCGCGGGAGGGGGAGGCGGGTGATGGGTGTCAGCATCTCCTCCCTCCCTGGGCTTTGCCCACCAGCGCATACGTACACGCACGGAGGCAGAGAGCCCGGGCCAAAGTTTCCCATGCCTGGAAAGCAATATAAGAAAATCCCAAGCGGGACTCCTCAGGGTTTTCCTCCCGCTCACAGCAGAAGGGGGGTGAGGGGGTGTGTTTGTCACGTCCCCCCCACCCGCAGCAGAAGCGGGCAATCTGGCTAAACATATGTACCCTTACGTAACGCCGTAGGAGCCGCTGCTGTTGACGGTGAACGATGGAAAGGCAGCAGTAAGCCGATAGCTAACCTTACTTCCCTGTGCTGAAATGATTCACTTCTAATGGCAATTTGCACCATTTTAAATCCGAGTACCTCCCCTGTAATGATTATACGGTGTTACTATAAAACCTCAGGGTTCATCTGCAGAAACATTTCTTATGCTGGAGTTCTCTGTGGAGACATACTTATAAAAATTGGCATGAGGGGAAGATTAAATAGAGAAGAGCATAAAAACAGATTATAGAATAAATACAGTCTTGTAGATCAGCTTCAACTGGGAGGCAGGAGCTTACGCTCCTGATTCTCCTACCAACTGCTGTAATACTGGACAAATTGCTTCATCTCTCTGAACCTCAGTATCCCAGATCTGAATGTCGGGTATGCCTTTTTCAACTCTTTCTCTGCCTCATCTAAGCACGCTGTAATACAGCAAGAATACCTTCCTTAGAGACATTAGCACCCTATCTAGCCTATGGAATCTGGATCTCAGTTTAGTCTTCTAACTTGAAACAAATAATTACCAACATATAAACACTATTCTTTTTGGTTTTTATTTGTATTCTCTTTTCTTGTAGATCCTGCTATTCATTTCATCCCTATCTCCATCCCAAAAGAAGAGGAACAGTGTTTGCCAAGAGCAAAAGAGCAACATCAGTAGGGAAGTAATTTTTTTTTTTTCTTTTTTTTTTTTTTTTTTTTTTTTTTAAACAACCTGATAGAGAATACACCACAGTGAAAAAGACAAAAAATTTTTAATCTAGCTTTAAAACATCTTTAGTGGTATTTCTTTATAATAAAGCCATTCACTGAAGTAATCTTGCCTTACACTATTAGCGCATGGCAATGCAAAACAAGGTGAAAACCTTTGAAAAAGTACTTAAAGGAATAAATCTGTAACAAGGAATACACTTTCTCGCTATCATAATTGCGCATTTAAGAGGCCTCTGCTTTACTGGTGACAATTCAGAGTGACAGTGCTTAGCTTAATGCTGTCATCTTGTAGCTACTATTATAGAAATTGTAGTTGTACAATTTTCAAAGTGAGCAATTTTATGAAGTTAATTGTGTAACATTGTTTATGAATTTAAACCACACAATTAATATATTATTCACAGACATGCATAATGGACTCTTTGTATTGCATGATGGTTTAAGAAAAAAATGTAACTGATTTTGGTGCTACAATGATTGATTTATGAGGTAAAATTAAAAGTGCTAAGTATGTATTACTTGGCTACTCACCAGCTAAGTGGATGGGGGTAGTATGAAAAATATCTATATATAACTAACTGCAATGTATGAATATCAAGGAATCAGAGAAATTATTTAAAGTGAAGCAAGAGGATTAACCTAGGAGTAAATGGTGAAGATTTAAGAAAGGCGATTGGCTATCAAGGGAAACTAGGCAAGAATTAGATCTTGTTGCCTATAAAAATCTTCTCTGATGTAAGGTAATGGAAGCTTTATTCTTTGAAATTTTAAAACAGCTGGATCGAACAATATCAAATTAAAAGACAGCACTCCCGTAACACCTCTCATTAATATCTTGCTTTTTAAGTAGATGGTGGAACTTTAAATGAAATGCTACCCAATATGAATAATGGAAACCACCTACCTCTAATGAAGAAAGGACCTCTGTGGTACCAAGGGATCTGACTTCTTAGTACTTACCAAGAAGTACTGGAAGTACTTTCCATTTTTAATTCATTTGAAAAAAAAAAAAAAACAGATGTCATTACATATGGTGAATGTCACACGAGTTCACGGGCAGTTCCATTAAAGAGCTTTACATCAAGTAAAAATTCTCAGTTTAGATAAAAGCTATGCCCTACTGTTCCACTCTAGCTTTTTATACTAACAAATTTTAACTGAACAATCGAAGAAGTCACTTGTTTTATTTCACCAGATTTCTTTCTCTAAACTGATAGTTTAACAAAAGTATGTAAAATCATATTAATGTACATGGCCGATTTGGAAGAAACACACCAAAGCAATACACTAACTTGCTTCTTCCACCATCCTCTTCACTTATACTAAGCAAAGGAGAGTCTCAATGAGTCACCATTAACTCCATCAAAATATTACAAAGCAAAAACATTGCATCAACATGGAGCTTTTTATCCCTGAATTGCTGATGAGCAAAATTAAATAAAATCCACCCAGATTTTGTGATTTTTATTTTCTGTTGAGCATGTGTATATAAATGTCTGTTACACAATCTTTGTGTATAAAAAATGTAACATACGTAGTATATATAAAAGCCGTTTTGTTTTCACTCAGATCCACGTTACTGCCTATTCCATATTACCTGTAGCTGATTAAGTATTAAGTTCATTTTACAACTCAGCTTTGTATTCATTCTCCATTAATTCTTCTGCCAAAGCAACCTGACCCTTCTTCCACCTGAACGTTAACACACATTATAAGCTTCAGTTCCTCCTCTTTCATCTGGAAATTTTCCTTCATACTTTGTCAACTTTATATCTCATATTTTCATCGAGTTTCAGTCATGAGACTATAACAGGTCTGACTGACTACGTTTGAGCGTATGTTTACACTCTTATGTAATGTGTGATGAAATGACATTATGAACTCCCAGAAGAAAAAGCAGACCATGTATACAGTGTATCAATAATGTTTATAATATTTCATATAAAAAGGAAATGGAAGTTCCTAATAATCTGACACTATTGCCTTTTCTGGTGTAATTTATTGGACTTGTAGCCACCAATTTGAAATTTGTATATATGCTAACAGTTCTGTTCACCCACTCCACTGGCTGAGGTATGATTATATTCTCCCCAAAGAAAGAATGGCCATTAAGCACAATATGATAACTAACGGAAAGGAGAAGTTCACATTTAGCAATCTAGCAAAATACTAATAGAAGACCAGGTTACAAATAAATAGCTGCAGTTGTCATTAAAAAAAAAAAAACAAAACAAACAAAAAAAAAAMCCAAACCCAAACCAAAACAAACTTATCTGCTAGATTTTATTTGTTATTGAATAAATTAGAGTACAGTCTACTACAGATGACCTGGTGGCCTTCTAGGATTACAGACTAGAGCATGGGCTATTCAGCCCAAAGGTTAGGGCCTGTGTCCAGAACTGGGAAAGGAGCTGAATGTTCATGGCCAAAAATCAGGAACCAGAAAGTCAAACCAAGGGTCAGCAGCCAGAGACAGAAATAAGCATCTGCCCAGGAATCACAAGCTAAAATCAGAAACCCACAAAAAGAAATTACAATTGCAGGGCATAATGCAGAGGTGGCTCTGAAAACGTACAGTACGACGTGCGAAAGGATGCGCCGGGGCTCTGCCTCGGAGACCTGCTTCTGAGTCACTGGCTGACGTGCTCTGGCTAACCCCTTAAGAACGGGTCCAAACTGCAGAGAACCTGATTTACTACTACGGAAGAAGGTCTTATCCCAGATTAGCAATACAGAGGATAATGTGAAGATAAGGCAGTCGGTATATCTGTGTGAATGGTACATGCAGTATGTATTTGCCTTAATCATGTTGCAAATGGAACAGCCATCTACCAGCCCAGTGCTGGTAGATACATGGTCTGCATTGGCTGACAGACAGTTAGCTAGCAGAGAGAGTTCCCCCTAGTTTCTCACAAACCCAGCAGCCACCTATAGTAAACACACTCTTCCAAGGGTGAGTGCACATAAAAATCTCCATCTCTGCATCACAACTGTGATTAGTTTTACCACAGATTCTGGGTTAAATGAGTTCCTCTTTGACGCTTGTGATTTTGGGAAGAGGTACTGAGGACCTGGAAGGGAGGGGGTAAAGCTTAAAAACCTCTTGGCATAAGAGAGATTAATATTCACATACCTTACACCTATCTACAAGAATATCCAAATGAGCAGTAAAACAAGTGCCAATAGAAGACTATCTTGTTGCATCAAGATGATTGCAGCCACATAAGATTTTCCCATGAAAAATATGGCAAACAAGCCAGGTTTCTACCCTTCCAAACTGTCTGGGTGTTGAGAGAGATGGAAACTCTTTTCTCACTATCATACCTGTTAGGTAGATTAACAGAAGGCTACCATTTCTGCTGCTGCTGACCCAGCAAGTTCCAGAGGCATTACATCCACATACCACTTTTAAATTGGTACTAACATGCAACTTCCGAATCTGTTAAAAGCAGGAATGAATTAAAACAAACAGATCAATGTTGCGCTAGTACGAATCTTTAGAGTTTTGATAAGCCTTTGACCTTCCTAAGGCTTTTTCTTAGTATCACTGCAGAGAGCGGTGCCAAATGGTCAGACTGGACTTCCGCCTGCAATTTTGTGTGCGTGAAGCAGCAGTGGAGGAAGGTTGTATGCAATAGGACCTGGCGTGAAAAATACAGATCAAAAGATAAAGAATAAATCCTGGCCCCTTGGATTTCCCCAACAAAAAGTTTTCTTTACCTTGGACTGATACCTTCATCCTGCCAAGTCAGAGGCCTTTGCTCTGCTGGACTACTAGCACACGAGAGAGGGCAGCTTGTACAGCTTGTGCGAGGACTAGGAGAAAGGAAGGCCCTGCACGCTCAGGAACAGAGTAACTCCCATGAGTCCTTACGAGTGCAGTTTTCTCAGGGAAAGCAGCAGATTCTTTGTGGAACAAAATGGATTGGGAATACAAAAATAGTTTGAAAAGAAAACAGGTCTCTRGTGTGTTGGACTGCACCAGGCTCAGGGGCAAGAGTAGCTGCTTCATCRGCTCCCGGGCAGCGTATAGTGTTTTCTAGAGTCAGATGGTTGAAGTATGGCAATGAACTGACTATGGATGAAAAAGTAAATCTAAGGCAAGCCAAGAAGGAATTAGCTGCGACTGGAGTTCGAAGGGTTGGTGTGCAGGAGCACAGGTGACTGTATAGCCTGAAGGATAGCTTTTGTGAGGGCTGGCATAGCGACCAGCATGAAGGACTACTGCCTGGGTGCACAGATGGGGCTGAGGGATGCAGTAGCCCCTCACTGCCAGGAGCAACCGGCCCAGCAGTTGTGTGATACAGGACTGGCCCGAACCCTTTAGTGCACCATCATAGGCCCAGGTTCAAATTCCTTCCTGCCCTGGCTCCTCAGGACTGGTGCCTCACATCCCTTTGAACAGCACATTTGTTTTGTGCATGGCTGTGTGCCAAGAGTTCTTGTTTGCGCTACATTAGCATGAGAGTTTGGAGAGTTTGTGTTGATGAGATACACAGGCATGGTTTGGTACGTGTGTGAGGGAATGGTGATGGACAGATGTTACTGTCCCTACTACTCGGGCATGCAGTTGTTGTTGAAAGTGGCAGCTGTGAGGTACACCTCTATGAGAAGAAAGGTGGAATGGTGGAATGGGCCATGAGCTTCTCCCCACCCACATGCGCAGCTGTTTTCAAGCAAGTTTTGGAGACACTGCTTCAGAAGTGCTGCACATCCCTGGACTGGAGTGTTCTCCCCTACAGCAGTGCGGCTCCTTACCATAACACTTCTCATTGAACTCTTCTAAATGGTTAAATCTAGCTTAGGTGTATAAGACATCTTATACACCTAAGAATTTAAATATGCAAATATTGTGCAGTGGGTCAGACCACCAACATCTTTCTTAGAAAAAATCTTGTTGAGGATTTTGCTATGACCTCACCCTATTTTTTCTACATGAAAGAAAAATATTGTCTGACTTCCTTCATAGCATATTCTACATCTTATTGACAAATCACTTATGACACTAATTTATTAGCATAAAAATATTACTATACTCAAGACAGCCTGCTTTGATTTACTACATCAGGGTTTTTCATATGCCAAGGTCCTATCATCTCTGCTTGATCATTAAAAGTCCCTTGGCTTTTTTTTTTTTTTTTTTTGCGCAACAGAAGAGTTTTGCCCTGTTGCCTTGGCTAAAATCCTGAATATTGGAATAGCTTTGCAGCTCAAAGGAAGATTGACTGAGCTGACGCTTAAGAAATACAGGATGGGTTTTTCAGAACCACCTTCTTTACATTAGCTCGTTGCCACAAAAGTCAATGGCAAAGTAGGGGAAAAAAAGGGATATGTAAACACAGAAAAGTAAAATCTAATGACCATTAGAGACAAGATGCTTAAACTGCAACAATGTTTTTATCCTCTATGTGAAAACTACTTTTATTACATGCAAAGGGAAGGAATGAAACTAAATACACATATGCCTTTTGCATACAGGTAGTGTTTCAGGGCTTGGTATCTGCTTAGTTTTGTGAAAACATCAACACCCTGTTATAGAAGCTGGACACACTGACTGTACCCAGAGGCACCTGCTGAATTCCACAGAAGACAGAGAATGAAGGAACATAGGAATAAAAGCCTTTCTGCCAGCATCATTTTATTACAAGAAGATGGCTGGCTAATTTGATAAATTGCTGTTCCAGGCTTTTTCCTCTCTTCCACGGGTGTGCCCTCCCCCCCACCAGTTTCCTTTCACTACGGCAGTCATGCAAAACCAGCGACTGACTACTGGTACTAGTCAAAGTAAGCAAGCCCTGCATCACTAATAGTTCAGACTACAAGAATCCGTTCAGAAAACATAGTAAAGACAGAAAACTGAGGCTAAAATTCAAACCTACGCTCTATCCTTCACATAATTTGATTTGATATTTTGAAAAAGAAATCAAAGTCTCATTGACCTAAAGCTTGTGGCTCAGATGAAATCCATGAAAAATCAATTGGCTTATATTTAATTCAAGGATCTTTTTCTGGAAGAAGAAAAAAAATACATCTTAACACGTAACTGAAGATAACCAATTATTGTATCTTGTCTACACTTCTTCAGCCAATAATAACTGAAACCAAATAAGCCAAAACAATTTCACTATTATTTAAAAATGAGCTATCTAAATGGGATATGGATAAAAAGTCCAGACACATTTTTAAATCTTTCATGCATTCTCAGAGATTTTTATATACGTTTCAGCAAATGATGTTTTAGCTGCAGCAATAAATTTGAATGCCCGTTGTTTGTGTAATGTGTACCTACCAGTCTCTCAGCCAGACCAGATCATGCTACAATTTATTTCCAAAGGGTGTGTTCTTATTTCGTCTGAAAAGTAAACAATTAATCTGCTTACAAGGAAGCAAGTTTGCTTGTGAACACAGGGAATAAAAGCATGGTGATGGTATACATTCAGCATAAAAAAATAGCACAAAGTTTTGAAATATGAATAAATATATCAAAATAGTATATAGGTCTAAGTTCAATTCGTATAAATAAACAAAAGCTAATCAGTGATCATTTAAGTTGCATTGTGGAACATACCCTACACACACAGGCACACACCTTAAAAGCTCCTTCTTTGTGATCTTCACGCTGCCCACCAGCACGGCTGATAACGTACTAAAATGCCCTCATGTTTTCCCTTCCCTCTCCCACCTCCAACAGATATGGAAGCACAGTATATACCCAGCTGTGTCAAACTCTCATTTGGAAACAAAAGCTTTAATAAGAACTTTGTACACGTATATATCAAAAAGTCAGCACATCTCCTTGTCACATACGCCGCGCATTAGAAAGCTTATTCTGTCCCAGGATTGCTGAGATACTTGGCAAGACAGACGACCAGTCTCTCTGTCTCCCTGATGGCGTCTGCATTGCTGCAGATTTGTCATGTAATTCATTGAGTTGAACTTAGCACATAAATTTTCAGTTATGACTAAAAAGTTAGAAAATTCTCCACAGATGAAAACTACATGTCAGTACTGATAGTGAAGCAGGGAGCGCTTTGGGGAACAAAAGCAGGAACAAAGGATCAATCCCAGAGTGCGAGAGTGACTTACAGAAAGGAAGAATAAGCTAAAAGAAGCACTGGCAAGAAATAAATTCTGTGTTAACTCTCGTAGAAGATCCTTCTACATCCGTTCATTTTCCAATCAAAATATCATTCAATATTTAAATCACTCCCACCTTAGGTGGCAGTTTGTTGAGATTTTTTTGAGAATTGAGATCCCAGTAAACCAAAAGCTTCCACCACAATCTGAACTCTGAATTTAAAACCAGCATCTCCACAATAAACCGTCCTTAACTGTGGCAAACCAGAGCCCAGATCCAGACAGACGAGATCGTGCAGAACCTTCCACTTAACACAGAGGCAATAAAAATCTGTTTTTGTAGGAAATCTTGTGTCAGACAGAAAGACCAAAGGGAACAAGGTCGTTTCGTAATGAAGATTTGAACCTTTCACCAATATTATGCCATAATTAACAGGTTGTAAGCAAATTTGATGATTTTACTCAGTTAGGGTTTTTTTTTAGAAAAGCAGACATTTCAATCATTATTCTACATAGAGCAGGCCATGCTATAGGACCTGAGGTTCTTGCCAGTGAAATACTTAACCTGGATGGAAGGAAAAAACCTTACTGTTTGAACAACTCTTTTGAAGAAGTTTATCAAAGTCCTTACATAGCAAATGTATGTATACCTACAAAATAACTCCATTTTACTTCACTCTTTTCTCCTAATTTTGTAACAACATGTGTCCACTACTTAAAGTGAAGGTGTATTAGTTTCATTATTACCAACTTACAAAGTAGTGAGCTACCCAGAGATCTCTTCTGCTCTTAACATTTACCCAGTATACGTCTGTTTTATTTGAAATATGATTTTTAAAATTAAGTAATTATATCACTAAAAGTCTTAGTGCACAGTTTTACTGCATAAATATGGCATCAAATAACAGATGTCAATTTGCTTTACAGAGCATCATAAGTATCTGTACATGCACCTTCTTACTGATACAACACAGTCTGCATTAGGAAGCAGCAAGAAGTGGTGGAGGATTTGCCTTAACTACACCAGCAGAATAAAGCAGTAAAACTTCAGCTGCAGACAAGCCCTCTTGCCCTACCACTCCAGCGTGGACAAGACTGAATGCAGAAGACATGCAGAAAAGAAAAATTCTGAAGTGGAGAGGAAAACCAAAAAAATAATCGGAAACAAATAAAAAACCCCAGCCCAAGGGCAGCTGTGCCAATCCTATTTTGCACTATTCTTGTTTGTTTTCTTCCAGTATTCCTGCCAAAGGAAATTCCTCTGTATTTTCTTAAGACAACTGAATTTGAATGAGAAGACGGAAGCTAGATTGAAGGAGGGCTTTTCTCATAGCCTTACCTGAAGGGATGAGAAAACAGGGTCTGTGGAGTGTGTAAACTGATTCACAGGCACAGATTCTTAGTGGAAAGAGATTCGTTTCAAGATAAAAACCCCTGCAAGTCGTATCTGCATGCACACACCCTTTTCCTGGGATTTTTGTTCAGAGAGGGGCAGATAGCACTAGTACTCCTCTCTTCTAAGGGCCTCAGCCCCTCGAACAAACTCTGACTCTTACTTACCTGTTAGGTCTCTCTCAATACGAGGATCCCGGTAGATCTGCAGCCAACTAGTACTGGCACAGTCCTGCTCCAGGGTCTGGTTCTTGGTTCAGGTAGGCAGCAGGTGGGATGATTCTCAAACTATCTGCTGAGAAAGTAAATAAGTAATTTTAAACAAAAGCAGATACACCCATACAAAACAAACAAACAAACCCCAACCAAAAACCCCCCAAAAACCCCAAACAATTGAGCTGCAAGTAATTTTCCTGTTTGTTCTTGTATTTCTAACTGAAGCCAGGTGACACGGGCACAGAAGACTGTCATGAAAATGGGGGGAGGGGAAGGCAAGAGAGGGAGGGATAACAACCTTCACCCATCTACTTCAGCAGAGCCAACAACCAGAACAGCTGTTACCTTGCAAACCTAGTCCAAGCTCCTGCTTTGCTTGATTTGGACTACGTATCTGAACTTCAGCCTACCACCTTAGCACATGCGACCTTACTAACCACAGGGCTATAGGGACTCTTCTCTTTCCTCCCTTTATACCTTCCCCTACAAAGACATTATTAATAAAACGGGGTCAATGCCAAGAGAAAAGAATGAAAGAAACCCACTCCACAGGAGGTAATAGCCTGACAGGGCCATCTTTTTGGATGAGGCAAGCCAAGGCTCAAATCTGTAGCTACCACCTAGCAGAGCTATACCGTCGGAAGGACTTCTATCAGTGCAGTAAGCAATGTACGTGTGTTACACCTGTAATTTCATCATCTTCTCCTCACCTTTTGTATGTTTTCAGTAGCCTACAGCACTAGGGAGAGTCGCGGCACTAGACAGAGTTTCGTATGAAACAAAGATTTCAAGGCCAGGTATAATCAGTCTAGCAAAGAGATGCCAGAGACGTGACAAACGGACTTGGGTGGAACTTCAGCAGTGGGAGCAACAGAAACTGTTACTCACAGTTGCTGCTATGTCAGGATTTGCATCAGTGCAGACCAAATTAACTAATTATGGAGATACACTACTAGTCTCAGTGACTTGATCTGTTCGCTACAGTGGTTGCATGGAGACAGCAGAGAGTAACAGAAAAAAAACGGAATACTTCCAAGTTTCCACAGTCCAGGACAGGAATGGAACATCAGAGGTGCAGTTCCTGTTGTTTCTCCTCCCCACATCCTCCCAGGAAGGGCTCAGCCATTCTAACATATTATTTTGGATCTTTCGACCTTGCCTGATTTTTTTTTTTTTCTTTTGAGCACTAAGTAGCTCACGTGCCTATCTGAAACCTTACAACCCTGGCCTGGAGTGTTCAGTGTAGCTTCATGGGCTCCTGTTTGGTCTCTGTTACCTTCTCAAGTACATTACTCAGAAGTGGAAGGTTAAAACTGGAATAATAACCAAAGGATAGGACTGACTCATCGGAGGAAGGCTTCTCTGGTGTTTGATGGACTCATGAATGTTTGCAGGAAGAGAAAAATCAGTCATATCTAAACACACAAATCTTTTGGTCTAGAACTCATGATTTTGGCTTCCTGGTGTCCTGTTTTTAATTTACTGAACCCAGAGAAGCAGAAGCTGTGATACAAACAGGGCAGACGTCTGCTGTCAGAGAAAGTTTTCTGAACATCCACGTTCCTTTCAGTGAAGTGAGATGACAGCAGTCTGCTCAGACCTGCGGCACGCTGTGGGCACTGAGCACTGATGACTTGGTTACCACCCATGGTTTACCATCCTTTCCTTGAGAAAGGATGTGGCAAGAGATAGGAAACTTTTCTCCATCTGTAATACAGCTACAGCATTGTCTGAAATATAAATTCCTCCAAGGGTGTTTGTACCAGCCTTTGCTCTCAGCCATCAGTCTCCATTCTCACTCAGGGTCGGTGCTTGGGTAGCGCAGCCTTTGATATGACCATAGCTATCAAAAAAGCTGCGCAGGTGGGGTTTGCAGCCCTTCTGAATAAGAAAATTGTGGTTAGCTTTGTAGAAAGCCTTTGAAGGAAGAGAAAAAGGAGGATTTGAAAGCAGGATATCCAGACGTATTAAGTTCTCTTCACCCCCACGCTGTGGAACACTGTTATCGTGACGCAAAGGAAACATATGGACTAGTTTGGTTTTTTTTGTTTTTTTTTTTTTTTAAAAAGAGTTCATTTTCATCTTTTTGTATATAGAGAATTAGTTCTTTTACTTCATTTTTCCTCATTTAAATAAATCTCAGGAGGAAGGAAAACATAAACCGGCGCTATTTCCTGCATGCATCATTTTACTCGTCTGTTCCTTCAGTGGGATTTGGTTAGGTCGTTCTATTATACAGCACATTATCTTTCAACAGTTCAGCGACTCCTTCCAAAACGTTGCTTCTTTAACGAAATCTGACACATCAGAAAAGAGAACGGGAAGTTTTTGTTGTTTGTACTTATAATCTTAAGCCAACTATTGCTTATCCCRAACGCGTCAGATAGCACGGCAGACAGAGCCAGCAAGCCTTCAGACACTGAACTCTGAACTTCGGCCAGACCTTGCCCCGGTCAGCTCTGCGACAGGAAAGCAGGCAGACTTTGAACCCGGGGCTCTGGGGCTGCTGCAGGGTTGCCAGCAGAGAAACAGCTGCACTTTGCAACACGAACTTTGTACTTAGACACATGCACATTTAATCTCTATAACAGAGCCTTTGTTCCATTACTTATTAACATCTCCTCCTTGAGTAAAGTTCTTTGTTAATGAAGCTTTAAAGCATGGTGTGGGGGGTTTTGCCTCCTCCCCCTCCCCAAAAAAATAAAATGCACCACCCAACTTGATAGGATTACAGTAACTATTAAAAAGTACTAAAAAAAAAAAAAAAAAAAAAAAGTTAGACTTCATGCACCTTCTGAATACCGTGGATATTGTTGTGCGCTCTCTTCTGAGAGACTTGGTTGTAATAGCCAGAGCTCATTATGGAAATCAGGCAATATTCTGGGGCCTGCCTTTGCAGAGATCACTTCTTGAGATGATACCCACAGTAATTCAGCCTGCAGCAACATTCAACCTTATTTAACGAATCAGATAAAAAAAATAAAATAGTAGGAAAGGGTCAGCCCACTCACACTGAGAAGCCATACTTTAAGAAAGTGTCATGGGATCTTTTGAAGTTGTACACCTTCTTGCCATTGCTTCTACTTTGGAGCAGTGTCAGTGCTTGGCTTCTGTGTATTTCACCATAACGTATGCTAACATGCACAGCACAGCAAATTCGAAGAGAAGATATTCATGGCCTAGATACATTTGTGTACTATCCATTTTTTAGCCCTCACTAAAACAAAACTTTGATCAGGAACAGAAACCTACCTAAACAGGGACCAAATGAAAACCTCAAGAGAGGGGCCAAATAAGATCTTAAATAATTTCTGTACCAGAAGTAAAAGCTGAAGATGCACATATGCATTTACTGTAACAAAACCTAGTAATAGAAAGGTACTGGAAAATCCATATTGTATCTGTGTTGTCATAACAATAGGGAGTGGCAAAGAAGATTAAGAAAGTAAAGGTTTCCTGAACAATTCTTCAAATACAACTAGAATAAAACAAATACTTGAAGTATATTAGCTTTGTCTTCAGATACCACAAGTATTTGTCACAATCTGTTTGAAAGAAATTATCCACAGACAGAGGGATCACAGTTACACTCTTCCTATTTTCCATCACCACCATCTTTTCAACATGAATTTCTTTCCATGCCTCTATGGTCAGCTTTCTTCTTTTTCCCCTCTTCCATATGATGGGGAAGAACCTCTCCCCTCCCCCCCGCAGTTTTCCTTCCTTTTTGGGAACAGAATGATAAAAAAAGGAAATTTTCGACTACTCTAGAAAGACAGGAGAGAAAAGTCAAGAGATTTCAGACCACTCCCTTGCATGAAGCTGGGCTGGCAGGACTCAGAAGCAATCAGGTGAGGTTGGTCAGCTCCTGAGCTGCCTTGTGAAAAGCCCATGGCTTTTCTTACTTAGATCTATTTGCTTACCCATCACCTTCAGTGCAATGCTTTGAAAGTTATCATCATTCATCTAATCCTAGCATTTGATTTGCATTCTTTGCAGAGAGGAGACTGACAGAATTTGACAGAATTACTTTTCTTGTGTTACTGCTATTCTGGGTAACAGTACTGCTAGCTCTCCCATGACTGCAAAGCAGCTGGCACAACTACAAGAATGTTACACCTTATTATTTTCCTTTCTATATCCAGAATGCCATGATTTCTCCTCCTTGAGATGCCCCCCCCATGCATGCCTTATCACCTCACCCCTGGAACATGGCCCTCCTGTCACACGGGTCTACCATGATGATCATAAGATTTAGCTGTTGCTAAGAATAGACACAATCGTTTGGAATAGATCCTACTTTATTTCTGGGTACGGTTTCTGAATGGTGTTAGACAATAAAACCTTTAGGTTGGATTCTGGATAACACCTGCCTGCTCTTTCCATCAGTTCATCAAGGGCGTCAGACCTCTCTCCGTGAGGGCAGGCATGAAGATCTGTACCATTTGCTTAGCTAGGGACAGCCGCAGACGGGAATGTGAATGAAGCCAAGCAAACTATAATGTCTCTGTGAACAAAGCAGGCAAGCCTCTGGGAAACTACAATATCTTTAATTTAAATAAATAAATAAATAAAAATAAACTTGGGAAGAGTGCAGAGAAGAGCAACAAGAATGATTTAGGTCTGGAAAAAAAAAAGACTCTTTCCAATGAGACATTGAACTAAATGTGTTTTGCTTCAAAGAGAAGATTATAATCTTTAAGGAACTAGACAAGAAGAAGATATTTCAGAAGACTCTAAATTAGTGGGCAGACACACAACATAATCCAATATTTGCAAGTTCAATCTGGAGATAAAAAGCACGTTTTAAGTATAATTAGCTACTGAGATGAATTGTCAAAAGATGCAGTAAATTCTCCATCACTAAGAAACTATTTTAATTATTGTATGCATAGCTTACACTAGAGCCCAGAAGTCTCAGCCAACACAGGCCCAATAATCTTTAAGTTTATCTAGCTTCTAGCACAAGCCACCCCCTCTGTCTGAAAGTTGTTCCTGTTGCTAATTCCAAATTAGATGATTTTTTCCTGAGTAATCCAAGGTGGGAGAATCATGACAAGTGGATAATTAGTGCATACAACACCAGGTCACGTAGACATTATTTATGTAATACCAGCATTCCTCCGTCCAGTGCTTCCAGGAAAAAAAAGAAGAAGAAGAAGAAGGGGGGGGGGGGAAGATATTCCCTAATGTCTAATTCAGGTTAGAAAACAAAAACAACAAAAAACCCCAACCAAACAAAAAGGAGTATCGCTTTATATATAAACATAAAAATATACAATGTTGTGTATAGTATTTTTATGTGTTTTTATCAGATCCAGAATCCACCACAGAGAGGAAAGGTTTCAGACTAGCATTATCAAGCACTCTACCAATTTACTCCCAGAACACTTCAGTATTGTTCTATACCCTAAAAGAAAAATATAGCTAGCAGAAAATTATTTCTCTTTTTGGTCCTCTAGGAGTTTACGTGGATAGCTCCTATTAACGCTAATCAGAGTTAAGGGCAGAAATCCCCCATAGACAGCCATGTTGTCTGGGGATATGTCCATAATTAATATGTTCTAAGAGTCTAATTTTGAAACAACGTAATCAGGCTTAAGATGAGTTATATTAAGACCAATAAACCTCTGACTGCATATTTGCCTATATATATACACTGTATCCGATGTCAGACGAATGTATAGTTTACAAGACAACTTCTGATAAAACACGCTATATCTTAGCTGTATTTGGAAGCATGAAATACGAATATACAAGAAGAAAAAACACAGTGGGGTTTGTTTTCTTTTTGTTTCTTACTCTTCTTTGTAGCACATCGTTATTAAAAATGTTAATGCTCATCGTTGTTCTTTTTCACATCGTAGTGCCCAGGCTCAGCAAAGCTAACATAATCCTAACACTTCTGATGTTACAAACTAAAATTACCATGCAGCACCATGGGAATATTTGTAATATGAAAGATGTGGAACGGGGACTTTGTGACAAGTACATGGAGGAGAGAAGAGGAAGCTAGATGGCTTGAACATGAGTAGTTTTGCAAGTAAGAGATGTTGTAATGGGACAAGGAATACAAAATAAAATTATGTCAACGAAATTTGGTTTCAGGATTATTTAGGATTTCTGTCACTGAAAGAGACATTTTCAAGTCTGTGGCTGCTAATGCTCCAGCACAATTGATGCCAAAGTCATACATAATGTATTATACAACGCAGTATATTAACTCAGCTTCAAAGTGTTAATATGTCATGAAACTTAATTCAGAGATCACAGATTATGCAAAGGAGATAGAGATGTGGAAACACACTCTTGTTTCTCAAAGGTGTCAGCCAGACTTTGCTTTGTGTCCCTGCGTCCAGGAGGACATAGTAGCAGCTTGCTCTAAACCTCTTTCGCAAGGTGAGGGCTGGGTGGCTCTTCACCCCAGTATTTTTGGCAAAGAGATCCCATACTGAGGGCAAAATGATGCATTCAAAAAAAAGCAGAAGCCTTCAAATACAAGACAATAGCCCAGGTTTTGCAGTGCCACAGCTGCAGATACATTTTATACTGCAGATGAGAAAATTGTATAATACAAACACAGAAGAATTTATCATTTTCTTTATCTAAAATAAACCAAAGTCCTAGCTTTAGTGCTGTATGGGTAAAGAATCCAGCTGTACTCTCTGAATGCCCCTGAATAGATGGCAGCAATGGAGACAAACTGTTTTCTTGATCGGCAGCTGGGAAGAAAGATAGCAACCCTTTGGCCCCATTAGCTCAGTTGGGAATGGAGTTGCATGGAGACTCATCTAGTGCCTCTGTCAGCTGGGAACGGAGCCCATGACAAGCCACAGTACTTAAAATGGAGGTAGAGACCTTCTCCCATTTCCACATGCTTGTTTTTGTGAGTGTCTCACTAACTGCCCTCTCCCTGAGAGCTTCCAGACTTCTTCATATAAGCTGCTACTAAAGAAGACCATAAACAACCTCTACCAAAATGGCATTGAAAGCAGCAGAGGGAAAGCATCCACAGGAAGCTTTTTGCTTGTGGTATGCAGTTTTCCGAATCCCCTTTGGAGGCACTTCAGCTGAGGGAAGAGGAGTGTGGTCCACCRTCCAAGCCTAAGAGTGAAGTTTAGCTCCTGACACCCCCATGTCATTCTTGCATGACCTTGGGCCCTGATGCTTTTTAAAAGAGGTTTGAAGAGATAAGGCTACTTGTCTCTGTGTGTCACTTCATCTGTAGAAAAGGGGAAACAGAGGACAATTTTCTACCTATAGAGATAATATAAGTAGATAATATTAAGCACTGAAATATTAAGATATTATGGAGACATATTAAATATCTAATATAGAGTGCCCATTAGCATCTGTTGTCTTTTTGTGTGTTTAACTTCAGATAAAACAGCCAAGGCTTTTAAAGAATGCAATTAGAAAATATTGTTATGCAAAATACTTAATGATTTTATTCAGAAATTCTATAGGATTCCCATGATTTGAACCAAGAATTCAAAATATAAATCAAAGATGGTTAGATAAGTGCCTTTTTCTTTGTGATGAAAAATCCACCTATTTTTAATTAAAACACAACTCTGTCTCAGAAACCACACACACACACACACACACACACACACACACACAAAAACCAAACCCAGAAAAAACACCCTAACTCTTGAAACTTTGAGGAACCTACTTTCAGTTAATGAACTGTGTGGGCTTAAGCCCTCATGATTATCTAGGCCATGTTTTGCTTTTTATTGTTTGTACTAAGCTAAGAGGGAAAAGGGATGCTTTCATTATTCAGACTTAATAAACACACTCACAAGAACAGACTCATTTTASACTGGCTAGGCAATCCAGTGGATTTGGAGACAAAGGAAAACAAACTGGGACAACAGATGCAGGCCAGGATTCCCTGGAAGAAAGACCAGCTAACAGGACCGATGGCAGCCCTGTACACTAGCTGAGGGAGGACATGTCCCTCAATGGCCAGTTTGGGGAGGGTGGGAAGAAACGAAACAAAGCAAAAAGATGCTGTCTGCAGAAGAGAGCTTGCAGGGGGAAGCCGTGTGCAGGAGAGAGTCCCCACACACAGTAGAGAAATCTTGCTATTATTTAAGAATGCTGAGAAGTAACGAGGAGTTGTATTCCGTATCCTATCAGAATCTACTAAAAATGTTCCTTCTGTAAGATCAGCATCCAATGCTACCAATCCCTTGAAAAAGCATCTTCTTGCACATACACTCAAGAAAACACTGTTCATGGTGCCTGACAGACAATTTGGGAGCCTGTTAAGCCATCCTGTTACAAATACACACCACCAACACAGAGTTAAACATTTTAAAAAACATGATGAAACAGCAAACCACATCACCAGACCATGCTTAACAGCCAGCCTCTCCCTCAACTACTTCAGGGGGCATCCAGCTCCGGCCTGCACTCACCAACTTACTCCTGTCCCGTTCCTTGGTGGCAGGAGCTCCAGGTTCTCCTCATCTCCCCTTGGCCAAGTTAGAGTGTCCTGATCTCTCTTAGGTGTTCCTCGCGAGGGCTCACTTCCTACTTTCTCCTCTAATGGCAATCTCATTCCGGAGCGTCTGCCAAATATGGCTGCGAAGGCTTAGTTTTCCCATCCCCTGTTTTCTGCAATTAAACTTAGGATATAATAGAAGACTTAGGATATATAATTAAGGCTTAGGCTGTAATAAAAGGGACGCTCTTTTGTTTAAATTCTCTGCCCTACTGTGGCTGCTTTAAATTTGTATTTCTATCATTCTCTAATTAGTATCTCTCTTCTGTCTTTAGGCTGGCTTTTCCTGTTTATAAGATGGTGGTAAAACATCATAAATCATTTAACCTAGAAAAAGTGATCATACTAATAGTTTACGAAAGCTACAATTATCAGTTTGCTCTCAATATTACATAGAGAATAAAGGTGACAATAATTCTAACAGAAAATGGGTATGAGAAAGGGGTTACTTGAATGACTTCAACTCTTCTTCCTACACAGACAGTACAACTTCTGGGGACTTCCTCACCGTAAATAAAATGATCTCTATGAGGCTAATTAGTTCAGGTGTGGCAGCAGGCTGGTGAGTCTAGAAGGTGGTTCACCTGGAGTCAGTTCAGGTATTCACCCACTACCAAAGAGTATGAACATATTTTCCCCATCTCTCATGCTCTTAACATTGTTTCAGCAAGCATCCTAGCATGCAGAAAAAGCAAAAGCATAGGAGCCAAGACAGCAGGCTCGCCAGGACCAAGAGCAACCCATTAAAAATACAGAAAAGGCAGAAGAGTGTGGTAATGAGGAACACATACGAGTCATTTCCCTCCAATTCCTCTAGCCCGTCCATTTTCTCACATCCCTCCCCTCGTTCCTCTGTGGCAGCTCTTCAGGTTGTACAGTCTCCATTCTGGTTTACCCTATCAAGTGCTTGGATTACAGCTGCCTGTCAACATGTTGCCGCATGCTTGCACACCAAACACAAATCTCGGGAGAACCTAAGTCTGTTTCCCCAACATCAGAAACAGCGAAAGGAAGCAAAGTCCCAAAACAAGCCAGTCATCAAATTTACAACAGAGCACCACAAAACACTAATTCCTTCTTCACCCTCTGTTTCAGTCCAGTAACACTAACGTACTCAGTACACTCTTCAAACAAGTAAAAAGAACTTGTCAAATGCCCTGAACCCTCTTTTTCCAACCAGAAAGCACACATTTTCAAACTTCTCTCCTCTTCTGCAACAAAGGAAGTGTGTGAAGCTAACTACATGCTAAAATGGGCTTTTGATTCAAAATAACCCAAACATAGGATATATACCTTCAACTTTATGATAAGCCAGTCAACTATGCATTAAGCACTGCTCAACAAAACCAGTCACAGCAGAGCTCTGACAGGCATTCAAAATAGATTACACAACAAATCAAAAAATCATCATCGACTTCTGCATCGTGATATGACTCTCAGTTCTTTGAGGCTGTTCCATGCAGTAATGAATCTATTATGCATCTTTGATCCTTCACACCAGCCTTTGCCAGCAAATCCACTTTGAGGATATTCCTAACGTTCCAAGTCTTGAGAAGCTTTAGTCTGTATTAATTAATTAAAAAAGAAAAAAAAGAAAGAAAGAAAGAAAAGATA
The DNA here is from genome assembly GCA_035582835.1 of Phoebastria nigripes. Taxonomy (NCBI): domain Eukaryota; kingdom Metazoa; phylum Chordata; class Aves; order Procellariiformes; family Diomedeidae; genus Phoebastria; species Phoebastria nigripes. The sequence goes on from JAYKAV010003145.1 coordinate 108,727, forward strand.
TCTATGTGCCTTAGGGCAGTATCCAGCCTGATCCTGCTGACAGCTTTCCTTATGGCTTTGAAATCCATTGCCTTCTACAAGAATAGGAGCTTTATGGCAGCCTTCAAAAAGAAGCTTCTACCTTCAACACAGGAACTGCAGTTGCTTCAGTGGCAGATCAAGGTCTCTGTGCAGTACAGAACAGCAATTACCCAGTGAATGTAACAAATATGCCAGCAAGCAGGTATGAAAAAGAGTATATGTAAAGRCAGAAAGCTCTGATAACAGCTAGTCAAAACTCATCTCAGAAACTCTTTTCTGAGCAACGGTTCCTGGGAGAGGGGAGGGGAGAATTAAAACAAGTCTGGCTGCACATCTTGCCATTGCTGAACTCTGAAGACATTTATACCAAACACAGTACTTTACTCACGRGGGCTGAGTTCTTCACTTTGTTTGTACAATGGTTGGATGCAGGAGGAACGGAAAATTCCTGCAAAGAATTCCTCCTCCTGGGTCAACTGTACCTAAAAGGATTTAAGAGAAGTTGGATGCCTGCTCTAAGGAAAGCCATTAGTGCAAAAGCGCTATCAAAAYGTAAACTTAGGAGAGCTTCGACCCCATTTACAGATGCTAGACCGAACATTGGACATGGAATCTTTTGTAAACCTTCTGCTAGAAAAAGAATCACCCCTTTAGCTAGGTACAGATATCTAAACACCACACAGTCAATGAAACAGATGCCAAAACCATGCCAAAAATTTCCCAGAACTTTCCATTTTTCAGAGAGGGAGATGATTTAGATCAGGTGAAACCTAAGCATGTCTTCTCTTCATTCCATATGAATACACTTACCTGTCAGACTTTCTTTCTCTCTGAGTTACAGTACCAGTTGTGGGGTTTACACCTCACAGTATGTATCTGTGCAGTAAGGATGGGTGGATCGCTGTGGCAGCCTTCTCCCTCTGCCCATCATCCTCTCCAAAACAAAGAAAACGGCTGTAAGGTCAGTTCTGAAAGTTGGTTGATAATTACACAGACTAATTGTTAGTCTTTCATCTTCATAATTAGCATTTCAAAAGTATTTTATTAATCAGCCTTGTTACAGGTAGGGACCATTGTAAGCTTTGGATTTTTTTTTTTTAATGCTTTTAGAGTCTTTTTCATTATTAAATCTCCGTTGAGGTTTCCAGAGCTGCTATTATACAGCTTGTAATAGCTTGACACCCCYCCACCCCTCTTTCAATTCCAATTCACTATCTAGGTGAATCACTATCTAAAATTATCAGTATACTCTCCAGATATCACTATCTAGAATAATCAGGCTCCTAATGCTTAGCAGATACAGTAATAACATACCTAATTTTTAACTTTCATGATAGGGTCCCTCTGGGACAGACTAGAAAGAAGATTGATGTATTATTAATATTACAAATAATTAAAATGAATGAAATATACCAAAACTGGAAAGCGTGAACCAAAGGAAGAACCAGCACACAAGCCTTAATGCAAACTATTGGCTCTGTGTCTATACAATACCAGCCATATACGTTCTGTACTCTTTTACGTCCCTGCAAAGCATGCATAAAACCTTACTAGATCAAACTGACATAATTCCCCACTCATTTTCCACACGTGGAAGTATCTACAGAAGGTGCAAGGCAGGGGAGAGAGTGGTCAGTCAGTCGTGTTTTAATTTATAGCTATTTTTGCCTAAGCCCTGAACGGCCTGCCAATGATGAATAGTACCAGCTGGGCTGTCAGGAGAGCAGGCTAAGAAGGACACACAGAAGAAGAAAATAATAATAATGTAAAAATGAAGAGCAGGAGAAAAGTTTGGAGTGGGGGAGACCTGATGGGGATCCCAGCTCTGGTGTTAAAATGCCTCACTATAGTCCTAACTCCCCTGCCCATAAAAAGATGATCATCATCATCATCATCATTATCTAGACATAGGCTTATAACACAGCTAGGACTATGTCCCAGACTTCTTGGGGCATAATCCAGATACCTAATAAGAATAAAAATTGGGACCTTTCTGTGCTTAAATAAGCAGCAAAAATAAGAATTGCCTATGATGATGAGGACAAGAATCTTTTGAGGGGTCTTTATTTTCAAATAAGTAATAACAACTCACTAGTTTCTTTTTTTATTTAACATAATCATTTTACATGAGTTTTATACGAAATATCAAAAAAATAAAGATTTTCAGTAACGTGGCAACCCTACTGTTTTTAAGAAGCTCTTTCCTCAGCCCATATCACAGGGAGAATATAGAAAATAATTCTTCTAAACAAAACCTGATGAATGCCTCATGTCTTTAACAGCTATTGAGGGAACAAAGAATAAACACCGGCATTAAAAGACAAAGATTTTGTTCCACCGCTGTTAGGATGTCAGTGCTGGATCCACACTGGTGTATTTATAGAAACGTTGCATTTGGCAAAGCAGTAGTTTTGGAAACTGATCTGCTTTTCATGACTACTCTTATCTGTGAAAAAATTAAGAGATTTAGCCCATGCTTTATTGTAATCTGCTTATTTGTGGATGCAGATCAGTTTAAAAAGGAGAGGTATATTTATACTCATGCATTTCATTGTATATCAGCATCATACTGATAAACTCTACAATATCCTCACCTCCTCTCGTTTTCATAGCCTTGTAGGAGAGGCAAGGTAGACAAGCCAGTATGAAAAGCCAGCAGGCCATAACTCCTCTACTACAGACAAGCGACAATTAATCACATTCACCAGCTAGGCAGGTAGCTCTTGTCCTTTAACACTGAAGGAAATATAAAACAACCCTCTCTGAGCACTGGTTGTCCAAGCGATACTGGAGCTTTCAGAAGCAGCTACTGAGCCACTGAGATACTTAAAAACGAGGTAAACCAAAACCTAAATATGCCAGTCTTCTGCTATTTTATTAATCCTTATTTTTCAAGGGAGCATTGAAAGCACAACCTGGCGTGGAACATTTATCACTATTCTTCCCTACAAGATCTTAAGTTGCTCCTCCTGCACCATGGGTTCAAGGTCGCTGGGCTCATTCAGGCTCTGACCACGGCACCCCTGCTCAAAGGAGAGCCAGCCCCAGCTCAAGGCTGTGGGAGTGCAGCGCCGGGGACCAAGAGACACCCCCCCTCCCTTGGAACAAGAAGGAAAAGAACAAGCCATAACATCGTCAAATACGTCTACTGTGGGACTAAGAAAAGGATTATTGCTTTTTTAGGTTTTGCTCTCAAGCAACTAACCTTTCTGTTTTAGCTTTCTCCATATATGCGTAACTCATTGATTCATTCTGACAATTACATAATGCTTTTGAAGTGCAAAGAGAGACCAAAAAAGCACATCCAAAATCTGGGACACCCATAACTCATCTGTTTCTGATGGTTCCCTAGCATAGGTTTTATTTCCAACGGAGTCAGTCACGTTTCAGTGAGTGTAACAGAGTTATTTTTGTAACCCTTCCAAAAACCCTTCAACTAAGATGTGATGATGTACTGACCCCGTGGAGCGGGAAGGGGTTACAGATATAATTTCATGAGACCACACAGAAATGTTAAGATTATCTGTGGAATCTCTCCTGCAGTCACTCAGCAGAACTCAAGCACTAAGAAACCCACCTTTTTGAAAAAAGATATGGATCTTAATTTAGGTGCTGAAGATTATTTAACCCAGGACTGCTAAATAAAAAAAACCCTCCACATTGCAACTTGATCCCGAAGTTGAGGGAGCCCCTCGTTGGCTTTGCTAACTCAACTGAAATCCCCCTGAAAGAAGAAAACTGCAACAAGGACGCATGAGATGAGAAGTCCTGTTTGTTATAGAGGTACGCTCATCTCACTTTCACACAGGCTCCAACCTCCTGTCAACCCAAAAGCTGACGAAATGAACATTTCAAGCATGTAGGCTGAAAGTGTAGGCAGAAATGGGTGATGATCAGGGCATGTCAATAATGTCACACAGCTGGAACGCTGCCCAGTCTGTGGTGAACAGCTGTTCTCCAAGTGACTAATCTCACACAGGAGGAGGTAGAACATAAAATTCTCCATTTTCAGAGAGGAGGATACTGCTTCTCCTGATGCCACCTCCTGTAATTAGTTTCTCCTTCTCCTTCCAGTTTCATGTTGGAATAGTCTAGCCACAATGTATAAAGCAACAACATGTCTCATACATGTAAGCATGAACTTCAAGCATGCCAGTGTTTTGCCTTCAACAAATCGTCTAAGAGCAGTGATCCACTCCAGGGGTGGAAGGATTCAGTGATCAGTGAATTAACTTCTGAAATTCTTTGAAAACAAAAGCGATTTATAAGAGTAAAATATTCTTCCTACTACTGTTCAGTTACAGACAGAATATAAAGTTGTTGTTGGGTTCCAAAAAATCCGACTCCAAAGTTCGGTGCTTAGCCTATTGAAATCATCACTTCAGTAAAGGACTCACAAAAGCCTAGAGCCAAAGAGGCCCCAAGTTGATAGATGCATTAGAAACCAAGCCATGAGGTACATCAGTTTGGATGTACCTCACCTGTGCAGCCACAAATACTGTGAGGAAATAAAAAATAAAAAATTTCAGAACAAAATGCAGGAAATGCTTTTTATAAAAAACTGAGTTAGTCCATCTAAATGCAAAATAAAAAAATATTATTTCCCAGATGCTGAAAGATAGTAGCAGGCAGGATAACATCCATAAAGCAAAWCAGAATGTAGCTTTCATCATCTCAGAAGTGTTTGAAAACCCAGCCCATGCCAGGACAAAATGGCTGGTATTTGCCTCTAACCATTCCAGCCATCCTGTTTTTGAGGATCGCAGTGATAAACAATTCCCTGAAGTGTACTGCAATTCTGCAGCACTGATGAGCCCAACATCAATTCCTGTGTTAAGGGCAAGTTCAAAGACTATTCAGTATTTGCTTGATAAGCTTCTCAGAGAGGTCATTAACTAGGACAGTTCGTTATCCTCTTCACTCAAATTTTCTGGTTTTTTTTTTTTTCCCTCATCAAGATCCCCATTTTAGGGAGCCTTCCCCAGCTGCCCAGGTACATCTAAAGGGAAAGGTACACATATAGCAGTAAGCTGATATGCACAGACTTTAGCCTGTACAGTTGAAGCATGTTTGTGGTTAAGGACTAGTAGCACACATGACACCAGGAAGTGTTCTTAACTGACTGAAGCATCAAGCTCTTGCAGGACTGAAAAGATGACAGGAATGCAGTGGAAAACATTTGCAAGGCTTAGGTCTAGTGAGAAAGTTATTCCAGGAGATGCTTTGGGTAGCTCCTGGTGATACTCATCTCCCGTACTCAAGCATTAGGAGTAAACAAAACCAAGAGTTAACTGCTGCTGATTAAACCTCTAAAAACACCGATGGTTTAGTGTGTTCCTGTACTGGCTCTGCACGTGGCGGGGTAGTGGAGGTGACCAGCCTCAGCCCCCCGGAGGCAAACAGCTGTTGTACAGAGCATTCATCAGGACAGCTCTGCTTGCTTGCTGGAAGGAGTCGTCTGAAGAACAATCTACAGAGTCTAAAATAATACCAAAGCAGCCCCTTGCTGGTACAGGAATACTGCTCTACCACGCCAGCAGATTTCACTCAATGGAGGAACAAGACTTTTCTGTCATGACCTCCACCCTCTCAGTTGCCACTGCCAATGAGCTATTACCAACAAACTGCTCCAGTAAAGAGTTTCAACTGCATCTATGCAAGGTGTCTGCCGGTCAGACACCACTGATCTCTGTAACCCTGAGCAAGACAGGCCTGCTCAAGTCCGTCATGTAGACACAGCTCCACAGGTCTGAATTAATGGCAGCTTTGCAGTGGATCAGCTACTGTCTAATGCAGGACCCAGAGGCTCCAGCAAACATCTTTAAGCAGCTCTCAAACCCAGAAGAAACCAGAGTTGCCCGAGGCCATCACAAGCAGCAGACACAGACTGTTCATTGTGGCAAGTCTCAGAGAGTACCTGGGGTATCTCTGAAGGGTTGTTGGCTGTTCCCCAGGCCCATGGAGCAGAGGGAAAAGCACGATCCAGAGGTGCCACGAGTCAGAAGGACCATGAGAAACAGCTACCTGAATGGATACTCTAAATAGGAGAGACGGAAACTCAGAACAGAAAGTTCTCAGTTTTCTAGTTTTAGAGCAGGAATAATTCAAGCAGGAAGAAAACTCAGCTGACAAAACTCGCAGGATAGCATTAAAGAGATATGACGAAAAAGMAGGAGAAACCCCAGCCCCTCCAGCCGCAGCTGCCAGGCAGCTCCCTCCTCCCCATCAGCGGGGGGGCGAGGGGGCCGTGGCAGGGGGAGAAGCGGTGACCGCTCTGCAGGGCCTCGCCAGCGCATTGCACACACCTCCCGCCAGCGCCTGGGCCTCACCGGTAGAAATTTCAGCTTTAGGAGTCCTGTCAGGATACACACAGAGCTCTGGTCCTGGAGGAAAGACCTGGTATAAATCTCTTCCTTTTTTCTCTGCTCTTCAACAGCTGCTTTTAGACTGCACGCTCTTTTCTCAAGCGTAACTTCCGMGTAACCATACAGAGCAAATACAGTAGATCTCACATATAAATGCTATTTTTCATCTCAGAAGATCCCACTTGGGTAACGTCATCAAGTTGCTTAGGTTTTGGCGTGAAAGCTTTACCCTCCTACCACTCGTGCAGAGACGTATAGTACCCACGTACAGCAGGGGGGATATGTGCGTTCCCGGGCTGGTTGTGAGCATTGCCCTGCCAATGGTAGCAGTTACTCAGATAACACATGCTATTTCAAGAATCACATTTTCCAGCAAAGTACAAGGGAACGCTATGGTAACCTTATCTTCTGATAAGTGTCGTCGTCTTCTTCATGCCTAGGCTTTTTGGGTTTTTCACTGATTTCTGCAGTGCTAACTCCACTTTCAAAAACTTGCTCAAGTATACGCTTAAACCAAAATGAGGGAGGAAGAGCTATTTGAAACAATCTATAGCTACTCTGGGCAATCTGTTCAGCTTAGCTGATCATAACTATTCTAAAAGTTCAGGTTACATGTAGATCTAGCCATTGTTGATAGAAAAGATAGTGCCGTCTGTCTCTCTCATTTATTCAAACAACGCCAATTCCTAGGAGCCTCAGATGCTCCCTTCCAGGAAGAGAAATGAAAACAAAGGGGGAAAAGGARGGGAAGGGAAAACCATCCAGAATATACACTTCTTTTTAGACTTCCCAACAGATGCTCCTCAGAGAGGGGCTGACACAGCCTGAATACTGGAACAGCCCAGCATTTCTATTTATTTATTTATTTACCATAGATCCACACTTCCCCACCAGCCATTAGAAAACAAGGATCCAAAGGAACAAGGCTTCTGCCCAGGAGGGCAGCATTTTGACCACATTTTTGAGCTGTGGAATATTTTTAAATGTGCACAATTCCAACAGTATGTATATTGTGAGGTTTCAAAATGAAGTACTACATTTTCCATTTCTAGAGGGATATTGACTACAGTGGAAGTTTAACATTTTGAAAAAAATGTATCRTCAAAATTGAAACACAGCAACTCAAATTCCCTGAGTTTTACTGGTGGGTGGAAGAGAAGGACTGAGAAAGGATACACTGTTGATGTTTTTTTTTCCCTAGCCTTTCAGCTAATGCTATCATAGAAACATTTTTTGAAATCTCCAAGACTCTTGCACAACAGGGAAGAAAAAAAAAGCACAACCAAATCAATCACTGTCCAGCTGATACTATTGCAGAATAAAATCCATTCGGAGATCTCCTAGAAGTAGAACACCACTTCTGAGTTGCAGCAAATCAAATTTGGCAATAATAGGGCTGCTCTCGCTTCTTCCCTCCGTGACAAATGGAGGTACAGGTTATCTACTCCAGCATACAGTTGAAGGAGCTTGAATTTAGCAAGTCAGTTTTTATTATCAGACCACCTTCCTAAGGAAGCCAGTTTATACAGCTGCCTGTACAGGTGTTTCTATCCATTTGTCTATCTTGCCAAATAACTTCCAGTTTTCCAGGGCAATTTCAATGAAGTTTTGACAGAATGGTAGCGGTTCTAAAACTATTGTGTCTGATCGAGTTTTGTACATTTATAGATGGTAAGGCAGAAGAAAGATAATGCTTCTGCTGAGGAAAACTTGCCATGTTAATTTATTAGACACAAGAAAATACACATATTAAGCACAAACCTATAGGAAATCAGACTTCATAACTTTCACTCCTTATGGCACTACTTTTTTCCTACACTTGTGAGATAGATACCCACACAGCACAAAACCCCAGGCAAACAGAAAGATGCATTTTGCAATGTATCAGCACTGTCTTTTTTTATATAAAATAGCAACTATAGAATATAGAAGTAACTGGGCTGATACAATAATTTAACACATCTGCAATGAAAGCACGTATACCTGATGAAATTAGAGAAGGGTCCAATAACAAAATCTCCGCTTGGATTTTATGGCCTCCAGTGACTCTATGTATGTTTTTTACACAGGAATTTGGCTTAGAATGATCGTTGGTATACGTATAGGATATCACAGGGAATGATTATGGAATGTACGTCAAAATGATGACAGTAGTCACATCTTTGGCAGGTGCCACTTGTAACTTACCAACATGCTTGCGAAAGCCTGGCCAAATTTTTATTCTGAGTGAAGATTTTGGCGAGCAAAATGGAAACCATGCTTTTTATTAGGTCTTTAGCCTCCAAGTTAATGCTATTCTACTAGGTCTCCCAACACATTGTAAGTAGGGAAAAACAAGCAGAAGCAAATGCATTTTTAGTTTGCATTTCAACCAAGGAATCAGATTTCTCAACATGATTGTGAATATTGTGCTACAAATTATTATAGAAGATCAGATTTCATTTTATTTCCTCTGCAGGTTACTGGGTAAAGAAAAAATATTTGATTTTTGTATTCTATCAATAATTGTATTTTGTCTGCTGAAAAAACACCAAGCTATTTTAGCTAAAGGCAAGGTTATCTAGCCATCCTTGATTTGGGGCAATCAGCCATCACAAAACAATTCCTGGGAGTAAACACTATAGTTAGAGACATGCAAACAAATACTAGAATTGTAAATGATAGTACCACACATGAAAGAAAAAGAAATCAAAGGGATTACTACATGAAGCAAGTCTGTATTATGCCTCCTACTGAGTCGTTATATTTTCCATGTACTCTGCTTTGGGCAGTTGATGTTTGTTTGTATGTTTTTGTTGGTTTTTTTCTTAAGCCAAACCACATGTTCCAACAGGGTAAATCAGGTAAAACCATTTTTTTATTTTCATTTTTGGAAATGACATACATTTCGGTGTCTACCTCTCTTCCAGTACACCAGTGTAATATGTCTCTCAACACAGAGCTCAAGAAGACTTAACAGAATTTAGTATTAAAAAAACCCAACCAACAAACAACAAAAACCAGTGCCACGCACAGTTTAAGATATTGCCAAATGGTTTAAATTCAGCTAAAAGAAAAAAGTCACATAAAATCAAGTATAACTTTCCTATTAATTTGTGACAAGGTTGCCTTTATGCAAACAGTCAATCAAAGCCTTGGGCAATGGGAAGGGGCATTAGTCTGTTACAGGCAATGAAGCTATGCTGATCTGCACCAGTATTTGATTTAGCCAAATATCTAGAAGAGACAATTATTGCTTCAAAACAGGAGGTCTCTTTGCTGAAAGGAAGGGGCTCTGTTGAAAAGTTGCTAGCTGAGCAGCACGTCAGTTCTAAGTTTTATGTATGAATCAACCTCAGGGAAGATGCACAAATATACCCTTAATTAAATATTTTTCCACTATTCCACCACTCTAAAAACATAAAGAGAGGAATTATTGACATAGGGACAGATCTTGAACCCTCAGAGCTACCACTAGCTGCTAGGCATGTCCTGTGTATCAAAGATTAGACCCCAATACATAAAATAGCATTAATATCATTAAAGCTTAGAGTCATTCCAGCTACTGGTAAAAGTTAAAAAAATTTAAAGCATTGCCTGGGAAATGTAAATGTATTTGCTTTTTGAAAGACTGGTGTGAATCTACATATAATCAATCAGCTCAGTTGCTACAACTGCACTGTCAGAAGTGTAACAGTAGATTTACTATAGAAAGGCACCGAAAAAAAGCAATGACGATGACATGCAGACACATCAGAAGCTCTTTTCCCCCACATAAGGTCTCCATCAATTAAAGCTGCACTTCATGAACAACATCGATAACAAAATAACACTCCTGGAGATTTGGCACTAAAGTGGAACACAAAGTGGATGCTGTAAAATGAAAGGCAGCAGAGTAAAGACTCCCTTTGCAGCCAGGCATAGCAGCCCCATAAAAGCTACAGAGTACCAGAGACTGCACTGCTGTAATTTACTTGTCCCTCCCTTTCTTTTTATACTACCCCAGCAAAAGTGACGCTGTAAGTTACAGAACAGACAGAGCAGAGCCACACAGTGTTTGAGGTGCCGTACCAGTTTCTGTGCTAATGTGATCCTGCTTCGCCTGATTTAACATTGCAGGGCCTCATAGATGGGACCAACTTCAGAGGCGTATGTATATAAAAATAAAGGTATCACAGATGAGATCAGCCCATCCCTCAGTCTACCCAAACTTGCTTCCATCCACCCAGAGTATCAGGAACCATAATCTAAATTGGTGTAAGCTACATATCAGGCATACATGTGAGAAATGTATGTTTCTGGGTATGGGATAATCTGTTTTATGATATGTTCTTATGTTCTCCAGTTTCTTCTTCCCACATCTGTTCTTTTTGGCTCTATGTGTACAACAGCTGCATATTTGGGGAGACTGATTTCAAACAAAGGAAAAGTATTCCTTGCTTTTCTAATAAATCACTCTTCAGATGGTATATAACTCCAGAAATGCAGAGAATTAGGCCAAAATATCAGCTATTTTTTCCATAACAAAACAAAACAGCATTATTTCCCTAGCGATATTGCCCCTCTACCTAGCAAATCAAATAGCTATATGCCCCATAGAAATCCATTTGTTCATATCTACTTCTGTCTCAAAAATTAGTGTCCAGCCTTTTATACATACAACTCATACACATTTATCACGCCCTGTCATTACACCTTTCTGGACTGGAAAGAAGCTGAACAAACAAACAATGGGAATTATGGTCTTTAAACAAAAGGAATGGGAAAATGTTGTGGTCCATAGAGGGGATGGCGGGATCCAGGTTCCTTCCCTGAAGAAGGATAAAGATATTGACCCCAGAGCAATTTCAGCCAGCGTGAGGCTGTTGCTTCTCAAAAGGCAATTCTCAAGTACAGACAGTGAACATGACAGGAGCATGTCACCGTGAACACAGAAGAGCTGACGGAGCACCAGCTCCTCTGAATCCCAAGCCTGTGTATTCCTCATTTCCTAAACCCTAAAGTCTTCATTCAAGCCCCATTATTGCTCAACTGAAAAGGAGCTACCGTGAAGGAGATATGCAGCAAGGTTTTAATGATCAAGCATAATATGCAAGCACTACATCTGCCATATCATTAATAATTCTGTAATAGAAACCAAACAATGTACATGTTAACATTTTCTTGCTTAACCTTTTCATATTTATACAGAAAAGAAGTGAAGATACCAAGAAAGTGTTACACAAGAAGTTTCTRCTGTCCATTATATGTACATGAGACAGTTAAGAAATGAACCAAGAATGTGAAATTAAAACCAATAAACCCTGTGCCAAATGTTATGGATTCCGTAAGTTTAACACCCTTCTCATAATCTTCCATAAAAATCACAGTGCAGCTTCACACCCAATTCATTAATTGCCCCTCTTTAGTTAAACACCAGGCAGCCTGCAGGCCTTTTGTTTGTTTGTTTGTTTGTTTTTAATTCAACGGCTGACTAGGACATCTAAGGTGTTTTAATAACAGCCCTGTGCACTATCTAATTTTTCCAGTCCATACAGTTTGACTTTTTTTTTTTTGAGGGGATGAATAGTGTTCTTTGAGTTTACGTGTAATAAAACATGGCCAGTGCTCATTAGACAAGTGCAGCAGAGTATTTGTTTTTAAAAGACAATACTGACCAGGCTATTTTCTGCATAAAGTGACTCCTGCATATGGTAACAGCATAGCAACAGTACAGTATAGCTGTACATGTCTGACATGCAGATTTTCAAACTGTGTGCATTAATTAGAAAGCCATGTACAATGAGCATCGGGTGAAACCTCACAATCTGTCTAAAGAATACAATTTTAGGCAGCCCTTGTAAGTGTATTCTCAGCCTAGTGCTTTTCTAATCCTGCTGTAACTTGGAGGAGGCCATACTTTACCACAAAACCCCATGATGCCACATCAGTGGTCTCCAACTCTAACTTCCTGAGATGCTAAAAACTGTTTGCTATCAGGTCTGCTGGCTCCATTAAAAACAAACAAACAAAAGACCCGAACAAAACCAAACCTTCTGGTACCATCAAGACAGACCCATAGAAGGTCTTAACTAATGCCAAATACCAATGGCCTTTGCACTGCACAAATCCCCAAAGCAGCCACAAAAGCAACCCAATCACATGAAAAAAAAAAAAAAAAGAAAGAAGCCAAACCCAAAACTTTCTTGGCAATGACACTGCAGATGGGCTGGAAAAGAGAAAGGTTTCTGCTCTGCCATTTGCCTAACCCTCATTCCCGCTTGCCAGCCTATGGCTTTGCCTTTCAGTATGCCTAGTACAACATTTTGCAGCTGCTCAAAGAGAAATTTCCCTCCCCAAATAGCGCACAACAACAGTAGGTGGGAAATTCTGGGAACCAGCAGCTGGGGAGATCAGCGTTGGCGGGCTGAACTGAAATGCTGAAGCATCTCTCATCCCAACTGCGCAGAGCCAGATTCCAGAGTTGTTAATCAAGCACAACTCAATGGGAGCTTTGCCCAATTAAGTAACAGAGTTTGGCTCATTCTAGCAAAGGATTATACCACAACAGCAGAAGCCCTTTGGTATGCAAGACTGAGGATAGCACCCTCTTCTACTGTACTGGTAAACTCCCGTCCCCTATCTTCACCGCTACTAGTCCCTCTGAATAGGGGGTTTTAAAGGCAAACTGTGAAGTGATGCTGAGAAAAGCAGGCATGCAGTCAAAAAGGAAGACGGGGCATTTGCTTTTTAGTTCTCTTTATCTCAGTTTCACTACCTGGCCCCGCTTGCACCATGAAAATCCCTCTTCTCCCCCTCTCCCCAAATAATTAGAAAACAACAGCCTTTATGTCCACGCTGAAGCATAACCCTAGTATACTCAGGTATACCTCTCCAAAACCCCTGTGTAGCATCCCAGTCACGCGCAACTTGGATCAGTTTGCATTTCCACTACTGGAATACTTCCACTATTTCTCTTCCCCCTCTGAGGAGACTCTCAGTGAGGTCAGCAGCTAACCTGCTGGAGCCTGCTGTGTCTGCTCTTCCTAAAATCCAGTCTCTAACTCTTTGCAGGATACAGAAACTTAGTTAAGGGAGGGAAGAAATTACTTATTGAAGAAATTAATATATTAACAAAAAAGAAAAAAAAACATATTAATTTATCCGAGTGAGTGGGTGAGATGTTCAGAAAGCGTCCCAGGCTGCAGAGGACATCATGAGAAAATATCCTAAGCAGGGAAGCATATACTGCAGAAAGAAGCGCTAGCCATGCCATACTTTCTCTAATTCCACATTACTCTCTTGGATCCTTGATTACTGAAAAGATTACTTTCTGTCAAGACCCTGAAGATCTGATGCTGCAAGACAAGACAGAAGGAGGCAGTAGAATGGGACCAGGCTGAGTGAGAGAACAAGTCAACAGTCCTCACAGAAGTAAAATTTTTCTTGAGGTTTCTACCACTAGTTAGAGGAGGTTAAGTTAAGGAGGAGGAGGAGTTAAGACCTAGAAACCTTTATGATCAACTTTATTTTGCAGGAAATTTATTTAAAACCAGCTCCCAATACCAGTTTTGAAATAACGTCTGACTGCAGAAGGATTTTCAAGCTCCATATTATCAAGAGAAAATGTTTCTTCTCCCCTCCCCCCTTAAATAAGAAGGCTGCACAACCAGCTATATGTTTAAATCTATTTTCTATTTACACTGATTTTCAGAAACAAGTGCTGCGATGACTTACATTTACACATTGCCTGTGGTCCCACTGAAACCAGTGAGATTAGTCCCAGAGTACAGAATTAAGCATGTGCATAAATCTTTGCAGGATCTCGGCCAAAGAGACTGTTTTATTCAGAAACAATGAAGAGACATAGGCTTGTGGTAACTCCGTGAGCCAAACCCTGTCCTCAAAACACAAGTTCACTTCTCTTTGGGAATGTGCAGTTGCAAAACCCCCCAGGAGCACACCGAGCCATGGGAAGCAAAGCAGAGAGAAGCGGAAGCCCTGCGCCCCTCCACCTGCAGAGAGGGGAGTTATATTTCATGAAGGAGTTTATCAATGTGAAGACACGGGGGCACTTTGGTGTAATTGAGATGCATTTTTGACTTAACACTCCAGTCAAACATCCTCCTCTCTGGTCTCTCCTTCTGCCACATAATGGTTGGTCTTCCATGGTTCTCATTGCTATGGGAGTCACATAACAGGAATGTATCTAGATAGGTTTGAGAAGCACATGCAACTTTTTATAAAGAATAATGGATAGCCTACATTATTCATAACATAACTGCTTTCATTTGCATTATGCTTTACTTTCCAGATTTTTAAACAAGGACATCCTAATAGGACTGTACAGGTATATTTCTTCCGAGATTCATGCTCTACACTAGAATTAGATGAGTTCCACCAAAATCTTTATTAAAATTAGCACTACACGTTTTTAGATTGTGGCCTAAAATGACATGGTTAAAATATTGTCTACAACACTTGCATCTTCTATTTCTCTAACACAGAGAACAGATATAAAACTTTAAAATACTGACAAGGACAAAAAAATAAAATGTCAGGAAAACAAGAAGCAATACAGATCTAAAAGCTCTTGTAATGTAATATTTGATGGCTGCTAAAAACTAAACTAAACTAAACTAAAATAAATGCCTCCAAGTTACCCCAAACCATCTGTGAAAGTAAAACGGAAGGAAAAAAGCCCCAAACCAACCCAACAACAGAATAGCCAGGGCAATGGAGAGCGGCTTGGAGCAGATAAGAGTTGATTCTCTCCCTTAAAATTCATAACCATGTTTTTCTTCCCCAGAGATATTCTTCATGTGCAGTGGCTTCACAACATTTCCTTCAGAAAAAGAAAACCTTGCACGTAAACACACTTGCATTTGTCACTGTCTACGTTGGGATTCAACTAATTCAGGCGAGTAAATCTGTTTTAGAGACTATCATTGATAATCCACTGAGAAGAAAACACTGATCTTCATCTTGAACCAAAACCTGACATGATCTTTTGCCTCTTCTATTGGGGAAAAAAAAACCAAACCAAAACAAAAAAAACCATACCAAACAACCCACCATGGAAATTACAGACCCCCACACAAAGAGAAAGCAGAGCTGACTGGATCCTTCATTCTGGATACCTGAAAATCTGTTCTCTTCCCTGTATTAATGTAGAATTTTCTTTGGAAGACAAAGCAGAAGGGAGTTGTCTTACTAGGCATTCTCACTCGCTCCTGGCATCTTTCAAGAACTGCTGTTTTAAGACTGGCAAGTATTTTTTTTTTCTTTCCTTGCATTCACAAGACAATACCAGATGTTGTTGAAACCCAGTTCAGTGAATTGGAAACGGCCCATCGACATCAGCATCACAGAATCAGGCCCCGAGACCCCGTTCTGTAGTGCTGGAGAAGAAAAAGAGACTCCTTTAAAATCATCCAAGCAAAAAATGAGTAAAAACAGGCATTCATGAAATGTTATTGTCCAAGATAGAATAGTAGAGGCCGAGGAGAACAAACAATATAAATAGAGAACACGTTTTTTCCTTGCCTGCTTCACAATAGCTAAGATTCTTTAAAAAAAGAATAAGTAGAAAGATAAGACATGCATGCCTGATACTGAAGAAAAGACTGTTTGTACCCAGCACACTGGATAAATTGTTCAAGAACAGTTCAGCCATGTCAAAAAATGACCCTCTCATGCTGCCAAGGTCAGTCAGACCCGTAGTCAGTGTTAGTCAGAAAGGTCATCACCACTCGCATGTTTAAAATATATTCACCTGATTTCTCCTAGGACTTCACCAACTTAGTACAGACCGGTCGGGTGGGGGATTTTAGGTGTGGTATGGTATGGTTGGCAGGTGTTTTATTGATGGATCAAGAGCTGTAGGCAATATTCAGCTGAAGACTATCAGAAAGCCTGTATGCTGCTGCAGACCCCAATTATAGGCGGAAGCAGGACTGTGATGGATCTGTGCTGGGTGTACGTATGAGGTCCGCTTGCTCACTCACACACATACACATCACTGTGTGACACTAACAATAAACTACCCAGCTGGGACTGTTGCTGTATAGCCAACGCACGAGCTTTTATGTACCAACCAAACCCATTGGATCTCCATGTGTTTTTTAATACCAAGAAAGAAAAGGAGAGGTCTGAGCCCTAAACTCCTACTTCCTGGTTAAAATTCCACTTCACTCCTAGTGTTCAAGACAACATTTGTTTTAATCTCAGCCTGATCTCTGGAAGACCCTCTGATGTTTAACATAGCAAGGAAATAATTCACATAAGCCTATTCCCATGGAAATTCATTATACAGGTGCATCCTGAGAAGTAGTTTACTTGAACAGGAAAAACAACAACAATGCATTAAGATGTAAATTAAATGCACGATGGTAGTTAGTCTTCCACTCAAGCAATTCCCTCTGTTATTTTGACTTACTGATCATCAGAGGAATGCTGGAAAGCAGCAGCTTTTAAACATCTGCTAATCAATTCTATTATTTCTCTAGTTCCATAGTTTTATTTTAAAATATTGATTTCAGGAGAAATTTTAGGGTAAATTTATAGCTAAAATTCTCTGACCCTTGCGTTGAAAACGTGATGGAGCTACCTTGTGGCAAAAATTAGATAAATTGCTTTGTAGTCCTTATCTGTGTGTGTAGAGAGTTAAAAAAAAATTAAAAAGGAACAGTTGAAATATCCAGTGGGAGTTACTTCACGGCATCTCCTTCTTTCCAAATTTATAAGCTGCTCTTTGGAGACAGATGCCTCGCAGAATATACAAGGAAGAGATGGCTCAGCTGGAATGTCTCACACGCAATGTGAAAGAAACAGCATTCAGCTATACCATGATCCCCAACATCATTTCATAACAACTCTGGCAAAGACTCTCCCAATTCTTATAGAATTGTTGCCTTCAGACAATAAGGTTTCTGTTTCTGTGGTTGTCTTATTTTTCTAAAGGAGACCTATGTGTAATCATACCCGCACGTCCATTGTATACACTAGCTAGGCAGGATCCCTGTCCAGTGCAGAGGAAAACTCGAGGCAGGCAGTGGCATTACGCTATTTTAAACTAGCTGTAGCTTTGTCCCATGATATCTAGTCAACAGACATGCATCATTGCTAATTGGCTGTCTTGTCTCATCTGTCCACGGTTGAAAGATAAAAGTGTGAAACAAACTCCTCTAGGTTTTAGGGCCAGAATAGACTAAAGTTCAATTCATTTTCATGTTGGTTTTTTTCCAGTGTTTTCAGAACCTGAATACCAAGCAGATTTTCCCAGAACTCTTTTAAGAAACTTCCATAGGAAGTTTTTTTTCCCCCAAATGAACTCACTGTACCCCCCGCCCCTTAAAAAAAAAAAAAAAAAATTAAAAAAAAAAAAAAAAAAAGCACCCTGGAAATCACAGATCAAGATTTTCTCTGTTGTGTTCCACAGTCTGCCAGCAGTTAATGACATTACAGTGGCTTGGGTAAGAGGGTAACAGCATATCCAGTAGTCAATACAGAAACAAAGAGAACGGAGAGGGAGGGAGAAGAGCCTTTTCTTCAGTGAGCAACAACAACAGAAATCAAAGTGAAATGAAATCAAAATGTGCTGGGAACCTCTAATATTTGCAACTATTGCTGAAGCCAGGACTTTTGATTTTCCAGATTTTCTATTAACTGTACCTGCCAATGACTACTTACTAAGAAAGTTTTTGTGTATATACTGGAACTAAAGTGATTGTACAGTGCAATTACTGTCCTACCTCAAGAGTGGTCTAGTAGGGTTCAAGACACGAACAAGCGGTCCTGAGACTCACTCTGCCTTTCCCATGGGCCTTTCATCAGACACATGCTGAAAGCACTTTCCTGTGCTGTTAGAGCACAACGATGCAGAGGGTGCTTAACACCCCGCACTTGTATTCCTATGCTGCGTGCACACAGTTCTTGTTTACTTTGAACAATGGTTTCTAACTTAAAGCTTTAGAGCCAGCGCGTGCCACTTTCTGCACCCAAGCTAGGACGCCCAGTTCTCTGCACCACTGAGCTGCAGAAGCTGTCTCAGCTCGCACAGGTATTATCCCATTTCAGAAGTCCTTTTTGTGCTACCCTTCCCACCTCCTCTCCTCCCAACATCTGTGGGCACACAGCTGAGCAACCCTCACTGAACATGCGCTAAGGCAGGAAAGGCAAAAAGAGGTCTTTTTAGCTGATGAATAACTGAGGGGAGGCTGAGGGGCTGGGACTTGCTCAGCCTGGGGAAGAGATGGCTGTAGGAGGACCTAACGGCCACCTGCCTGTACCTGGCAGTGATCGAGGAGATGGAGCCATGCTTGCATCAGTGTACAGCAGGATGAGACACAATGGCTGCAAGTTGAAACAAGAGGGGTTCAGGCTGGATATAAGGAGCAACTTTTTCCCCATGAGGGCAGGCAGGCAGTGGAGGAGGTCACCCAGAGAGGCCGTGAAGACTCCGTCACTGGAGGCTTTCAAGAACTGCCTGGGCAAAGCAGCATGGTCCAATCTCACAGGTGAC
This sequence comes from Phoebastria nigripes, assembly GCA_035582835.1. Taxonomy (NCBI): domain Eukaryota; kingdom Metazoa; phylum Chordata; class Aves; order Procellariiformes; family Diomedeidae; genus Phoebastria; species Phoebastria nigripes. The sequence goes on from JAYKAV010003145.1 coordinate 127,594, forward strand.
CCTACTTTGAGCTGGAGGTTGGACTAGAGACCTCTTGACATCCCTTCCAACCTAAATCCCTCTATGGGCCTTTAAAAAGAAGTGAGTAAATTCAACAGTTTGGTTTATATGAACACCTGCCCTCTCCCTGGTGCATCAGAGCTGCGATCACAGGACAAAGCAGACATTTGCTTCTTCAAAGTACTCCTGCTCATGCGTGCTTTGTAAAGGCAAAGGCTTAGGTGCCCCCCAGCCCTTTGCGCAGGGAGCACACTGGGAGCTTTCAGAAGACCAGGTTGTGCCATTTTGAAATGTGGGGAAGCTCAGGCTGCTGTCAGATGCGTGCTGACCTCTCTGTATCTCAATGCAAGATCTCCTTCTTGTAATTGGCAGGCAGTTATGTCATTTGTTGCTGACAAAACAGAACCTATACCGGTTACAGGCAAAAGCCTTAGAGGCTTAATTGTTTAATGGAGAGACTCTCAACAAACGCTTACCTTGTAACGTAATAAAAATGCATTTTTAAGACACCTTTGCAATACCAATATTTAATAATGGCCTTCATACGAAAGGTACTTGCAGATGCCTACATACCATTTCAATTAAGATATAAACAGACATAAAACTATTTAAGCAGAAAATACAATGTATTTTTGAACAGCTCATAATTTAAGATCATAAAACTGAGAGTAACTGTGGGGCTCACAGCCTGTCACTGGTTTGAATTCAAATAAACGTTAGCAAAGTTGACTGTCTCAATTCAGTCAGTCTCATGCTATTCCTCATCTACCTTACGGAGACCACCACTGCACTTCATATCCTTGCCATGATTCTCCACAGAAAACCTAGAAACCAAAAAGCCAAAAGGCAAAGTTGTTTCAGGACCAGATCAAGGCTGAAACAAAACCACAAGATTGTCCAAGGAGACTTGAATTAATTTTCCATCCACTTTATTTATTCGGTGGATGAACACAAGCCTTCATTTTCCAGAGAGACTCTGAACACAAACATGTTCTTTGGTAAAGCTCAAGATAAGTGAAGGGGCTTTCCACAAGTCAGGCCAGAAAAATATAATCTTTTATACTTCAGACTTTGAAAGTTCTCTTTAGAAACCATCTTCTTTTTAAAGCCTCAGATCAATGTCGTTATTGGTTAATAACAACTATTACCATTTGTGACTCTTCATCCTTACATATATATATAGTGAATGTATTTTTAGGAGGAGGAGGGGGAAGCGATCCCATACAAGCACATAACATAATCACCAGTTATCCTCAGGGGATCTATTAGTCATTTCTCAAAAGCCAACCAAAAAACCCCAGTACCATTACATCCACTGCATTAAGGATAGTTGCAGGTAGGTATGTTGCCTACCAACACCCAGTGGGTGGTCAAAAGCCACCGGACCTTTCCCCGGCAGTGCGGAGGAGCTCTGGCTTTAGCCGCCCCAGTTGGAGGTGGTGGGTGCTGGAGGCTGGTGGGGGCTGCCTGTCTGTTACCAGCACGCTGACTGCTGGGGTCTGAGCCGGCTCTGTAAAACTCAATCAGATAAAAACAAGCTTTTCAAATATACACCTGGGGATCATGCAGAGCAACACAACTATGTAACTGAGTTAGGTATAACATGTAAGGGAGCCTAATACCTTTGAGGATGAGAAAATTACTGCTCATTATGCTAAGTAATGCCTTATATCAGCATGTAAATAACTTTTCTTTGTAAGCAATCACCAAAGCATTCTTAACAGAAAATTAATATATCTGATTTGTTGATGTATTCATCTAATTTAGGGCAGACAGATTTTAAACTGAAACTAGATATGAAAGTGCGTCACTAAAATTTTTCTGAGTTACGTGTTAGGATCCATATATATCCATACTTATACAGACACACACACACGGTGTTACATGCTCTGTCTCTGTGATGGGCTGAATCAGATAAGACGTTAAATATACAATTCTGTGCTGTATCTTACAAGAGATTTCACTCATCTCCCTATTTCTGACAGCCATAGTTTTGGTGGGAAATTAAAAGTTAATTTTGTTTTTYGTCCTTTTGTCTTTTTCCTTATCAGTAGTGCCTCCGAGGCATGCTAAAGTATGCTGAAAGTGACTTTCAGTTTACTCATATCATCCTGACACAAGTGATTTAGCCTCCATACTTGTAGGAGTAAACATAAGAAACACCCACTGACTGACAAATATTTCATCAGAATTCAGCCACACATTCACTCCTGGGCGTAGAGGGGAGGGTGTGTTAGATGATGACCTCATTTAGTAAGGCATCATCATTTAAGTTCAACCACCATTATATGTACACTACTATTACCTTTTGCACTCTCAACCCGTATCTTCTTGTCTTCCTTTAAAGGTTGCTATGTTTTGTGGCCTATTCCACATGCGGCTACCATGCACTAATGTTGCAGTGCTGTGATTTCGAAGATGGATATAGATCTTTCACCAAACCCGATTAGGACAAGAATTTTCCCATTTCTCAAAACTACTCCCAGAGCAAGCAGACAAGCAAATTTTGAGTTATTAAACATATAGAAGTTAGACAAACGACGTAGGAAAGAGCACAACCCCCCAAACACTACCCTGCAGAGAACATGCCGACGCACACCATGCATCCAGCTCCGCTGGCGCTTGTATTTTTCGGGACAGTAGTGGTACCACTGCTTGCAATGGTCAAAAACTCTGGGGCATTAAATCTGGTGGGGTGATCTGTGCTATTCTCATGTGGCAGTCCTTTGCTGGACTGGAGCTTGGATGGCAGTTGAAACAATTTTTAATATGTTAATTAGCCGTGACTTGCAGATTTCAAGGCCTGTACAGTGAGACAATGGTGGTAGCTTAATAGATGCAATGCAAATGTGAAAAGCAACGGAGATGAAAAAATTGATGGAGATAAGGGCTTTAGTCATTGACTGGGAAAAAAAAATCTTAAAAGAGGAAACAAAAATCTGAGATGTAGCAATAAGCTGAATCAAATAGGCTCCTGAAGATATAGGACAACTTTTTCTGAAAGAGTTTAATACTTGGAGCATCACAGAGTATATTGTGGGTTTTACAAGACAGAAGTCACAGGATTATTAAGAAATGTGATTTCAGCAATACCATATCACCCAGACCTGGGCTGGAAAACCATGTTAAAAAGCGAAAGACTATTGTAGCAGACATAGCAAAGGCCATGAGGGTACAGATACAGAAGGAAGAACAGATGCACTGGGAGGCTTTATGAGTGCTTTAGTACAGTACAGAAAAAATAAAGTGTATATAAAACATGACAAAAAGACAGCCTCAGAGCCACCACATCCAGGAGAAGCTCAAGACAGCTCTCAAACAGCAACCAAATGAAAATTCAGCTTTGACTGCAGATGACACCCCCACAAACCTTTATCTGGCAATGGCCGTTTAATGTAAGTGCACGCCCATACGTGTGCTGCAGCATTCACCTGGACGGCATCAAAATGACCAGGTTTTTGAAAGGACTTTATCATGCCCACAAGAGAATGGGCAGTAGCTAATTCTTCCATTCGGTTTGGTGATTTAGTATGCTGCTTACAGCTGCCCATGGTGCTTCAGTGTTGTACCGTATTTCCATGCATTACCTCCCCTGCTGACTCTGCAGCAGATAAGGAACTAAACCAGCTGGAAGTACCTGTTTGCTCCTAGCTTAGCAAGAGTGCCCCAGATGACTCCCTGGACATGCAGTCAAAGCAAGAAGCTTATGGATTTGACCCACTGTCCATTTAAGTCTAGCTCCTCTTTGCTAAGAGTATCTCCCATCTTAGAATCATAGAAGAGTTTGGATTGGAAGGGACCTTTAAAGGTCATCTACTCCAACCCCCCCTGCCATGGGCAGGGACATCTTCAACCAGATCAGGTTGCTCAGAGCCCYGTCCAACCTGACCTTCAATGTTTCCAGGGATGGGGCATCTACCACCTCTCTGGGCAACCTGTTCCAGTGTTTCACCACCCTCATTGTGAAAAATTTCTTCCTTATATCTAGTCTAAATCTACCCTCTTTTAGTTTAAAGCCATTCCCCCTTGTCCTGTCACAACAGGCCCTGCTAAAAAGTTTGTCCCCATCTTTTTTTATAAGCCCCCTTTAAGTACTGAAAGGCTGCAATAAGGTCTCCCCAAAGCCTTCTCTTCTCCAGGCTGAATAACCCCARCTCTCTCAGCCTTCTTTCATAGGAGAGGCGTTCCATCCCCCTGATCATTTTTGTGACCCTCCTCTGGACCCACTCCAACAGGTCTGTGTCTTTCTTGTGCTGAGGGCTCCAGAGCTGGACGCAGTACTCCAGGTGGGGTCTCACCAGAGCAGAGTAGAGGGGCAGAATCACCTCCCTYGACCTGCTGGCCACGCTKCTTTTGATGCWSCCCWGSRTAYGGYTGGCCTTCTGGGCTGCGAGCGCACATTGCTGGCTCATGTCCAGCTTTTCATCCACAGTGCCCCCAAGTCCTTCTCGGCAGGGCTGCTCTCAATCCCTTCATCCCCCAGCCTGTAGTGATACCAGGGGTTGCTCCAACCCAGGTGCAGGACCTTGCACTTGGCCTTCTTGAACCTCATGAGGTTCACAYGGGCCCACTTCTCSAGCTTGTCCAGGTCCCTCTGGATGGCATCCCTTCCCTCAGGCATGTCGACTGCACCACTCAGCTTGGTGCTGTCTGCAAACTTGCTGAGRGTGCACTCGATCCCACCRTCTATGTCATTGATGAAGATATTAAACAGAACTGGTCCCAGTACGGACCCCTGTGGGACACCACTCGTCGCCGATCTCCATCTGGACATTGAGCCGTTGACCCGTCATCTTCTGGTGAAAGCTTTGACAGAGGGTGCAGAGTTTGTGTGTCTTTCAGAAATACCTTGTCATGTAGCACCTTTCTATCACATACAATGGAAAATAAGTTCATGTGAACCTCTCTTTCTGACTCACACTTACACACTCCCAAGCCTCTGCATGCTGTTGTAAATCTTGACAAGCTATTTTCATTTTCACATCAGATCCATGTTTTGACTCAACACTAACAGAAGAAAAGGTCACAGAAACATGACCTGGCTACTCGACCTTTTAAAGGAGATTTCTCATTGAATTTTAGGGGGAAAAAATATTTAAAAAAAAAAAAAAAATCCTCCAAACAGCAGGTAGCTATTGGTGACCAGTTACAACAAAACTGATATAGGAAGAATCAGATTATTTCAATTTACACTTAGTTTAGCTCATTTTGAATGAAGATCTACCATACAAGGGAGAACTTTTCACTGCAAAACGCAATGACAATTTTATCATTCAACAATATTACATGTGGGTTTTTTCCCTTATTATCAAGGAAAAAGACAAGCTTGTGAAAAACATATTTTGAAGAGGTTATACCTACCAGAGCCATTTCATCTAGCATGGTGAGAACAGGATTCAAGACCTGGCCATGTATATACAGCAATTAGGAACACAAGGCAACTTCATGAACTTAAAGATCCCACTTCAATGAGATTGCACAACTGCTTAAAGTATTTGAAGGACCGAAGGCTGAATCAGCTGATCCCTAGAAAACCTGAACTCTTTAGTTGCAAACCTCTCTGTTAATATTTTGACATCAATACTTAGAAAGAAAGAAAAAGTCCTAGTAACAAAAACAATAGGCATGTAGATGCCAATTCAGACAGCATAAGCATATACTTCAATCCTGCTGCAAGTGTTTCAGGCCCACCAATGTATCAGAAAGTGAGGAGGACCTCAGCCTATGAAGGTACCTTCCTGAATCAGGGCACAGAACATGCACGCARAGAGCCACTTCGCATTTTGATACACAGCTGCTCTGGGCACACCTCTGTCATTGTGTGTGCACTCCCCATCAATGTGGAAAGGTCTTCCGCAGTAACAGGGCCTTTCAGGAAAAGAAAAGAAGTTGGAGTTTGGGCATTTTTGTTTGTTTGTTTGTTTTTAAAACTGAACCCTAGTCTAGACTTGTGTACTTGAACCAGAATCCATTTACTATTAATCCAGTCAGGGATCAAAAACATAGCCTGTAACTAATCTGTGTAATTTAACTTGTAGCTTTAGTTTTGAATATTATATTCCTACAACAAATAATTGTTTGCAGAAACTATTTAGCAAATCATGCTATGTAGCACATAAATCAAACAGAAGTGGAAGCAAAACTAATGAAGGACTAATAGCCAGCAAATTAGTCACTGAGCTCTATCCAGTGCCTTCTCTACAACACAATAAGGTGTTACATCTGAATAATGGTGATACTTTTTCCCCCCCCTTGTTTTTTTTCCTTTTAATGGAGGGGTTTGCTTGGTATATCACCATCTCACTAGTAAAAACATCTTTAATTGCATTTTATATACACTTTATGCATACACATATATAAAATATAAGCACATACAAACACACACTCTGTATTTCCACCTCCATTTTGAAGACATCATCTGCAAATTCTCATTTTGTGAACACTTCATTTCTGAATGGTTTCTTCTCCCTTTCTATGACACCTGGCACTCTCCTGCAGGGTTTATGCTCTGTAAAGGGCCAATACAACAGCAAAAGCTATAGTTCGGAATATTTTGACAGATATATAACAGTCAAATCCAACTGAATCGCATCCAAAAAAATCATATCGACTCCCTTAGGAATTACTTTTAAAAATTTAGATTCAAATGTGAAAGAGCAGAATAAATTATATTTAAGAGCTCATCTAATACATTAAAGAAATCAGCTATCCTTATTGAAAAATTATATTTAACAGCTCATGTAATAGATTAAAAATTCCAACCATCGTTATTAATGCTTTTATTCCATCTACCCAGTTTTTCCTCTTCCTTCCATATTTCTTCCGCATGGTTTACCCATTGTGTCTCTGCTTCTTTTCTCCCGTGCTGACCTACCCTACGTACCTCCATACATTAAATATTTCCCTTCTTAAAAGCCTTCTCTTCTTGCTTCCCTCTTTCTTTCTTCTGAACTATTTTCGGCCCAGTTTCCTAGGCTCCATCTTCTCTCTCACAGTTTAGGGACTACATACACTGCACAGGGTGGTTTTCAGACTCCTACTCCTCCACGGGCCACGTGGCACCACAGGGGAGGTGGTCTCTGCAGGGTGCCCTGGCCGTGCTGCTGTCAGCACACCAGGCTGGCGTTTGGGTCAGGAGCACCACCTGTACGCACCGGTTTCCTTCGGCACACGGGCAGGGAAGGAGCCCTTCTACTTGACCCGGACAAGGGGAGGAGCACCACGAGGGATGATGTTGTGGGCTACCCCGGCCCTGCAGACACAAGAGTTGAGTCTCAGGCTCCAATTGCAAGACTTCTTGTTCTAGTCCTTGCCCTGTCCTAGCTCTGGTTTATTTTTGTCTTCACAGAGGTGTTGTTCTGCACCTCATGGATCATCTCACAAAAAGGCACAGGCCCTGGCAGCAGCTTTAAGCTGCAAGCCTTCTGTTATTACGTGACCCTGCAGGGACACAGGCAGCATCCTTCCTTGGCCCCTTGGCCAGGGACTTGTCTCTCCCATAGTCTGGCACATATCTCATATATGGGGATTTCAGCAACTTGTTAATGGGGCATGCTCAGAAAGCGGGCTGTGTGGTCGTGCCTGCGTCTGAGCTCCGGGACCACAAATGCCACCGGCATTAAGGCACCATTTCTCCTTTGCAGGGATACAGAGACACCAAAGCTGGCACTTGCCTACCGAGCTGAATCCTTGTGGAGCCTTGCTAGTTTGCAAAAGTTTGCCTGGAACCGGGCAGAGGAGGTAAACCCCTCTGCTTCAGGTTGACCAGCATTAAGTATCCTGTTTCTTATATCCAGCCCTCCCAGTAAAAGCTCTCGCACACTTGTGAATGCAAGCACAATGCTATTTGCCGCGCTGGCTTTGTAGGCGACAGCCTCAAGTGGCAGTTTTCACAAACGTATGCATAAACTCGAACGCACAAAGCCAGAGGACTGTCCTCATGATCAGAYTCAGTGAAAGCCCTGCTAGTTTGTCTATTTATGGTATGTCCAAGTAACCTATCACCGTGGCAGCTACGCAGAGAGGAGAAAATGCTGCAGACCAGAGCCGATCAGACAGCACCGCCTGTAAGACATAACCACAAGACTGTATGTCACATCCTCCCCTGGCTGCTGCCGTGACCCATTTATGACTTCTACCTAAAAGCTGTACCATATGGAAAAGTTTTATTAACATACCCAAACTACAGCCTTCAGAGATCTTACAGTAGCAGTAACGGAAAACAAGAACATAAAAGCAGGCCAGAAAATGGCAAAAAAATATTTAAACTAAAATAGAAAAACAAATCTCATTGAAATTAGCATTGTAAAATACACTGCAGTGAGCCAATCTAAGAGGAATGCACTCCGCTCACAGAGTGCCTCAAGCAACTTCAAAGGGGAAAAAATAATACATTTAAAGTATATACAGAAGCAGCTCAAGGTTTGTCATCAGCACAGAAAACTGAGGAGTGGAAAAACACATGACGGATGGCAGCAGAGGTCCGTCTGTCCTGGGCAGGTGTAGGTCATCACTGCGTTTTGCGACCTGGGGCTGTGGCTCGCAGCCTTCTCGTTCCCTCCCGTGTCTTACGAAGGCTCGTAAATCCACCCCGACTGCCCACAGCAAGTGTGCTTCCCTCACCCTGCTGGCTGCCAGCGCTGTGGTTTAAAGCAGGCAGCACTGCTGCAGGTGGCTTTTTGGGGGTGGTTGTGCTGCTGCAGCCGTCTGCTGCCTTAAGCAGGCTGCATCAGTTTTAGTGTTTTAATTCAGGTTAACAAATCTCCCAACTGCCCATGCTCAGTGCATATTATTTCACATTATGGAGCAGTCTCAGAGTAAGAGAGGTGGACTGCTTTCACRCAAAGTTTAACCGGAGGATGCGTTCCAGAGGCTCACCCGGTGTGCTCCAACTGCTAGCAGGAGTTCAGCCTGCTAGAGCTAGTCCAAAGCAAAAACGCTCACAGCGCACACAGTAGGGCACTGGCTCCTCAGCACTACTTGTTTTCTACAGATCCACTCCTATTGCACTGCACCACTTGCCTGAGTCCAAAGTTTCAGGTCCCCAGCATGTATATCTTAAGAGCGTCATGGACATTGCTTGTGCTTCACCCCAAGGCAGTTAGAGGAGAACCCACTCTCTTCTTGCGTACAACAGTGCCATTACTATGAGAATTTGGTCTAAAAYCAAAACCAGAGGTCAGAAGGCAGGTGTATCTCAGGAGGGAGAGAAATACCCTAGAGCTTTCAGGTTCTCTCCTGCTTATTAACTTAAAGTTGCACTTCCTCCTCCTCCTATATGTATCCACAGTCTCCTCAACAGAATATTAAACATGCTACTATTATTTAAAATTTTCTTGGCCATTTCCCACAGGGAATGCGTGATCTGACATCCCGATGCTCTGGTAAAGTACAGAACTGTAGTGACCCGTTTCTGTAAGAATCAGCACCAGTGACCAAAGAGGTCAAYGCTAGCATTTGTGAACAAGTGAGAAAATGCTCTGATTTGCCTTCTTGGAGATCTCCTGGAAACAACCAAAGTCTAAAATTATAGTGAGGTTTTCTTTTTCTGCAGGATTGACTTTTTCCCCATGAAGCAGCTGAAGAAGCTGATCTCTATTGATCACACACAAAATTTGAGAAAGACACAGCACGTGGAGCCCGAGGTGCCAAAGGTCCCGGGCTGTTCCTACAGCCAGTGGTACTCCAGTTTCCTAAGCAGATCCGTCAGACTGGCCCTCTCAGCCCCGAGTAGCTACGGGCCTTCGGTCACAGACACGAGCTATCCTAACCCCGATCAACCCCTGCTTCTGCCCTCTCTTACTAGGAAAAGGGATTAACTGGTAGGATAATCAGACATTGTTTACTCTTCTACAGCCCATGCAGAAAAAGATTAAGGCCAAGATTTTACTAAGTGGGAACCTAAAGTTAGTAAGCCTATACTGAAGCACTTAAATAAATGTCCTGATTCTTTTTTCTTCTTTTTTTAAATCACTGACCTCCCTGTTGCTCCCAGAGGCTTGACTGTTGCTCTGTGAATGCATACCTTCTGATAATCCGACCTTTATGTCTTGAGCCAAGATTAAAAGTGTTATTGGAGTAAGAAAGCTATCCTAAGGAAGAATTAGAAGTTTGGAAAGAGTTAAGAATAGACAAAGGCACTCCTATAATACCAACTGAGTCAAAACTCCAAGCAAAGCAAAAGAACAAGGAGAAGGAACAGTGAAATATTAAATGCAGATGCTTCTTCTATTTGCAGTTTAATAATTCAAGACCTATATTTATTTATTCATACTAATTGACCGATGAAGTTATGCTGTGGAATAGCTGAAGAGAAACTAATTGCTGTCTCATTTTATTTTAATAGTATATTAAAACGCAGGCTAGACTGGAGACCTCTTCTCCACTTGTGCTGATGTTATCTGCCCTGAGACACTGGCAACTGTCCAGGGACTTGCCTACACTGATATTTAGGAGTAACCTTAGGAGTCAGATTAGGTGATTGTGCCTCTGGCTATAATGGACCACAAATGTGAAGCTCATTTCTTTTTGAGAGCAATCTTTCCTCCTTTTCATTTATTTTTTCCACTTAGGTTCTGTTATCATTTGCTCAGCCTGTGCAAAGGGGCCTTAAAGTGGATGTAAATGAATTTTGCAAAACCCACACAGGACCCTTTAATACCATTGGAGTAATTGGGGCTTAACTGCAGTGAATCCTGAAACACGCYATCTAAATGCAGGCATTCCCAAGCATTTCTACAGTCTCATAATTAACACTCCCACAAGCGAAATGAGACAAAAAACGTGCAATACGTGTTCTGCTGTAGAGTCCTCTGTCAGCTCCTGACCCTTCAGCGTTTTCCCTACACAGTTTCCATGCTCTCCTGATAACTAAATTGATGGCTGTTGCRGTTTAACCCCAGCCAGCAACTAAGCACCACCCAGCCGCTCGCTCACGCACCCCTGGTGGGATGGGGGGGAGAATCAGAAGGGTAAAAGTGAGAAAACTCATGGGTTGAGATAAAGGCAGTTTAATAGGTAAAGCAAAAGCCGCACAGGCAAGCAAAGCAAAACAAAGAATTCATTCACCACTTCCCATCGGCAGGCAGGAGTTCAGCCATCTCCAGGAAAGCAGGGCTCCATCACGGCAGTGGTTACTTGGGAAGACAAACGCCATCACTCCAAACRTCCCCCCTTCCTTCTTCTTCCCCCAGCTTTATATRCTGAGCATGACGTCATATGGTATGGAATATCCCTTTGGTCAGTTGGGGTCAGCTGTCCCGGCTGTGTCCCCTCCCAGCTTCTTGTGCACCCCCAGCCTCCTCGCTGGTGGGGTGGGGTGAGAGGCAGCAAAGGCCTTGACTCTGTGTAAGCACTGCTCAGCAGTAACTAAAACATCCCTGTGTTATCAGCACTGTTTCCAGCACAAATCCAAACATAGCCCCATACTAGCTACTATGAAGAAAATTAACTCTACCCCAGCCAAAACCAGCACAATGGCGCTCTCTTCGGCACGGAGAGCCCTTTTTCCTCTCCCTCATGGTCCTCGGGTCTGGGACCCCTTAACGCACTCCTCCCTCTCTCCCACCCCAGCCCAATTCCCGCACACGCCCGGCCTCCTCCATTAGCAGGAAGGCTGCTGCTATGGCTAAGGACGGAGACTGTGGGCACAGCAGCTCTTCTGCTCCCACCTGGGCCGGGACAGTGAGCTGCCCTGCCCGCAGGCATCACCCCTGCCACCACGGCATGAGGGGGAGCAGGGCGGCAGGCAGCAGGGCAGAGGCATGGGCACTGCGCCACAGACGTCGGCAGAGCAGCAAACAAGCCAAACCAAAAATTTGTCAGCATTCCAGTATCGCGTCTCACGTACTTTTGTAGTCACAGTATTATGGATACACCATCCAAAGCRCTAGAGAAGATTCACCCCCCCTTACCAGAACAGCACACATACGGCACCATCAGCAGCACGTGGTAGGATATGAGAGTGCCCACGTATTTGGAGCCCAGTGTATAGGCTTGGTTCATCCTAAATAGCTAGACAACAAGCCACTGAACCAGAGCTCTGGCAATTTACATACCCTTTGCATAGATACAAATAAGCTCAGAAGGTGAAAGGCAACAGAAAAGCAGGTCCTTTGAGTGCAGATTCTTTCATCTTCCACTTTGCTAAGGACAGATGTAAAGGCAGCTTATGATCCAAGTTGTGCACATTCCTCCTTTGAAGCTCTACCTTTCTCCCAGCCCGAACTTTGCCATTTAGCACTCTCATTACCTCGTAAGGTCTGCTCCTCCCTTCAGCATTTAGTCCCTCTGCAGAGCAGCAAGCAGTTTCCCTCCCTTCCCAGGAATCTTAATTAACCTTTTTTCTGTGTGTTTGTTTCCCCCCCCACCCCTTCAGACATAGCAATACCTTCAGTTAGGTTTGCTTCAATGCTTTCAAAGTTATCTTTAATTACATTTTTATTTTGTATAGGTCACCAGCTGACCTTCATACAAAACATAGGGCATATCAGAATTTGAGCGTTCATATCGTCTGCACAGCGTAACATGCAGAGCTACACCTGTACTGTTATTTTTGACAGAGACGGCACCTGCTGTTTTGAACTATGTTGATTCTATACTTACAAACAYCTAGCAATGACTTCTGTCCCTCTATATGTATTTGCAAAATACATGCCAAATCTTCCTATCATCTTTCCAGCCCTAATACTTCATCGGCTGGGCCAAAAAGGCTTCCCTGGTTCTTCATCGTTGTTTGATTTCCCTAAAGCCAACTGATTCACATCAATCAAAAAGATCACTTCAGTAGGACTGCATCTCATAATTTAAAGATGTAGGGGCCTCTTCCTGTTTGCGGTCCAGATAGGACTTGGAGGAGGATGGAGGTACATGGGCTAAGCATGGTCCATGGCTCTGAATTTGAGCTTGCTTGCTCAGCAGCAGCTCAGACAGCAGGCAGAAAAAGCGCAGGACAGCCTGTACTCCTTCACGTAAGCTTGCTTTTACACATATCTTATCACTCTCTTGTTCTTATGCATGTCTTCTTGCTTTTCTCCTTTGACCTCAGGGAACCTTAGCAACCTTCCCCAGGACTTGCTCTGACAGGAGAGGAGAGTTGCCACCTCTGCCTCCGGGGTCCTGTGATATCACCCCTCTGATACCAGTGATGGGGTGGAGAGTCTGGAAACTCATCCAGGAGGCAAATAAATAACCTGAAATCCCTCCCACCTGCACCTTCTGCTAGAAGTCTTAGCAACAGCTCTCTCTCCAGGACCCCAAAGACCCTTGAGTGGGGCTGGGGGGAGCTGTGCACCAGCTCTGCTCCCTCCCTCTGGGTTGTGCCCAGTCCTCCCACGCTGTGGCGGACAAATGAGGCCTCCACTCCCAAGTTCCCATAAAATCAGCCAACAAAAAGAAGTAATTAGGGGTATATTCGCTCACAGAAAGCAGATTACGAGTTACCCACATTCAGCACTTGGAAACAAGATTATGTGTGACATAACAGATTGCCACCRTTGTAATCCAGAGCCTGTAAACACTTGTTAGTTGTCCACCGGCAAATGCAAATCTGTGTCAGTGCGGCTGTTTTTAGGTAGAGGTGATCACAAATTATCAGATGCTAACATCTGAACCCTTTTCTGTGCCACTAATACTGTTTTCCTGAATGCTTTCCCTACTAACCTTAATCTGAATGTTGCCTGCATCTTCATGGCCCTAGGACTGGGTCTTTGGGGAATTCTTTCATAAACCAAAATTAGGCACTATGACAGTAAGATGGAATTTTATGAGGAAAAATTAATTCTCAAATAAAATGAAGTAGGAAACCTGGTTAACCTGGCCTTTGTTCCAAGAACCTGTTGACTGTAGTATTAAATGATTTTAAAAAAAAAAAAAGTCAAAGTTAGAAATCAACATGTTATGATTCGGTGACATCAGGCATTTTCAAACAGCTCTTTCAGCATCTCATTCCCAAATCAGGAAATTTCAAGGGCCGACTGGTTCCAGGGCGGCATCTCAGGATTGTGATAAATTGCAAAATCGCTCATCAAAAGCAAATCTTTACAGAGCACCTAACTTTCCAAGTCATCATGTAAAGCTGAATGTGAAGCCAGAAGTCCCTGCAGGTGAAGTCTGGATGCACTGACACCATGCCACCGGGATCTAAGCAAGCGTTTCACCATGACGGTTTTGGATTGGCAGCTGTGCAAACATAGACATTTTCCCTTAAAGAAGACTGGCGAGAGCCAAGGCAACGAAGGATTCTGCGAGGCAACGTGACAAAAACATGAAGGGGATAATCATACTTGTTCAGTAAAATAGATATTACTAGTTTATTAAAATAATGAGGTATGAATGAAAAGCTGCTTAGCCACAGCTTTGGTACTCATTATGAAAATAGCACAGCAACACCACCATTGAAGGCATTTTCTAGCAATCACTCCATGCCCTCACCCACGCACTGCCCATCTCTTGAGAACAGAAGAGTCCAACAAGCTGATAAATGAAGAGCTGGTTCCTGCACACTTGGGCCCACCGCTGTAAGTCTGAGAACGGTAGTGCTTGCTTACGTTCTCATTATTTAGGCTTTGTGGAAAATTTTCCATGACACCCAGAGGATGTAGGGACATGAGAATTATGTTTTAAGTCATGATTTAATCACAGTGAAACACTCATGTGGCATGTGCATTTGCAGAAGTAATGGGCCATGAGAAAGTGTCTCCTGCGTAAGTCCCTAAAAGGCTGTATAAATTCCTTCAGTGCCAGAGGTTCTGACACAGAGTTATCTTCAAATATGGTGTGAGCAGAGTGATGGACAGGAGGGTCATAGACCGGTAACTCCAAAACAAGAGTAAAGGTCATGTTCTGCTGTAACAAGTGCTAGCTAGCGAGACAACGCAATACACTTACCCTCTTCAAAGAAATTTCTCATTTACTTGCTTGATACCAGTTTTAATACGTTTGTAAACCTGAAGAAGCTGAAGTAACCCATTCCAGAGAACATTAAAATAATTGCATTGCTTGCAAGATTTTTGGATAACGCACATATATATCAGTGAATACTCTGGGTCTCGCATCGCCACTGGCTCAAGAACAGTTCAAAACTGATAAATGTATATTTCGTGTTTTTCAGAGCATGCAACGCAGCTGATCCCACCTGGAAGCGCCTCAGCAAGGAATACATTTTCTAGCTACCTGCAGGTTTTCCTAACCCTGAGCTCATTCCTTCTTGGCCTCGTCCCTGGCRTAGCAGATGCAGGACCCTCACGGGGTCGGTGCGCTGTCGGAGGGGTGCCGTGACACACGGCCGCCCCTCTCTGCGGTGGTGGCCGGGTCGCCGTATCTGTGTGGCTGAACCAGGGCAGGACCTTTCTGCTGCTGCCCAAGGATTCCCCTCTGCTGGGAGGCTTCTCCCAGGGCCAGGTTGGCTGGCAGCAGCAGGAAACAGTCCCAACGTGCTGTGAAACTAGGGCCGTAATATGTTAATGTGAAGACTTTTTCCAAGTAATCTTTACCATCTGTTGTCTCACACTGATGTTAGTATTAATAATTTATAGGCCTTCTCTTAAGCCTGAGGAGGAAGCAGAATGCTAAGCTCCAACACAGAGACAGCATCAACTTTTTTTTTTAATGAGATTGATGTTGCGCTCTATGATAGCCTCGCACAGGGAATATATGGTGCTGCTCAGCTTTCCGTTGCTGTTGCTTTTGTAAGTCTTTTACTGAAAACAGCAGTGGCAAGATACTTATTTTAGTCCGGTTCCTCTGTTGCTTCTTTCCTTCTAAAATAAGGCACACAGCCTATCTGGTACATCAGCGCAGTGCATGTAAAGGTCAGAGGCAAAGCATAAGCTAACAATATAAGTAGTATTGTAGGACGCAGTTACTGCCAGGCAAGAACAGACAGGGTTCCTTCTTCTGCTATCCGAGGGACTGTTAGGCTGAGGGAGCATAGTTGTGCTACCAGTTTAAGCCAGCAGAATCTCCTTGCTATATTTAACCTTGATTTCCTCAGAGACCAAATATGCAAATCACAAAATGTGATGCACTGCAAACACTGCTTTCATAAGGGAGAGCTAAGTTGTAGTCCCAAACAATCAAATCAGCCTTTCCTACTCACAGGGCTTCACTTTAATCCCTTATTAACGGGATTAATAGCAGACTTACAGTTCCCGCCATCTTACTCCCCTTTTACACAAACCAATCTAGCCGCTTTCACAGAGGGACAGGTGGATTAATAGTCTTAGTCAAAAACTATGGTGATAATGCAGAAAATCAGCCGAAGGGAGGGATTCCAGGGTGAAAAGGGACAGCTGGAAGATTGCTATCAAAACCATGCAGTGACTTCACCCACAGATAGAAATGTGAAATGCGTGGGAGACCCTTCTGCTGCTAAATTGAAAAACAAAACAAAACCCCTGAAAGATAAACAAGTACAGTAAAGGAATAAGCCYCTCTATTAATAAATGCCTACCAGAGGATAAACAAGTAAAGGAATAAAGAACCTGTGAAGCTCAGAAATGTGGAGGCATTCGATGAAACGTAACTCCACTAAGAAACGCAAAGCTGTGGCGGACTGTTATACAATCTTTGATTTCTTTTAATAACAGTTGAAGGTCAGATGCCACAGCTCTTCCTGGAAAGCCTAAAACGACAGGGTGGCTCCCTAAGTTAGGAAGGAACTGCCACATCGTATATTGTGCAACATATAGCTATTGACTAACGTGTATTATATTACCTCCAACAGCTGACTCAGGCCCAGTTGTTATAAAAGGCTCTCGCACTCAGGCAAGCAGCACGTAGCAGTCACAGGCAAACGGGCGCGGGGCGGCAGGACCCCGGGGGGGGCCGAGCTGATTACCTCCGCCGGCACCCCCACCCCCGCGCTGGGCTCAAGGGGGTTACCCGAGTTCACACCGAGCTATTGACATTCAGCTGCGTTGCTTACCCATTACCGGATCAGCAGGGGACTGTCTGGGTCTGAAAAGTTAACCCTTCCCGTGCCCTGGTGATCGGGGGTTTTTAGAGGAGTACGAACTCCGGGGGGGACAGGCTGGCAGCCGGGCGGGCTTGTAGCTGTTAGCATCCCGGGGCACCGCTGGCAGGGGAGCAGAACCCCCCGCGGGGAGAGCGAGGGGCGGTGTACGGCTGCTGGGGCAGCTTTGCTCCCCAGGAGGGGGGTGGCGGAGGCAGGAGGCAGGAGGGGGCTGAGCCCCCGGTGAGAATTCGCTCTGGAAGGGCAGGAGAAGTGACACCACCCGCAGCCAGTTTGCGCACAACCAGTTAGTCCCTCATTTCTTACTCCTGTGTTAAGGTAAGCAGGGGTATGGGGTGCACGTTGCAAGGTGAAGCAAATTTCTCACCGTGGCCCAGCCCAGGTGTCACTCAATTAAGATGCCTGTGCCCATGCTGTCTTTCAGTTTGGCAAATGTTTGTGGAATTGCTGCAAACCTTGTAATGGCGTTTTTTTCTCCGTGATTCAGACCTTGATTATGTGAAAACCTCAGTACGTTTTTAGGATAACTTCCAGTGCTGGTGGCTTCACCTTTTAGGGTCCGTAATCCAGATGAAGTATAAAAAGACTCCAAAAGGGGGGGATTATTGTTGGTGCCTTGTGGTCCCGTTAAGGCAGTACTATGATTTCCTGGTAATGGCATACTAATTTATGCTTCTGAAATTAGAAGTCCTCTAGTATATCATCACAGCCCACTACGATATATTAAGTTTATTTGTTTTATTTGGTTCTTAAAATAAAAATGTTTCTGTAGTATGTAATAAAAAAAATGCTATTCTCCCTTTTCCATCAAGTCAAAGGCCCCTCTGTAAAGAGAAGCTGTATCATTCTGTCACAGAGAAGAACAGATGGTGAATAGCAGGTATGCGAAATGTTCATACTACTCTTCTTTATTTCACCTTTCACTGTAATTATGTTGCGTGCCAGGCTCCAAATGAAGCATTGAATTCAGACACCAGAATTTGGTGGAAATGGAATTTTGCAAAGCTTTAAACGTTAGTTCAATTTCATGACATTTTGAGTGTCATTTATACACATCTCAAAACGTGCCAGATGATAGAGGTGCGTCAGAAGAGGCAAGGGTTTTATCACAGCTTATAATCACAAATGAAATCTTCAGATAAACAATGAAATATAAGTAAACAAGCGGTGAAGTTTGCTTGCATCTGGCTAATGCCTCCGTTAATCTTTATTAGTAATTTCTAAGATTGAGAGCGGGGAAGGTAGGATTTATAGCTCTCTTCAAAGAAGAGCCAACAAAAATTAGATGGATTGGGCCAGTGGATCGGTTCCAAGAATAGGGAAAGAAAAGACAGGACGGGATCTTTGAAAGTGGTGAAGTSTTTCTGCAGATGAAGTGTATTAGAAGGAGATATAGAAAGACACTAAGATGTGCATGTCCAGGAAGGCAAGAGGGAAAGAACTCAAACTTAATAGGAAGGTCAGCAAAAGAACTTGAAGAAGAATGGGATATGATCCAAGTGAAAGGTAAGATAGAAATGGCCTTAGGTAAAATATCAAAAAAGAACGTATTGCTTATCTATAACTTAAGAAGTGCTGGCACATTTGTTTGTTGGAGATAGGGGAGAAAATACTATTGCGTGAATTTTAAGACTGAGTGACAGTGGAAAAACTTGGATAAGAAACAGTCGGAAATAGAGGATAAATTTTCAAGTTTAACAAGCATGAAGGAAGAGGAGGAACTTAATGAAAGTGCTTGAGTTTCTCAGTTTGTTGGCATGTGGTTTTCTTTCTGCAGAGGGATATTGAGGAAGTTCAGCTGGCGAGGTGAAGGCAAGCCGTTAGCAAAGCAGAGTGGAAATGAAGAAGTTAAACCGCTGAGTTTGTAAAGGTAGTTGAAGATGTGGAAGGGTGTCATGGCGTGGGAATGGAGGAAAACAAGAAGCGTATGGCGTTTCTGAAAGCTGGAGAACAGGTGGTTTTCAGGAAGGGAGGGTGTGCTGTCACCCTAAAACGGAAGGGAGGAAGAGATCGCTGGTGACTTCGCTGGTAATGCCGTAAGCCATTTCTATGGGTGAGAGGGAACAGAAAGCAGATTTTACAGGGGGAGAAAACTGGCTGAGAAGGGCAAGAAGAATTGGGAATTTTTTTATTTTTTTAATTTTTTTTTACATGTTTAAGACATATGGAGGCAAAGAAAGGAAGCATATGGAGTGGCACTTGAAAATGGGGCTGGGGTCAAGAGAGATGGTAGGGGAAACAATAACATGTTTCAGAAGCAGAGAAGAGTGGTTGAAGATGTCTCATTGTTTCTTCATGCTCCTCCATCTGTCAATATCCATCTGTTGTTTTTTTGTTGTATGCTCAAATGTCAACTCCAGTAGCTGTTTAATGTAAAATGGATAATCATGTCTCCCTTTCTCACCCATTTTTGGAAGGATATTAAAAAACATATCTTCCACACAGCACTGGAAGGCTGGGGAGGACCCACTTGTTCTCTGTAGCCTAGAGCTTGGTGATTAAAAGATGCTGTTCTGGGAAGCGGGAAAGGTCAGATGTGAATCCATGAACCTGAGAAGGCCCCTGAACTTGTGAAGGGGGGACCCTGAAGTCCATCAAAGTGCTTAACTACTGCCCCGTTCTATAAAAGGCACTGATATCATCACCAAATCCTAAAGGAAAGGTGTAACAGGAGAATGTACGCTGGGGAAAATATTCACTACCTCCCTGCAGCCTGGTGCTTGGTGCCATGGACACCCAAGAGGTGAGGTGTTGAAGATGCCTGCTCTTGGTGGCTCTCTGCAGTCTGCTCTCTCCTTGGTGCCCTGACTGCTTTGAACCAAACCCTGAGGCATCAAAGCACCCTGGTAGATGGAGGCTGATGAATCCAGCTGGGGAAACAGACAGCCTGGCTGGCTGTCTTGTGCCTTTGCCATAGGTCACCTTTTGCATGGCAGAGGTGGCTGATGAAAGTGTGTGGTGGCTTTGCAGTCACCTGCTAGCTGAGGGGAAGGTTCACCTTTTTGTGCTGCCAGAGGGGTAGGGGAGCAGAGCACGCAGGAGGTGATGTGCAGCCTGATCCACTGGAACCGCTTGCATCTCCCCACGCATTGTGGGAGCAGTGAAAGTACCCTGTTGCCTGTACCTTGGCTTTTGCTGTGGGAGGCAGGCACTTGCCACCTTCAGGGATCACTCCACCCCGGTGAAGTAAAAGATGTGCCCCTGCGTCACCATCAGCTGGCAACAACCCACAAGGAATATCCACCCCACCAGTCATTTTCCCTCTTGGCAAAATGCAGCGATTGTAGCCCTGCTGCTTCGCCGAGCAGCAGCACAGAGCTGAGTCAGTCCCTCCCAGGTCACCGGGAATCGGTCCATGCCTGCTACATCCCCGATCTGCAGTGACGTATCTGTAATTATGATTTTCACTGTTATGTTTGTGATATTAGAATTTGTCTCGCTCTAGCCAAGACTCCTACTCTTCGTTCATGCACGAGCTTGTCATCCAATTACAGTGGAGTCGGGGCCTGATCTGTACTATAATTATAACTGAGTCAGTTACAACAGACTTGTCTCCTGACCTGGATCCAAAATAGCACTATATTTTTTAAAGCAAAAGGGATTTTAGGTGTATTCTTCAACCATGCTAATGCACTACACTCATCTTGGATTTAAACCGGGTTCATTTCTGATAAAGCAACCCTTTTATTAGCGTAAGCAGGAAAGGGTCCAAACTGGCTGTTCATTAKCATTCACTAACTCAGCTTCAAGCACCCTCTCTGAATGTCAGATATTTCCCGCTTGCATTCCCTCTCCACTTTGTGTGTTTGCTACTTCCTGGCATCCTTATCGTATAGTAATGAATCACGCTGGAGTTAGGATGTCGCATTTAGATACAGAGTGGGACTAGTTTGGCCAGTCCTGGGTAATCAGGCCTCTTAACAGGGAAATGCATTTAAATAGGTCAATGAATCTTACAAGTCTGTGCATCAGGAATTATCAGCACTGCAGAACTTCCCTTTCAAGCAAAAGTTCATTGAGGCCACTAGAGCAGCGAATAACATTTCATTTACATTTACATTTAAAATGATGTTTTAGCTTCATGGGTTGTTGGGGGTCTTTTAAACTGGAATAAAAGATTCTTTATTTTTTACTTTTTTCTTCCTATACAAAATAATATATTTGAAATTAACTGTACAATCCTGTTAGAGCTAAAAGGGTGCTTATCTAATCTCCCATCTCCCGAACTGCAGCTGTAGTTCTTAGTCCTTATATTTGCCTTGTGCCTTTTTCAGTGATGGGAATACCATGAAATGTTGCATTACAAAGCTAATCAAATTGCGAATGGGAAGCTTTTTCCTTTGCTCTATCCTTTTAGGTTTCCTGTAGGTTATGTCTGTTAAGGCAATTTCTGGAAGCCCCCAAAGAAGCCAGAAACATCCAGCAGGAGAATCTCAACCCTGGAGGTTGACAGGCTGTATCTATAGATACAGGAGCGAAGGGAAGGGACAACTTGGGGTGTGAGGGGTAGAGAGGCGCAGTGGAGCGTGATGGCAGAGGACCTGCCCACAGTAGGAGAGTGTCCCTCTGTGCTGCTGGGATGGATGCCTTGGCAGCACCTGCGGGTGGGGACRCATCCCGTGCCGTGCCGGTGAAAGGAGACCTCTTGGTGGCACGGCCACACCGTCTCCCTCAGTGACGTTAGCAAAGGGGACAAATACACCCTTCTGTCGCCATCACTGTGCCCGTGCCGGGGGGTCTGTGAGCGTAGCTGGGGCGAACGGTTTCTGGTTTCTTGTCGTTCTCAGCTGACAGGGCCATGGCAGAGTTTTGCAGCCAACGCCTGCCATTGCTCTGGAGTTCAGAAAATGGATCGGTGGCAGTTACAAAGACGTATTTCTGACTTTCAGCCCAGTTCCCCAGATGTTGGTCCAGGATGCCATTATATGAGAGTATTTAAAATACTATGGTCTATGTTGGATTGCTAGGCACTTAAGTATGGTCACGAATGCACAAGTGTGGTGCACTTCCATCAGTTATACTTTTTGTCAACTCCACTTCTTCCTGTATATTTCTTTTTGGGCGAGAGCTCTGAAACTGCCAACGTTTGAAGGATAAAGTCAGGCTTTTTGTTGACAGTCCTTATTTTGCATTCAATTCAATACAACTCTTGCAGAAGAGATTCAGGATAAGCCTTCAGGAAAAGTCTACCTAAAGTCCAGTCAGGTATTCAAATTCTAACGGTCGAGTTTGCTGTAAAACGTGCCACTTAACATATCTCTCTGACATTACTTAAATGTACCTTTCTCGGATAACATCTGTTTGAGGCTGCGTATATCTAAAAAAAAGTGGTTTCCTGGAATAAGTGTTTAAAAAATGGACTAAGATAGGAGTACTTTTATGAGTTCACCAGTATAAGCAGAAGAGCTATAATCTGTCCATGGAACTAGGTATGCATATGTTCAAATGTTTATAATATACAAGTTATCAGAATTCGGATTATTTTCCATAGTGCTATATTCCATTCTTTAACACGCATGAGCGTATAAAACAGTAGTTTTTAACTTGTGCTCCATTAGCTGCTCTTAAATGGTGTGCGAAAATGAACTCAAAAAGCAAGCTTATTGTCGTTAGGCTCAAATCTGTTACACGTTGTCTGCACCTCTCTCAGGAAATGTTTAAAGGCTCTGAAAAACAGAAAGGGCTGAAAACCTTCGGTTCAGGATGGTACTTCTGTTGAACCAAAAACAAGGTGACGGACTCTGATCTTGGACAGATTATTGCTGTCTGTTGGCCAGTCTTACACCCTTCATTTACAGGATGCTCAACTTCCAAATAAGCGTGTTAAAGATCTGCGCCCTGGGGCCCCTCACACCTGATGCACCAGGGTGCAGGTGCAGTCCTCTCCTCCAACCCGCCTTTAAGAGCTCTGGGGAAAATTGGCTGTGGGTACACAGGGGTGTCTGCTCATCCTCTGGATCTGTTGTTTTCTTGTAGTCCCCCCTCTGCCTGCCCAGGCTTCTCGTGCCTCTGTTGGATAATTGGATAGTATTCGCTTGTCCTTCATGTGTATACCACATTTTGCATAATGGGATCCTGATCCCTAAAAGGGACTGCAGTAAAGCAAATAACAACACTACACACCAAAAAATCCTTTAATGGTGAGTAGGCTCGTTGAAGTCAATATATGAGAGAAACACATGCATGAGTCTCTACAGAGCGCCTTGGCATAGCATGGAGCTACATGATGCTGTGGGCCAACACCAGGAGCTTGTCATTTCCGTAAGGGTGATTTCTTCCCTCCTTAGCTTTGATCTCGTGTATTTCAAAACAGTGCAGCCCCAAATCTAAGCTGGACAAAATCTTTCTCCCCCCAGGTGCTGTGGTTCATGGCTTCCCGTGGCAGCCCTTTGGAAACCCTGGCGTTGCTGCTGACGTGGTTCCTCCCCCCCAGCCAGTTGTGTCAGGACCACAGTAATGTTTCTTAGGCTCGCCCAGGGTACCTGTTTAAATTATAGATCTGGAATACTGCTGGCTCCTCTCCAAATCTCTGATCTAGTAGCTGTTTTTAATGATAAATTACATATGTTTAATAGCTTAGCTATTTTGTTTGGTTCCTTCAGAACTTTGAGATGAATAGGCTCCAGTCTGAGTGATTTATTGCAATTTAATTTGTCAAGTTGTTTCAGCACTTTTTCTTACGCTTCTCTGACAGCAGTTCACCTTCACAAACCAAAGATAGGTATTTCCCCATTCTCCTCGGAGCGAAGACCCACACAGAAACTACTTGGCAACCTCTGTGAGTTCTTTCTCCTCTTTGACCTCTTTTTCTCCTGCTCAGCTGATTAAATTTAGGGATTTTCCTGTGAGCGTCCTATGCTCAAATCCTTTATCACCACAAGTATATCATACAATCCTTTTCATAAGCTGATTGATCACCAGTTTAATAGTAGGTACAATTTTTGCCTGTATTTTTCTAGAATCTCTCTGCTCTACACTTAATTTTTTTCTTTTGATTTCCAGTCTACTCGTCACTGTTCTCTTTCACCGATCATCGTCCGCATCTGTTTCATCTGAAATAATCTTTCCTGGACATGGATGGTCAGATGCCCAGAATTCCAAGTGAGGTTTTATATTCCTTTCGTTCTGGCTGCCCAGTCCAGTCTAGGATTGCATTTCTGTCTTTCGTGATTGTGTTATACAAGGGCTTTGTATTTATGCAGAAAGAATAACTGTATCAAAGTCTGTAGGGTACTCAGCTGGTTTCCACTTGAAAGTTCCCAATTTATGAGAGATTTCTGCTGCTTGTCCCTGAGCATGTGACCTTGCAGTTGGTATAATTGAATTTAATCCAATTTCTATTACTCCATTTGTCATTTATTTCTTTCCATGTGATATCCTAATAGTCCTCTGTATTAACAGTACCTCAACATTAACATTGTGATCAGCAAATTTCATTTGTGGATTCCTACCTGTGTGCCAAGATCCTTAAAGAAAGATCGGTAGGTTTCAAGACCTTTCCTTGCACCATTCTCCTGCATCCTCATACTTTCCGTTTTGACACTCTTTAGAAAGGTCCTTAACTATATCTACAATATTGCTACTAACACGGGCTTTATTTAGATTAACTTCTTATGTGGCAACATATGAAATTCATTGTTAAAATCTAGATACATGAGTTCTACTGTATTTTCCCTGTCTAAAATATATACTTAATTTATCAACAAGAGATGTCAGGATTGCTTCTTGTGGTCCGCATTTGGGACATCAGTTTCCCTCCTCTATTTGTAATTACTCTTATGCCCCTCTACTACCCAGCAAAACCCCCTTACAAATCATTGAGGTAATAGTAATGCATCTAATTCTACAGTACCATCAGCAACTCATTACATTTATTTTTAAGAAGTCTTAAACTAGATGGATTGCTCCATGTGCTTGATTTTTCTTCAGCGTGTGGGCTTTTTCAGAATTAGATATGTTTTTAAGGTAGCTTCTCGGTCTCTGCAGAGCTGTCCTAGCCAAAGGAACGCTGTGAGAGCTTTGTGTCACTGCAAAGAGCAAATGCGTACCCTGTTGTTTTAGACTGTAGCTGTTTTCCCCTCTGTTTCCTAATTCTTCTGTTTTATTGGTCTGGGACATGCTGGCTTTGGTGTGACTGTAATTAAGTTTTCTTAAGCATCCTCCAGGGTTAATTCCCCTGCATGTTGATTCTTAAGTTTCCCTGAAGAAAAAATTCCTAGTTTAAAAACCCCCAAGCGTATCGTCATTTTTGGGAACACTTTCCTCAGAAGGACATTAGGCTTGCGGACCACTGTCATTGGAAAGTCTCTGGGGGCCCTGCAGCAGAAATTGCACCTAGATTGTAAACAAAAGACACTCCCAACCCCCTGCAAGGTTGGCAGACTTTTAATTACAGCATTGAAGAGATGAATCAGTTGGGTGTCACTTGACTGGGGAACCTTCTGGGTGACTAAATCGATGTCAGATGAGGTGACAACAGGTAATAGGTGTGAAATGCCCTGGCAGCTGGGAGACATTTCCTAAAGGAGTAGATTAGCAACTGAACAGCTAAATGGGTCACTGAATGAAGGGTGATGGACTGAAGGGGAATCGGAGGGCAAGGGATGGTCTGCAGACCTTTTCCTGAGAATGAGAGATGAACCGTGACAACTACATCACTGGTGCCTTGAAGTGTGATGCTCACTTCCTGAATAAGCTTCCTGTATAACTTGTTTGCTTTTAACTGGGGATTGTAGAGATTTCTTAGCAAATGGTCTTCAAAAATTTTTCTTAGGAAGCCACCCCCATTTCTTTCATATGAAGGATTCTATTCTTTGCAACCTTCTTGGAAATATGTCTTTAGATCTTACTGTACATTCAAAGATTGTGGGGTTTTTTTTGTTGTTTTTATCGAATAGAACCACGATAGGTAATAGGAAGTGGGAAACTTGAGGAGAAATGCAAAAAGCTGATCTTTTGGTTAAGAAGCATTTATTAAAACAATATAGAAAACTACCAATTGGGTCAACTTCGAACACTATGTTGTGCAAATAACTCTCTGAGGTCAAAGTATTTTGCAAAATCGTTCCCCTCCCTTCATGTAATGATCATGGTCACAGTGCAAATGCCTGTCTCAGGTCTAGAAAACCATCATTCTTTCAGACAAGCATCACTGCATGTCCTGCCTGTATGATGTGGGACTGGAAGTATGTTTTAATTTTCACACGTCTGAAGCCTTCAAGGGAAACTTCAGAAGGTACAAAGGTACCTTCAGAGGAGAGGAGGTGCACTCTGTGTTTTTCCCATCTATCGGGAACCAGGAGGCATCGCAGACAATCAAGCCTGAGGACTGTTGCAAGTCAGGAGGTCCTTGTCCTTTCTTTTCCAGTTCTCTCCTACTTGTGACACCTCAGAGCAGCCTGTCAATGTCCAGATTTCTTTATTCCTTTCCCATGCTATGGCCCTTGTGAGCACATATATCCTACCCAGGCCTGAGCTGTGCATTTTTCCTATTGCTGTGCTGGATTCTGAACTGAAACGGCAATGAGTAAGAAACAGATGAGAAACCATTTTGTTGATCTACCTGTAATGGGTAAGTATACCACAATATACCAGAGAGATGCCACAAAATGTCACATTCCTGGTCACTCCACTGTGCCATAACCTCTGCCCGCTCCCTGACTGTCAGGTATGGCAATAGATCTGGCCAGAAACTCTGGATGTCTGAAGAACAGCCTCTGGCTCGTGAGGACCTGAAGCAATAAAGGTGCCGTGGTGCTGTGCCATGGGAAATACCCCCGGCTGACAGGAGGCTGGAGCCAGTTGTACGAGTCCTGTTTAAAGCCCAGGATGGGGCAGAGGTTCATCTGCTCCAGGGGCTGGTGCGCTGATGGCTCGGGGTGGCTGCRGTGGCGGCTCTGGGATGGGCAAGGGGGGTCATGTGGGGTGCTGCCCCTCGTTTGTCTCCTCAGGGCACCGAGCCCGCCAGGAAAGGCAGAGGTGGAGTGTGGCGTGTGCTTTGCAACGTGGGAGCTGCTTCCCTGACTCCTATTGGGTATGTGTCTTTATTTCATGCATTAAAGTGTGTGTGCTCTCACTGACCTCCAAACAGGGGACATCTTACTTCGAACGGAGAGTTGCTCTTCCTTGCATCCGGGCAGAATTTGGGAAGGGAATATCTCTTTGTTGCGTAAGTTGTTATCCAAACACCACAGGGGAGTTTTTCTAACTGGGAAAAGGAGACAGAAGAAATGAGCCACCACTGACACCATAATATAGACACCCAAGGCCATCTCTTACATAAACCTCTCCGTGACAAACCCTTTCTTACAACATTGCCGGACCGTGTTTATATTCCAGCCTTGGAAAATAAATCTTGTGCCACGAAACAGGAAATAGTTTAACACTTTACCAGTGCTATCATAATGAATTAATTTGATATTCATGGGAATACCACATGTGCTTTCCTAGGTGTTCTACTACCATTTCACTTTCACTAATGGGCACTTAAGTCGTACTGATTTTTCCCCAAAGCCACATAATGATCTATAATATTCCTGAATAATTGCACTTTAAGTGGAAGCTAACAGGGTTGACTACTCCCAGAAATATGTCAAAATATTTTTACTATTTTAAGTAGGAATTTGAATTTTAACAGGACCTGCCAATACATTTAAAAATGCGGAAAAGTTTTACAAAAGAAAGTTCTGGAATATTTTTTGAAGGTTAAAAAGTCCTTAAATGTTTTTTCCTGAATAGTTTTTATAGCCATCTGCAGAGTAGCAGAATTGCTAAATTGTGTTAAAGAGAAAAAAGGAAAGAGAAAACCAAGTACAAGCTCATGTGGTACAAAAAATGTAATTATTTAATAGTAGCTAAAATAACTTCACAGTCTCATTTATGCCATTGCTTGAAAATAAATCTTGGTTGCGGGTATTCTAAAAACAAGATGGTATATGCAGTTTGTGGGGGAAAAAAAATTAAAAATCAGTCTCCTTTCTGAATGGATAAATTTTGCTGCCTTTCTCATTAACAGGAGAAGCTACGCTACGTAGCTTTGTATCTACAGGTTAGTCGTATTTCAAGGCTTGAATGAGTGCCTCTTGCGAGAAGGTGTTATCGCCCAGGATGACTCCAGCTTGCTCTGCAAAGCCTGTGGGGAGGGAGTGTGGTAACGCGGTGCAGTGCTCCGGGGAGCCGGGCTTCCCGGGCGGCTGAGGCTGGACCCCAGCGCGGTGCAGGGCAGGCTCCCTCCCCAGAGCAGCCAGCGGGGGCTTGAGCCTCATCTCAGGACCACGTATGAAGCACCAGCTGTGCAAACATCCACTGCATTAGCTCTGCCCAGGATCTCATTAAAAACCCTGTTTGTTTGCACCTTCGGCTTGGCCACACGTGAAAGCAGGCATACCTGGTGTGCACAAGATGGGCTCCACGGGGCATGTCTGTGTGTTACACCTGCTTTTGGGAGCAGTAAAAGCCGGGAGCAGGGGCGAGAGATGGATGGAAATGATCTGCTGTGAGGCAAATCGCAGCAGGCACGACGAACCCTCAGGGGCAGGAGCTCTGCTTCATCTATGCAGCTTTTGCATACTGGCCACCATGGTGTCTCCAGGGAGAGCACAGAGAAGTTGCTGCAGCTGTGTCCTTGAGTGACCCCCAATTGTCAGGTCAGACCCTGAATGCGAATGAGCCAAGAGCCACCCTGTCATGCTCACGTTAATGAAAAGGGGGAGGTCCAGGAACAGAACTAGGTAGAAGAAGTGGAGCAGGACATCTGTGTCCTCAGGAGGATCCTGTGGTTCCAGAAGGAACTACTAAAGTACGTAAGACTCCTTTAATTAAAGGATTTACCTGTAGTCTCAGAATGGAAATTACATGCTTTGTTGTGCCTAATTGGGTGGCTGCTCTCCGGAGTCACAGCACCTACTCCTGAATGTACAGTGAAATTTCTACATGCAAGACTCAACGCAAACCAAACTGTTGTGGCAGTCCCATAGCAGAATACGCAGCAGTACCTAAGAAACATCTAATTTTTATCTGATGAAGAACTGTAAAAAATGAGGGCATGAGCCTTGCTCATGCATTATTGAAAGGACTGCAGTGGTGCTGACGGGATGGCAAAGCGTGCCTGCTGATGCCGGAGGAATGGAGGCTGGTGCGGCGAGAGGCGGGAAGCCCGGGAGGCCGGCAGGTGCATCGGCTGGGAGGGGTGAGGAGGCTCTGCGTGCCGCTGAGCTTCCTCACAGGTGGAGGACGTGGAACAGACAGTGTCATCACAAAATGCGCTGCATCCCGCGAGGGTTCGGCCTGATCAAAGGGCAACGCTGCGGGAGACCAACAGTTACTCTTGTTTCCCTCTGCTTTGGGTTAATGTTGAATTTGGGCGAGCAGCAAGCAGCAGCTCTCCTCTGCTACAAGATCCTTCATGATATAAAACGTTGCCTCCCTTCTGAATCACAGCAATTAAAAATTTATGCATTCAATCCACCCCATTTGACAAATTCACATCTCCTTCCTCACGTCAAAACACATTTACTCTTCAGCAGCTAATTAACTCTTTCCTGCTTATAGCTCTGTTTTGGAGGAATCTCCAAATTTGAGGCGTCAGTAGTTACCAGTGAAAAACATTTTCAGGTAGAAGTTCCCTACCAGCTCTAATTAAAAGCCAACGCTGGTAACAAACCTTTGCAGATGCATTCAGAGGGAGTCCCATAAATAATTGGTCTAATGGTACAGTATAACAAACACGTCCCTGAAAAATCGGAAAGTTAAGACTCTGAGTTGGGATCCCTGTTGGATTTTGCCGGGGTCTCAGCTGGGTGCCTCCCTCTCCCAGCAGAGGCCATGGGGTGGGCTGGACGCACCGCGGTTCCTGCTCTGCAAATTAAAGTCTGGCAAATTGAAGTGACATAAATGGCAATTTAAGTTAATATGCTGCATTATGAACTCTGGTGGCGGAGGTGCAGACGTGATGCCTGTTCTCCTGTGCTAACTAGCAACGGTGGCAGTAGCCTCTGGGACAGGGATAGGGCGGGCAGCTGGCAGTGATAACCTCTTCAGCCATCCCTGTTACGTCTGATGGGGATTGAGAGTCCCAATCTTTTTTGCATCACTCAGTGAAATAAAACAAAATTGTTAACAAAGCAACTGCCCTTTTGCAGTATCTCTACAAATATCCTAATGATCCTCCTTGAAGGGAAGTTCTGTTAAACCAAATAAGTGAAATCAACTCATGGCAATTAAGGAATGTGTTCTTGCATTTCTAAGGTTTCAGAAAATTTGTTAATGTTTTAGGCTGTACCTAGGCTGGTAAATTCTGTTCTTCTGCATACYGCTTGCACCTCTGAAGCAAAGTGTCACTGAAGGCTCTGTCTCTCTGGATCTGAAATATAGGTGCAAGATAAATTTTGTCTTTACAGGCTTACTATATGAAGTACTGCTGTATTTAAGCAGCTTTTTAAAGCTGTGTTTTTCCCCTCATTTACCTTTGGCACTACAGGACTGCAGTTCTACGACTGACCAAACTAGTTTTTAACTGTAAGCTGGAGCCTTATTGTTCTTTGGAGTAACGTTCAGTCCTTGGTGAAGCTATTTCGGTGAGGAGCTACTCTTCTTTTCCCATCTTGTGTTTTGCTGTTGTAACATAGTTGTAGTGATCGGGAGTAGACTACCGATCCTGCACTGTTAACAGCTGAATTGAGGAGCCTGGGAGCAATTCCCAGTGTATCTGGTTGCGTGTTCAGATTAGGTCTGGGAACCCGCTCCCTGGTTTCCGTGAGAAGGAAAATCCAGTTGTATGGGCTGCATGGGAGCTGCTGTACCACGCAGGCTCACAGTCTGGGCAGCCGGGGGACAGGAGCCCTGCGTGGAAATCAGAGTGCCCCTATGTCCTGGTGCCTTCCGTCCCAGACCTATTTTTTATTGTAAACCCCCCAAAACGGCCTTAACTCAATAGGTCCAAGCAATGCAGTGCAGATCTATATTCCCCTATTCCTGTATGCATCAATTCAAATACTGAATTTAAGCTGGAGGCATTAATGCTGTATAATCAGGGTTCTTAAAACCAAAAGAGCTCAAGACACATTGCAAATTTCAATTTCCCACCTAATCAGTGCACTTCTTTCAATTTTACAACAAGCATATTTCACCACTACTACTTTAAGTGACCCCCCCAATATTATTCTTGTATCAGTCAACTCTAAACATAGGACAAGATGCATTAAATTATGTATAGAGAATATTAAGCAATATTTAAATGCAAGTCCAAGTAGAACATATGTAATTTCTATTTTAAAGTAATAATAATGTTATACATTTTCCTATTAAGCTACATTTGCAAAGTTAGCCTGAAGAAATAGTAACAAGTATCTCACCAGAGCAATTCAGTGCTCAGCTGGCAAAACAAACAAATATAGTACTTTCCATTTAAGAGCATCCATAAAAGAAATGACTAAATTCTTTGCCACTATGAATCGACAGTTTTATTTAATGGAAATGTTCCAGTTTACACCAGTGCCTTGGTAATAATACTTAAGGTAAAGAGAAATACCTGAAGTATGTCGACAATCAGAATTAACAATTGGGGTGGAAATGCGTCATTGTATTTGCTTGTGTTTTTTGAAGTCAGTAACTGAGAAATACTCGATGTGAGTTTGGAAGGAGGCACAGATGTCAGTGTGAGCTCTGAAACCTGGGGTTTCTGGTCTCTGATCCAGTCCCTGGCACTTGTCAAAAAACCCAAAGGGTTGTTTTACGTTACGTTCCCTTTAAATCGAGGAAATGCACCTCAGTCACAACCCTTTTTTTGAATCATTCCCCCCTCCTTGCCTGCAGACACCTGAGCAGCAGCTGGGAATCCCCAAAGACGGGAGGATTCACGGGAGTCTGATTCTTCGACATTTAGGGTAGACAAACAGCTCCAAGGATCTGAGACAAATAGATCCAAAAGCTGGGGCTGGGCATAATACTGAAAAATTGCTTCACTTTGGGCTATTCTGCCTATTTTTACATGTAGCATGGGAGTGAGAACTAGATTAGGAGGCCTGAGGGGTTGAATGGATTACAAACAAAAAGCATTAAGCTAATCATAGGAGTGATGTTCCTTAAGGGCAAGGATGAACTAATGGCTGGATGTTCCTTCGTCCCTGTATCACAACCATGGAACGGTAAAACAGTCAAAACAGTAGCTGTTTCCAAGCCAGGTCTGCTATGTTATTCATTTCTATAAGTTTTATAAATATAGGAGTTGCTTAACATGGATTGCTTCCACAATCTTCAGATATACTCATAGGAAGGGAATTCAAGGTCAGCAGTCCCTGAAGGCTGTCAAACTATTTACAAGTTTGCTATTTATAAGGACTAGTCTGGGAGTCCTAGAAGCAATAAGTTCTTAGGCAGGTGGTTTAATTTCTGCACGACACAGAAGAGGTGCTGTATCGGTGCCTAGATGCCATTGCAGTTCTCTTAAAATATATTTTGTTATCTAGATTCTAGTGGTTTCAGGCTCACCCCTAACCACTCCATATAACCTGAAGAACGAAGAGAGCAATGAATATCACTACAACAACTGTTCTGTGCAAGTTCTATAATGTTTTCAGGGATGACGAGTTAATCAGAAGTTTAATGATTAATATAGAATATTAATCGATTGACCTTGGGAGTATAGCGTGCTATGAAATAGCAGGCTGGAGGATTCATTGCATTGCCACAGAACACTCTCTGAAGAAAAAAATTTCTTTTCTACGGAAAGTGAAAAGTAGGGCATACTGGTTTCTGCAGACCAGAAAAAGCACACTGCTTGCTCTTGTATTAGGCTTTGGAACACTCAAGTGAGGTGGAAAATGTAGAAAAAAATTTGTGACCAAACTGTAAACATCGCAAATTCAAAAGAACTGGTGTACTGAATTCAGATAAGCCTCCCATGAAGAGAGAGACTAGTTGTTCCTTCCTCAGTAATGTTACCTACGAATATGTACATACTGTACGTGTTGTTCTTTTTGGTAAGTGGATGGTACCTCCTAGAAGGGCATCACTCGTTCTAGGAAGCAAATCTTTAAAAATCATCTCATCTGGCTGTAGTACCCGAATGAAAGCAGTGTTCAGTGCTTTTGATCTAAGAGCATCCACATTCTAGAGCCAGTGCGCTCTTCCCATATTTGTAAAACAAAAACAAAACCGTAAGCCCCACAATTCCCCCCTCAAAAAAAAAAAAAACCCTTGAAGAGGCATCGGGACTTGCAGATGACTTAATCTGTCTGTTAGAAGTTTCAGGAAGGGTTATTTTCCTAAAGCGCTTCTGCAACGCCCTGTGCTTCTTTCAAGACAACAGTTTGCATCATGCTAAGGCAGCAGGGAGACAGTAAACAGAAAGGGGAATGTGATACAAATGCTGGCAAAAATCAGGGAAAGCAAGGTGGGAGCAATATCGCTCAAGCTGTCAGATCTGTGAGCAAGCCTCGTGAACAAGCTGAGTTATGGCAAACTCCTGCTATGAAGGAATTGCAGTAACTGAGCCTTGCACTCAAACATTTATAAGGGTGTCCTGGGATAAATAAAGGCACAGCCTCTGTAAACTCTGCAGTGAAAACAAACACCTTTGAACCAAACCAGTTACAAGGCTCTATAAAGCATGGGCATAGCTGATGTTAATTACAAGATTTGTGTCTTGGTTTTCTATCTTGAGAGCAACTGTCCGAGTCCTCCTGGCTGGCAAGGAGTTAAATGCAAGGCCCTGGCCCGAGCTACTGCATAAGGCAGGGCTGGCGTTACTGCAGTATCCGTGTTGGCATACAGAGCGCTCCCAGTTCAGGGTCTCCACCAGAATATACAACAAAATAGTAAAACCTCTTTGATTCCTTGGCAAAGCCCCGGCCGTCTGGGGCCAGGCCTTCTTAAAATGGTGGTTGTATTTCGTCAGATAAAAGACATTCAGCTTATTTTAAGATCATACCTCATGCACTCAGACACAGCTATGTGTCACATTGAGCTTTGTTTAGAAGCCTGGTCTGGATTATAAAGGCATTTCGGAAATCATGTGCTTATCAGAAGTTTGAATCAGACTTGCTGTCTATAACCAAACTCAATAATCGGACTCTTGAACCATGTAATGGGTTAGCAAAAGAGCAGGGGACATGCAGGGAGACAATGATTTAGCAGAATTTCACTCGGCATTCAAGCATGCTAGCATGCCTGAAAATAAGGGATACATTATTAATTAGTTAATGTTTGCAAAGTATTTTGACTCTGGAAAGTGCCAAGTGTTCTTCTTCATTAATTTTCAGTAAATATATGACTAAGCAGTATATGTAATAAGGACACAAAATGTGGTAAGTAGACAAAAGACTTGAAAATACACAAAACATTTAAAAAAGAGAGATGCTATTAACAGGAAAAAAAAGTGTTCAAACCGGCGGAGTAAATATTGTGATGATGCAGCTAGTTATCTATTAACTCAGCACTAATGTAGGGACATGCCCGATAGCAATGACGATCAGTTGAGACAGCCAACGTCCTACAAGACCTGTAAAGCTGACCTCTATCACCTTTTCCCTTCCAGCGCTAAATTTGGCACAGCCCATACTCAGCAGACCTTCTTTTACCTTCTGGGGCTGCCTAACGCCTGCTTTATGAGTTACATGTGCTTCTGCAGCTTTAATAATGTCTGGAAAACCACTTCTAGATGGTGGTCACAACCCCTGACTAGCTGCAGGGAGGTGCACTGACACCGGGGCCCGGCAGCACGAGCTGCTGCATGCTCTTCCCCTCCCTGGTCGTTCTCACATCCCCATCTGTTCCTTTCCAGTCTCTCAAGTGGGAAATAAACTGAGTTAGAGTCAAACTGTCAAACTCATAATATTCGAGTGGGTTGAATGTCACACCAGCAGAATTCATGCAATCCATATTTCATTCAGCGCAATAAATATGCAGTCTCGCACAGATCTTAGAAATCAATTATGTTTTTTCGGGAAGGCTTGGAGAAACAGTAGGGGCACTTCAGCAAAATGATTTCTTGCCTTCTTTTCCAATGAAGTAACTTCTTAGTATTATGATTGCAAGGTCTCGCTTCCTGAAAACAAGATCATAAGTGCCCAAGCCATCTGCTCCTGCCCTTAAGTCAAAGTCACGGTCCTCAGTTTACAACATCATACTTGGAAGTTTATGACGTTACAAATACAGGATTGTCACTTTTGTTGACAGCTAGCCAATAGGATCAAATGAATTAAGCAACAAGCCATGTCCTTGAAATCTTTGGCTGTAGAGACAAAGACCAAGTGGAAGCCTTTCTAACTGAAAGGAGTTAGCATTGCCTTCACAGGTGGTTAGTGTATCAGAAATTTGCCACAAGCTCTGTAAAAATAAGTGGGAATGACCTTGTGGCTTTCTAAACATACTTTTAATGTTTTTTTAAAACACATTTTCTCTTTACGTGTCAACTGTTCTGCACATGCAGTTATGCACATGCATGATAGTTTTTGACCTAGGTTAAGGGACCAAACAATAAATCAACTTCTAGGGCCAGATATACAGCTGATGCAAATTGACTTTACATTAAGGCAGTCAAGGGAGCTATGCCAAATTTCTACCAGCTAAGGCTATGGCCCACACAATGTACTTCACATGCTGCAGGATTTTCTGTGGCTGCAAGTTTTATCGTGTGGAAGTATTGAAATTGGTGGGAAAACACCTATTGATCCCATTGTGCAGAGCGTAGCCCTAGTGTGTATCAGTGGAAAACAGTGTGACAGGTATTTAATAAGAGCAGTTTGGGGCCTTCAAAAATGTACAGAAAGTTCCTCAGCTGCAGGAAATCAGCAAAGCCTTGTTCATTTTCACTGGTTAAAGGTCTAGATATGGGTCTGGGTCCCAACGGTCTTACTCCATCCAAGCAAAATCATACCCCTGAAGTTGTCCCCATTGACATTTAAAAAGTACATAATTTTTCACTGCATTTTAATGAACCAGCAGACAATTTGGAAAAACATAGCATGCAGGAACTCGAGGGTGTTATACAGATGCCAGGAATCTCCCTGGACAGCATCACCTACAGAACAGGGGGGCACCATACAGCAGCAAGTGCAAACCCAGCATCAGCTGGAGGCCAATTTCAGGAACAGACCTTGAAAGGTTACAGGCTGGGAAGGAAGAGATTTTTGTGAGGGATTTTAAGCAAGGATGCTGGATCATTCATTGTTTGAAGCTGCTTTTAAGCCACTGTCAACATGTTTTCCCTTAAAGAGCTAGTTGTGAGTATTAACAGGAAGTATTATCCTAATTTGACCTCTAGGTCAAAAGCAAAAAATTCTAAGGAAGAGAGCAATTTTATTTATCTTTCTAGAATGAATTAATCCACTCTGTTATTATTATTTTGAGGGACACAATTACTAGTTTTGTAGAAGAAAAAAATCTTTTCAGAATAGATTTAATTGCCAAAATAACTTCATAAAAAAAGGAAAATAACAGCCTTTAATTATGATCCCTACTTTAAAAGGTAGAAAGTCTGCTTTGTTTTAGGAAGGAGCTTTAATCAATCTTTTTTGTGGGTAACTTAGAAATAACATTTTATTTTGATCAGAAAAAAACAGTCATTCAAACAAAAATTTAATGAGTCAAATGCCTATAGCTATTTCTAGCACAAACAGGTTTGCTCTTATGGAAAAAATGCAAAATGATGCTAAATGGTAGGTCACTGGTCCTATGCCATTTTGAAGTTTTATTTGATGGCTTCGGTGTAAAGTCAAGCTACAATGCTAGAGCTAGGGATCAGACGAGGACAGGATTTAAGTTTAACTTTGGCTCCAGTGAAATTTAATTGTGATTCGCTTACCAAAAAAGGAAGAAGGTCCTGTTGCAGGAGCGTAAGAGAGATTTTTCTTCTCTTCAGCCCTGATATTGTTAGTGGGCAGGCACTGCACTGGGCTAACCAGCACAGAATTATTGCTGTTCTCTCTCTGTCCTGGAGTGACAGTAGTGGGTCTGTATGTGGCGATGTGTTTTTTGAACAGAAGGGGTAATATTTTGAAAAGTGAAATGGGAACCTAGTCCTCCTTGCAAAAATGTCATAAGTTCTTTGTTCCGTGAAATTCAATTCCAATTCACTTTTGAAATTAAGGCTGTGAGTTCCTAAATGACTGGGGGACTTTTAAATATTTGACCTAAGAAGTCCTGCTCCACTTGCATGTTCCTCTGTTTCCTTCAAAGCTGAATTCACATGGGTCTCTTGTGGCAAACACCAGCTTTAAGCCTTTTTAAAAAATGGTTACATTTGAATGATGCATTTAGCAACCAATAGGCATCGCTGCAAAAGCCCTAATGTCTCAGCCAATGTCATGGGCTCTATGATCTGCATGCGCGGCAGATGTGTGGAATGCATCAACATTTACAATGTTAGTCTCCTGTGGCCATGGGAGGTGGAGTGTGGGATGGGCTGTCCTCAGAGCTGGGGCTGACTTTGTTCTGCCTGCACAATGTCCAGCTCAGTGGGGGTCCTGGGCTGTGACTGGGCTCCAAAACGCTGCAAAATGGTAGAGCATTAAAATAACATTAGTGTTTCATGCACATGCTACAAAGAAGCTTCTATTGCAAGGGTAGGAAAAAAAAGACTAGGAAGGAGGTAAAGGAAGCAGCAGAAGGCTCTTCTTCTCCATCACAAGCCACCCAGAGAATATCTCTGTGTTTTTCTTCGGGTTATTTATTTTGCATTATGATATCTGACATATCAGAAAATACGAAAGGTATTTGCGAGCCTAAGACAAAAAATGGTGCTTGAAAATGATTCTTTGTGAAGGCTTATTTTTATTTTGTTACACATGAGACTAGTCAAGCAGACAGGTTTATTTTAACTCTGTTACAAAATTTAGTGACTGGGGACAAACAATTGTCTGCTATTATCATTCCTGCCGCCAAAATTCATTAGCTTCAGGAACATCAACTAAATCATGTGCTAGAAGAGAATACACAGCTACCTACCCTATTGCTGGAGAAACGACCCTGTAGTCAGCATAGTATCCACACGCCTCCAAGAGACTACATGGCCTATTAAAAAGCAGAATATCTCTAACTGTAGTCTTCCTACAATACATTGTAGGCAGTCTCTTTCTGTGGCTGCACGTTTCTCTCTGCAGTGAAAGACCTTGCTGTCTGTCGTGAACCTTGTATCTGGCTTAGCTTTTTAAGGTCTTCATCAAAAAGGAAATGCATTCGCTAATACGCTGGTGGTTGGTTGCCAGCCTGAGAGAAGCAGGAGGCTGTCTGGGAATGGTACTTAGACCTAAAGGTGCCCTTTTAATGTGAGTTTAACTAATTTTTTTTCTTCTGAGATCTCAGCTGTGGAGAAAGGAAGCTAGCTGGAAAAGTCAGCCTGGCCTCAGCCAAATAACCTGCTTTAGAAATGTAGGCCCAGATCTCTGGGATGCGTCTGAATCCTGAAATGGATTTGAGTAAAAGAAAGTTGCTTAACACCTTTGTTTTCTCCTGTTCTCCAAAGTAGTCAGGGTCTAGTTTGGCTAATGACAACTGAAAAACGCAGATAGCTCTGAACGGTATTGATCCCTTATGTGGTTGGGTTTTTTCCAGACATTCAGTTACAGCAGCTTTCCATCATCTTTGCATCAGAGAGATGCAAAGCAACAGTGGCATAATTTGTATCACAGAGTATGTCACAGATTAAAAAACATGGAGAGTAGGGGTGCGTGCATGTTTGTGGTGTCTGTGACTTCTGGGAAGCGGTGGACTTGCTGAGCTGGAATCTGCTAGAGTGGGGTATTTTGAAATCCACTGAACTCTTTTTAATCCGCGTAAAAAGAATATATAAAAGTAACCAGTTAAAAGGAGGTCTGTTTGTATGGTGGCTAAAGAAGAGAAAGGAGAAAGGTAATCTGGCATTAGGTTAGTGGTTCTGGAGAAAAGCTTAAGAGTTGGGTGATGTCAGCTCCTGCAAGCCCAGAGAGGAATCAAAAAGGTGTGCCCAAAGGGTGATTCAGACTCCTTAAGGAATGGGGCCGAGTTGTGGATCCATCAGCTGCCTACAGAGATGTGCTGAAACCCCAGCTTGCCAATAAGAGTGACAGTAATGCCTGCTGGAGCAAGTGATGAGCTGACGTCGCAGGTTATGATGGTGATGGTCGTGGACTGTGGGGTGATATCCATGAGGCAACTGGAGACGCTCATCAAGCTGGCACTGCACAGGGCAGTGTCTGACACTGAGCCCTGGGCAAGATAACCTCCTGCTTGTATCCAAGCAGCTGTGTGGAGGTCAAATGCACACAGAAAGGGAACCAGCAACTGGGGTAAACAGAGAGATGGAACATGCTAAAGCTATCTATGGGTTGGTCTCTGAAGCTAGGAACCTAAGGAGTAATAAAAATGTAGAAATCAAAGGTCAACTTCTAGGTCAGGAGATACTGGCCAAAAAGCTGGTTTACCGTAACAAAGCAAAATAATAAGCTCCATAACAATATCACGGCATGGTTGCATTTATTCCTTCACAGAGTCTTCAGTTTTGGTTATATATATATACATGTACATACATACATATATGTAAAAGTATATATTTGTATTTAGGTTTGAATTGCACATGGGCCAAAGAGACATTAAAATAATCAATCAATCAATTAATCAATAAATAAATAAACTTTAAAAAAGGGCTTTCAGACTGTCATCAGTAATCTTGCAACCTCAAAGAACGTTAAGCCAGACTTTATGAACTGCCTCTAGGAATACATCTACACTGTGTGACTGATGCTTCATACTTAGGGCTAAGAATAGTTTTAAAAAATTAGTGTAAAAATTATATACGCATTTCCATCACTCTATAGATTACAACAAATACTCTGTATTTGCCAGCAGCCAAGGCTCTGGAACAGCTATTAGCAGATGCTGACTATATAATGATGACCACTGTAAGTGGATGCTTATTTAAGGGACATTTTCAGGAAACAGCTTGCTCTTAGGAACAGTCTATAAGTGAAAATGCACTTTGCAAGATTTTTACATCCTACTGGCTTGCCTTTTGCCATTTTACAGCAAAGGAAATGTTAATGTGTAATAGAATTAGCATTTAGGAGAAGCCTAGAATACTGTTCTTTATAATATAGCCCAGTACTTATTATTCAAGACAGGTCTTCTCATAGTGCAATTTAAGCCCCCCAAAATTACCCGTCATTACACAGACAGTCCATTTAACATTCTGAAGCTAATCATACAACAACGTACCCTTTCAGAGGAGATACAAAACCTCACTTGGGTTTTAAGTTCTGATTACAAAATGAGGTTCCAATTGAGAATTTCAGCTATAAACCAAATGACCTTCAATGACCACAGACTGGAAAACCTGGTGACTAATCTAAATAGATTTCCAGGCAGGGGGAAAAAAACACCACCCAGCTCTTGTTTCTAGTCCTCTGCATTATTAGGGGAATGACAAAGACAAGCAGAATGTGAAAAAAATCATGACTCCAGTGACCTTCATGTCTTTGTCCCAGAAAGGTCAAGAGTAATCAGCAAAACTTTAACTAGAGTTCAAATTCAGCTTTGTTGTCTTTAGAGGCTGGTAAAATTAAATATTCTGTTCTTGTGCTCTGTAAACAGCCACAGTAATTGGTGATGCTTTCCAGCATTGGCTATGAAGATGTATTGACATGCGCTGAAATTCAGAGAGAGACAGTATTTTACATGGTATGCAGCAGTCTACAACCAAACCCTGATTTCAGTTTATACTGCTAGAAAGTCACAATCACATTCCTTAAATTGAGATCATACCAGGATATGAGCACATACCAGAATATCTAGTACGCAACTTTACAGTTTGTCATGCTTGCCATCTAAGGCAAAACACCTATTGTCAATATCTGAAAAAATTCCTAGGAGACTGAAAGGCATCAGACAGTCAAAAGTCTGCAAGAATAAGCCATATGACAACAAAAAAAATACAGTGGATGATCAAGAATAGATCTCGTAGGGGCTTTCTGACCTTGGCCTGGAGTGCTTTGTCCCTTTCCTCCTCCTGCACGTCACAAGGAATTTTATTTATTTATTGAATATCCATTCTCAGTAGAGCTGTAGGAATCACCGTGTTGGATCAGACCCCAGTAGTCCATGTTTTCCATCATCATACCGTTAGTGAGAAGAAGCTTAGAGAAAGTGCAAGGAACTAAGGAAGGAATAAACTTATATTCTCAGGAAAAATTTCCTCCTTGCTCTTGATGATCAGGAACCGCCTTATGCCTTACAACATAGGAAGGCATATCCTCTCCAATAGGACTTTAAGAAAACTTGTTTTTATACCTTGGGAGTTTGCTGTTGTCAACATCAATATTTAGTCAGTTTTTGAATCCCACTGAACGGCTGATGTAAATTATGGCCTCAGGAAACAAGGTCAACCCGCTAATTTTCAGTGCAGTGAACACATGCATATTTTTCTACATAATTTTATTTTGTTTATCATTTTGTATACTTACCCCCCCCATTCTGATTCAAAGGCTTCTGTATAGCATCCTGTATTTTGTATGCTGTCTTCTCTTCAGTCTGTCTTCTGAGAAGGGTCCAAGTCTCTGGCAGTTCTGCATTTCCCATTTGTGAACCTCCTGTAGCTACTGTGGGCTTTTGGGGAGGGGGAAGCCAGAAGCGTGTAAGTATGAAAGTCTGTAATTGATTTGTATATCAGCATGTACTGTTTTCCACAGTCGTCTTGAATTTTGTAGGAAACATTAAAAATGAAAAGCAAGTTTTAAAATTAAGTGTTTTAAATTAAGTAAAGGAGCATTAAATGCTCTCTCCTCCTCCAACGACCTAAAAATAATGGCACTTACCTTGAACTTTGAAAGGCTCCTTCCTTCTTATGCATTCAGATACTGAGTTGCATTTCCTATGTCTTGAAACGTAACAAGACTGGACATCCTGTGCTGCATAGCATCAGTAAAATTGCAGCTGTCAATATGGGACATCTGCAACATCCAGTTTTAGAGCTGTTAAAACAGTGACCAGCATTTCTGAAAAACGTAAAATTCAGGAGGAGTAGGGGATTCTGGTCCAGGATTCAAAATCAATATCTGCATACTCTGCTTCAAGTCCTGCTGACTTCAGTAAGTACATATGAAGTAAAATGCCATTTATCATGAATAAAGGTGACAAAATCAATCTTTTGGGCATGATCTAATGCACATGCTGCAGGCACATTTCGTAATGGGGACTTCCCGAGCTGAATGTTTTTATTTATATACATTTGAAAATGGGAAAAGAGTTTCAGCTTTTCCTTGCCCATATCTCCCTTGGAGGAGACAGGGTGAGAACATCTCAAATACAGCAGGGTAAAAGTGTGAGTAACCAGCAAGGGGCAGGGACAAATATACCTCCCTTTATTCTTCCCATTGTCACTCCATCTTTGCTCCCTGTAGGTGATGCAAGCGGTATAGGATCTATGGTATGTTGGCCATGTTGGTTCAGAGGCAGCCACTGTGATACAAACGCAGTATCGCTCCAACACATTTTCCAAAATTACTTTGGGAAGCTGATTGGGTTTTAACTAGTACGTACTGTGATGTAAAGATAATAAGCTTTGTGCAACTTCACTGCAGTTATAAGTATCAATATAGTATAAACTGCAAAAAAAAAAAAAAAGAGATACGCAGTTTCATTAACACTTCTTACAGTGCCACATGTAAACAAATCATAAGGTCTATAATAAGGAAAATGAAATAACAGTAAGGAAAAGTATAAGATTAATTATTACTTAAAATGGTATTTCCTTTAAAATGCCAGTATGAAGTTGTAATATCTTACCAAGGAGAGACAGACAGGAATGTTCCTAGGAATGAGATCATGAATTTTATCTGTCCTCTTTTGCTTCCTCAATTTAGGAAGAAATTTGATATTATTTTGCATCTACAATTGCATGCAGTCTTTGCCCAATGCATTATCCTATACTGAAAGTAGGTTTATGATAAAGTTAAAATATTCACAGAGAAATAAAAGATGCTCATGTCCTTATGGTGGCTTTAATTCTAAGGAGACTAACCATGCATTTCTTACAGTTGTTAATGAGAGTTATCAATGCTAAATAATTTTGTAGGCACTGAAGATCACACTCTCTAGTACTGTCTAGGAAAAAAAAAGAAATGTAGTCTCACCAGATGTAAGTATATTTAGTGAAAATCAGGGTATAATTACATGACATGATTAAATGATTTAAAACCCRCTTTAGGACAGAAACTTCTGTGCTGGATAATGGCTCGCTCCCAGACTTCTCCTGTCTCCAGGCATAAGCCACTGCAGAAACTAGAAACCATTACAACAGGACAAAAGATCACCATTAAAAAGGTATTAGAAGGGGCAGGAACATCAGCAACATACTGGTGTTCTGTTTTTAAAAACAAATGACCCATTAATTCACAAAAACAACCCCATTACTGCAGTAACAAACTTAGTTTAGGCAAATGTCCCCATCAACATTATTCAAGCTCAAATTTGATTTAGTTTGGAAAAGGGATGAATAAAGCTCAGGGTAATGGCAACCTATTAGACCATGCAGACCTCAATAATACATTTGAGAAAGTGTGCTGAGAGAGTGACGTGAACATCAACAGAGAAACCAAGAGCATGAGCTGCAGAATAATGGAGAATTTGTATCTGAAATCATACYGGAGAAAGCAGAAGGAGAAACACAGACAAGAGGAGCACGTACCTAACCATAAGTCAGAGAGAATAATCATATTAACGACTGTTTCCCTACATAGTTTCAGTTTGTTTCTTTATTCTATTTTTACCGAATCTGATTTCTATTCAGGTTCAATTAATAATAATGAGTCTAAAATTAATTTGCATTATCATTTACAATGAATGCTTTGATCATGTATGTAGTTGGAACTGTAATGCATACATTACCATATTATGCAAATTGCATTTTCAGCATCAGCTACATCTGTATATCATTTCTCCATGCCACTGGTTTATCTGTTCTGTGCGTTGTTTCTTTGTGTACAGTCCTGCAGGCTGCCGGAAGCTGAGAGAATCTGGGGGGACACTACCAGGGGAAATACTGCTACAGGTGCACCCTTTTCTTACGTTCTCTCTCTAAGCACCCAGTGTTGGTGTCAAATGGGGGAGAACTTTATTTTAACACAGATGGCTCGTTCTGTGTCCCTTATGGCTCTGCTATTATCTTAGCTAAATTACTTAATTGCATTGACCCCATACAGCAATGAGTTCTGTCTAGCACCCTTCCTTTTTGGACTGACCTCAAAGCAGGCAACGAAACATGCACAAAAAGCCCAAGTACTACTTCGGGGTTTTTTGTGCTTAACACAAGTGTATCTCCTGTGAGACTTCTAACTGTTTGCAGCATGAATCAGATGAGAATCTGACCTAAAAAGGAAGCAGAGCCAGTACCACGATACACATAAGGATCTGATTTTTAAGTCAAACTTATACATTCATGACACTAAACATGCTGGGAGAAATGTTGCACATCAGTGGTTAATGGAACCACTCAACACTGTCTCAGCTGACTGTACTTTGTGCCACTGGCCAAATTTCGTATTGCAGTGAGCAGGCTCAAAAGTGTTGGTAGTTTACATTTTTATAGAGCCTTTCATCTCGCGAAATACTGCCTTGCTTTACAAGCTGATACAGAAACCATATAATGATTGTTTAATCTACTACAGCACTGAAGCTTTGTGGTGAAACACAGGAAGAATTTAGCGGCCTACAGCAACATAGCTGTTTTGGAGAGGAAATGAAGAGTATAGTAGCCATTTGAAACAAAGGGGGAATGTTGGAAGGGAGAACATAATTTTTAG
Source organism: Phoebastria nigripes (assembly GCA_035582835.1). NCBI lineage: Eukaryota > Metazoa > Chordata > Aves > Procellariiformes > Diomedeidae > Phoebastria > Phoebastria nigripes. The sequence continues at coordinate 172,333 of JAYKAV010003145.1, forward strand.
ACTTGGCATTTGGCCAGGTCATCAGAGTTAACACACTTTACAGATATAATTACTGCAGTGGGATCTTTAATGACCACAAGTGGTCAGAACTTCGCTTTAACATGTCATCCAAAAGATGCACCTGGGTCACACCTTGCCTCTTCTCATCGTGCTGACTCATGGGCTGACAAACAGATGAGGAAACCCTCTGCATTCATTTATTTATCTCCCTTTTATTTAGAGCCCTAGGTACCTCTCAAAACCAAACCAAACAGCCAAACACTATCAGAATAAAATACTAAGCACAGTTTCCAATCTCATGAAAACTTTGCATGAAAACCTATCCCTCCAGCCAAGCTAAGGATCATATAACTTCAGGTCCCTCCTCCCACAGCTAAAATACTTCAGTCTCCCTATGGGCTTGATCCTGCCTTGCACAGAGGTGATGGTGAAGTTCCTCTGGTGAGGTCACTAGGCCCTCAGAAAATGATTCACTCTGCCATTTTACTTCACTTAATCTGTTTGACAGGAGATCAGAGCAGTGCCTGAGGAAGGGGGGAGGAGTGGGACCGCCCTTTTTTGTTGCCAGTGAGCTGTTTGGTTGGATCATCCTGTCTTTTGAAACCTCCTCCCTAAGAACTGGCTCTATTTTCACTACCACTCACCTTCCCACGATACACTGGGATGTGACGCATCCAGTATCTTTCAGGTGAAGGAATTTAGCTCGGTGCTATCTGGTGAATGACCAGCACTAGGTATTGCCAGAATGAGGTATTCTTAGGAGTCTTCAGCAAAGTGTTAACCTGATTAAACTCCTAAAAATTGATAGGCATAAAACACAAGAGCACATTAATATTGTCAAGAAAATGCAGTTCTTAGTCACTCAAACTCAAATGTCAGATATCTGTTGCTCAGTGTGAAATTAAAGATGATCTGATCACCCTCCAAGCAGAGAAATGACAAAAAATGGGGTGAGGGAACATTTTTGTTTTATCCTCTGCATATATGCAGATGCTGATACGGATAAGAGTGAAGAATCATTTTAGTTCTGCATAGATAAAGAGATTGCTCTTGGCAGAATAGATTAATGTACCTGTCTATACAAGCATAGAGGAAGAAGAAAGAAGGGAAGTAGATTAGTATTCTGCTGCACATGAGACAATCAAATATGATTTTTGGATTGGCAACTGGACTAATAATAATCACTGTAATAAACCAGGGGCTTTATATCTCTGATATGCAGTACTAGCTAAAAGATAGTTGCTTCTTAGGAAGAATGAGCTGGATTCTTCATCATTCATCACCTTGTGTAATTATTGTGATGAGTTCAAAGTAAATCCGTTCTGCTACCAAATCAGATTTTTTTCCTTCCATGTTGTGTTTGTCTTGGATTGGGCATAATGATGACTCCCAGTGTAGACAATGAAGAATCAGGCTTAGTATATTTATTTTCTATGTGAGAATAAGGAAAACATAAGAGATCTAATGGACGAGCACAATAATTTGGACATGATTTGTTATTTAAAGGTTAGGTACTTAAATGTTGCTGTAGCCAACCCTGTGGTTAATAAACCCAAAGAAGAAAGAGGAATGGATTAAAAAAACCAGTCTGGCTTAACACCAAATAATACTCACCAAATAATACTATTTCTTCTTTCATAATGATTTATTAGCAGTTATATTAGTAAAAGCAGGCACAGCAGTACTGAATAATATTAGGACGAGTAACCTACAACCAACTTAGTCAGTCATTTAAAACTCAAAACATCTGCTCAAGAAGTATCTCAAATCTGAGAATTTTTTGTATTGGCCCATTTTTTTTAATTTAATTTTTTTCTATAGTACTCTTCATAGCTGAAGTGAAGATAATCAAGGTAAATTATGAAAATAACCTAGTTATGTGGTAAAGGTCAATAGAAAGTCTTGTTAAGGTCTGGCTCTTACGAAGATATCCTGTCTGTACTGTCAAAATGGATTAACATTATAACACGATATAGCCTGTCACTTGGAAGAAAAATAGATGTTAACACAAAGATACTTGCCACAATTAAAATCAGGTTTGGCTTAGACTGTGAAAGCAAGAAAATATCACAACACCATTAGCTTTCCTCTTTATTTATATTTTTCTAGCAAAGGTCACAAGAAGGTGCTGGTCTACACAGATGTATAAATTTTTTTTGTTAGCATGTGGGCCAGATTTTTACTCTTGAGAATAACAGTTGGTAGATTTATAACACTAATTCTTTATGAGGAATGCAAATAGCAGAAAAGCAGTATTCCTTTCTAATTCTTATCATATGAACTACATTCATCTTTTGAGGTAATGTGGCTTCCAGCACCTTACGCGCTAGCACTGAACTGGGAATGGAGGGTGAAGGAATTGCCTATATGCTTCTGTAACCATCTGTTTTCCAGGATTACTGACTGTAAATAAAACAAGTTACTCTAAGAACATGAACAGTCTTGGGCTCACTCGTTTGTCTTCCAGCCCAAAACTGTACAAAGTGAACCTCCTCTCAGGGRAGTAACAACAAAGATTTAGTTATTTCCCACAACGTCTCATACGTTGAGCACGCAAATATATGAAGAATGGCTGAGTTAGAGCCTGACGATTTCCAGGGAGCTTCACTGTTATTGTGTCCTCAGCAGTACAAGTAAAGCCAGGGCAGAGATCTTGGTCTTAAAAATCCCTGTTAATATTCTTACATGGTCAAGTCCCACCAGTAGTTAGGCCAACAGTTACCAATGACGTAACAAAGAAACTTGATCCAGGAATAAAAAACCCCCTTGCATTTCAAAATACACACAGGCCCTTGAATTGAACAAAATGAAAGCTGGGAAAGAATGCTAGCTCAGCTTATGGCTGCGCTGTGAAGGACTTTGTTGTCCTCATGTTTGTGAGGGCTTTTACCTTCAGTGATTTCAATCCTTGAAAAGACATACCTGTGACTGAAGTGATCCGAGACATAAATCTGGCAGGACAAAATATGGCATGTAGTATAACCCTCAATACCCTCTACATAAATTAGAAACTAGAAGCTATCTGAGCCACCGGGTTTGAAATACTTCCCATGTGTTTTCAGCTGTCACTACTTATAAACGATTTGCTGTTGGAAATACCAAGTATGGTAGTTTTCTGTACTCACTAACCACTTCTTTCTGGGTGACTACCTGAAATTGTAACAGTCTCAAAAGCATCCTAAATGCATCTTCATACTATGCCAAAAGGTTAACCAAAAAATCAAATTTTCATCCTGTCTCAATCCAGGAAGAAGCCAGTGCAAATTGTAGTGATGATGCCTAAGCCAGTGAGAAGCCTGATCAGTGTGTCAAGCCAGGTTTAATGTTAACGAGGACTGTCAGAGCGCAAAATGCAGCCTCACTTTTCTGACCGCTTAACTGAAAAAAATCGCAAAAACTTTTAGATATCTGATTTGCAAGAGCTAGCACTTCTGTAATTTTCCAGTGACATAAAAACAAGTTAGTACCGGCTGAAATACATTAGCAGCTTCAGTAATTAGTAGGCATAGCCATTTCTTGTTGGTTCTACAGGCCATATCCTCAGCTGGCGTAAATCAATGACACTCCAGTACTGGAACTGTATTACTTTACATACCTTGAAATAGTTATGCATACTAATTATTGGCTTACTCATTACTGGTGTTGTCAATTCAGACACCTGATTTACACCAGATGAGTTTGTTCCATAAATTCAGAAGTTTCTGCACATTCCTCAAAGGATCTGTAATGGTGAATAAACTTTCCAAATAAGCCAGGCACATGCTCTCTGTTATCTATCAAATCAATGTTCAATAAAGTGACACCATTATACATAAATCATGACTGCAATTACTAAATCAAGCTGAGTTCGTATTGCTTTTCTTTCACTGTTGGGTAGAATTAACCACGCAAGCACATGAGAACAGGCACGCTGCGATCATTGGAGCTGGAAGAAGGAGTTAAAAGCCCCACCTAAGCTCTCACAACCTAACCTTTGGAGCATGCAGCTGATAATGCGAAACAGAACATAATGCCCCGGAGGAGATACATCTGGAGGTCAGCTCAGTCAGATACCATGGAACCATTCCAACAAAGCAATCAAATATCTAGCAAAACCTATAAAAAAAAAGCACATCTTTGGTATATAGACATCCAACCTAAGCTAGATAAGGGTAGAGAAGCCTGATTTCATTTTCGTACCCTTGTCAGGCAACCTAAGTGCTGAGTTTTCCCTCCACAAACACAAAGTGAGTTTTTTAACTGAAGCTTATTAAGGCTTAGTTTGTCTAACCCAAGCATAATAAATTCATGTGTCAAGATCACAGTTGATTGTTCATCAGAGAAAAATGAGACAAGATAATCCACTTTGCTGAAAACGTAATGCTTTAGGAATGTTACAAACTACTGCAAATGTTTAACTCCCCGTGCCTCATCAGTGGTTATATAACAAAACACCCATTCAGGGGCTGATTCTTATCTCTCGCTTGCATAAGGCCATGTCTAGACGAGGATTTGAAGGTGTGTTGTTTGAAAGTGTTAGCAGAGTGGTCCAGCTGGCAGATCAGGAAGCCCTCCCCCCCTACCCCGAGACTTTCACATATGTGGAAAGGGTGAAGCATGGGCCTCTCTCCTTCAATTTTTGGCTCAATTAATTTAGCAGCTGAGGGTGATTTGTCCACACTAGAGTTAGAACGTGACTTCAGAGGGGTGAGGGAGGAAAGGCCCATCTCTCGGCCCAGTCCTCGTCTAGAGCTTTCGAAGGGTCTAAGGCTTTGCGCGTCAAGGGCTTTTCAGCATTACATCTAGTATATCCACCTGCACGATATATATGCCACATACACGATATACATGGGTATCTCACATAAGATTGGATGGTACTCTGCCCTTGTGAGGCCTGTAGTAGAGAGACAGGGGATGACCTTCCAGTGACGGTCAACCCTTTGACAGCATCCTGTTTACAGGAATACAGTTCCAATCTTGATTTCCTGTTCCACCTTACCTACCTGGATATAATATTTTTACCTCTTTCTTGCCCCCATTTCCAACCAACTTGACCCAGCTACCCACTCCTACTACACATACACCTCCAGTTGCTGGGAGAAGCGTTCAGTGGAAGGGCAGGAAGATTTACACATGGAAGAGCTCTATAACATGCCAACTGGATGTTATAAAGCCATCCTACTCATTTTCTTTTATCGCATTGCCTTGAATTTACCATCCTTGGTGCCTCCATCTCTGATTTGCCCCTCTACATTTCAGCAGCAGCAGCAGCACATGGCAATAGTGAGAATCCTTACAGAGACCCACCACGTGCCCTTTGGTGGCTTAGTCCATGCAATGTTGTTACTCTCACTAGCAAGTTCTAAGATCAACAATGTTTTTAACACTTACATGCATTACATGTTTTCCCTTTTCTTTGTTTTTTTCCTAAGGAGGCCTAACTATTTCAAAATTACTTTTGTAGATTATTTTATTGTCACTTTAAGTTCAATGTGTACCTCTAAGGATTCATGTGAAAGAACTATTTTAGTTATAGCTAATATTCTGATGTGGTTTTAAAACTCTTAAAGACACACTTCCAGTAGATGAAGGGAAGAAATTGTGCCTTTGTAAATGTGCAGTTTTCCTTTTTATAGTCACAGTTGGTTGTGTTTTCATTTTTATAAAACAAGAAGTAGGGAAAAAAAGGAACTGGGTAAAGTTTAAACCACATTTTGAGGGAAATCAGGTAAGCGATCAAACTGCTGATGAGAAATGTGAGGAGAAATCCTGTCCTACTGAAATCCATGGGAAGGTAATTACTCATTTTACTGGTGCCAGGATTTTTCCCCCTGTGTTTTATAAATTAAATACATACAAATACATAGATACACGTGCACATATATTTGCTTTTCTTCTATAATAAAGCAAGAGTTGTGAGGCCAATTGTGATATCTGTTTTTGCAATGGAGCTTTCATTCTATATATACACGCTTTAAATCTGGTATGATAACCAGTGGTTTATAGTGTCATTAGGAAGGTTGAGACTGTGAAGTAGCTATTAAGAAATACAGTCTGCTGTCATATCTGGAACATATCAGCTCTTGGTAGAAATACATTTTAATAAAAAGAGGTGCTTTAGAGGTTTCTATCTTGATACAGGCCTAAGTTCAGCAAGTTAAGTTCAATCACACACCTGACTTCCAGCCTTCCAGTACACAATAGGGTTTTAATGTTTAAAGTTAGGTGCATGTTTAAGTATGTTACTGAATAGGAGCCAGAGTACAAACATCTTTCATTTAAGATGAAAATTCCTGCTTTAAGTTTTCTTCCTTGAACTCTGGCTCCAATTTGTGAATGCAGTGGGTTTCTGCATGGAGCCCAGCAGGAACGTCAGCAGTTCTGCTTCACTGCCGAGTATCAATAGTGCTCAGAGATCAGAGCTCACAGCGAACACTTAGGAGGGGCAACCTTGTCAGTCAGCACTTGAGTACTTTGCTCTGTTCTTGACCAGCCCAAGCAATTCTCATCGCCCTCAAGGTAAGATGAGTGGGTGGATCATGGAAGTGTACAAACAGCCTTCAGGATAATAATTCAACTCCTCTCCTTTTACCTTGAAGCAGTATATTTCCACACACAATCAAGGTGCATAAGACTATTCAATTTAAAGAGATGTTCAGAATAGGAAGGGCTGTATTTAAAAAGAAGAGAGCAGTATGCCTTTTATAAATAATGCAGTGGCTTGCAGTCATAAGGCAAGCGCTGGATTTAAAGACAAATGGTGCAGAATTCCTGGCCTCTCTGCAGGTTACTCTGTGAGTAAAAGCTCATGAAGTGACTGAGCAGACGGAGAGGTAGGTACCGCTGCTAAGCTCATACTCTCCCTGAGTACAAGGGCTGCTTCTGGCTCACACCACCAGCCTTGCCAAAGTGGTGTTAGACTGGGAGTGGGCTGCAGCAGAGGCTCTTCTGTCCTTGCATTAGCCGGTGGAAGGAGCTGGGCTTCCAGGGGAGGCGGCGCTGTGCTCTTGGCAGGTATGCCAGTGTACCTGCGCTCCCGGAGAAGCCAGGCAGGGACCCTGCCTCCCCAGTGAGGGACCGTCTTCAAGGCACAATACAGCCCTTCCTCTGAACTGGAATTACAAACTTTCTGACCTTCAGCACGAGGAAAGTCAGCAGATGATAACAAAAATGTATTAGGAGACCTATACATTGAAGACTTCTTATTTCTCTCTCTAACTTATGGAAATACTTAAAGGAAAAATATCACAGCTTGTCACAACTTTTGTGTTCCTTTTTCATTTACAGTAGCTGACAAACATTTAAAAGCTAAGTAACTACTTCAGTGTAGTGTAACACTCTTTACAAAAAGATCACCTCAAATCTGATTCTGCCTGTTGCAGTTATCAGTTACGCTGCACGTCTCATACTGGCCATTTGTCTTCGATGTCCATGTTCCTGATCTGTCTATTGACATGTCGCCAGGTAGGACAGATGGAAAATACGAAGGAAAAAAATCTTACTACAAATAACAACTCAGTCCATTATGTTACTGCTAAAATATTTATAAGAGAAGTTTAATGTGCTTTTTTWAATAACAGCATTAAAGAATTCATGTGTAATTAAATGTGATATATAAATCATGCTGTTTGCTAGAGCTATTGACTGCACTGTTCTCATTCTGCCAAACTTAATATAAAATTAATTGTTAATTTTCAAGCCAGTAGCTTTTTCACCAATGCATATGCTGGTTGTTTAGGTCTGAGTCAGTGAGATATTAATACCACAACACAGATTTCTTCTTATATTGTCATAAATATGTCCTACTCAAAATGTGTCCCCTTTTTAATAAAATTACCTGTATTTTTGAGCTCCATCATGGACAAAGTTGAATACTCAAAAGTTTTTTACCAGTCTTGCAGTCAATATAAATTGTCTATTTTCATTACACTTATTTGTCTTAGCAAACAGTGGGCCCAGATCCTCAGCAGGCACAGCCAGAGCTCACACAGCTGTACAACTTGCATCTGTGGTAGATGTAGCCCCTGTCTATATATTTCCTCCTTGAATAAACTGTTGTGTATTGAGAGTGCTAAACATAATCCAAGTTATTCTGGGGACTAGTGCTCACACAAGGTTTATCTAGTATTAASAGTTATTTGACCTTCCTGGGCAGAGCAAGAAGAAAATGCTCTTTTACATACTCTTATGCAAACGTCTTAAATATTAAATGAACTGYGCACAAAACTTTTCTTGTGTGAAGGACCGATAATACTTTGGACCGCACTTGAAATCTAGGTCACTTTGACCTTGTGTAAATGAAATCTTGCATTTCACCAATTTTTCACATGCTTGTTCTGTCTTGAACAAAACCTCAGAATCAAATAAGTACCAGCTTCAATGTAGAGGATGATTAACTTAAGGAGTTCTTGGCTTCTTCTTCAAGAGGGTTAACGTGACCTTGAATGGCAGGAGAATATTATGGATTTGTATTGTTGAATCTTATGCGGAGTGTTGTTATAAGAAGTTCACTTGAAAACGTTATTTTAAAGCCTTAACAAATAGACATTTCTCTTTCTCTGCTTTCTTGGGGTTATTAGTCTGTCTACAAACTGAAAATAATCAGTCGGTTGGCTCTCTTCTACCATAGCGATTCTCGGCCAAATTCATGCACATCTTTCCCGTTTGCTTCAGTGAGAGTTTTATCGATGGCAGTGCTATAAATTCTACCTCTGCCTTCTCTCTAATTGGCACCAACATCAAATGCTAAAGGATGTCCTTGGAAAATCAAGAGGCCAGGAAGCAAAAATACACAGCTAAACTCAGTTCTCCACTGTACATATGGCTACCTATTAATTTCTGTGAGCTTATTCCACATCAGGGCTTGTTCTTCCCTTGTTAAAGTCAACAGTAAAAATCATGTTAACAGGAATGCAGCAAAATTAGGTATATAAGTTAAATTGAAGTCAAATCTTGTCTGAAGAATTCCCACTTAGGACTTACAGCCTGACACAGTGGTCACTGAAGCATTTCTAAAGGTCATTGTCTGATATGATCTTTTCATAATTGTTAGTGGAATGAAGGCATCTTTATTCTGCTCTGCTTACTAGCAATGCTTATATAAAAAGTGGATTATTCACAGCTCCTTTCCTTTTGAAAATGGGCATTATTTTTTTAGGGAGAAATAAAGCACACCCAGTGTGAATCAAACTGAAAACAATCAGTTGAGGTTTATATGCTAGCTAAACAGTGCCACTTGTATTTTCCAGTTGTAATTTGTATAGAAGGTCTGTCTATTTTGAAGAGCAGTGCCATCAGTTTAGGGAAAAAAGTCTCAGAAGTTAAATTCTATTGATAATGGAAGAGTAGGAGTGATTCCAAATCGTGGTAATGCCCTTAATTACATGTCAATTGCCATTCTAGTCATATGGTGTATACTTGCAGCTCTTCGCTGAGGAAAGATATTCTCATTGTGTTGCTGCTCTAGGAAAACATGCTTCTTGATATAGTTGCATGTAAGTGCGATGTCCTTGCAGTTGAAAAGTGGAAAAGCAGTCAGATTTTTTAGTCCACACCTGTTTTTCTAAATTTCTGTTAAGAACCTTCTTCACATTTTTCCTAACCTCATTTGTACACTGCTGAATTCCTCATTAGAGTGAAAATGAAAATAGACTTTCCCAAGCTGACATTAAGAAAACAACCTCTTTGACCTGGATATATCAGAGTGTTTGACACTGTTAATAGTCTGTCAACATTGCTATGGATGTTGTTGAATGTATTTATGTTGTGATAGTATTGATGAGCACTGGCTATATCTGAGGGCCCCACTGTGCACTAAAAAGCTATCTCAGATAGTCAAAGTCCTCTGTTAGAATCTGTATGGAGCGTAAAAACTTCTCCTAAGAAGGTAAATACTTATACTAAGCAGAAAAGACAAGAGGTAGAAAAGGGGCAAATTAAATAAAGGATTAGAAGCAAGAGAAGACAGATATTGCAGTAGAGAGAGAAAAAACTTAAGCCTAAACAAAATTAATCCAATTGGTCTATAGGGAAGCAGGGAAGAGAAATAAAACCTCAGCAGTTTGTTTATTCAGACTGGCTAAGTTTCAAGCCAGTGAATAGTTCCAGTGAAGTCACTAACACAACTCACATCCTCATAGTTATGCATTTACATAAGTCCATTGCAGGATTGATTAATCTTGCATGTTTCAGGAGGTGTTCTAGTGCTCTCAAGACGAATCATTTGAAAATAAAACAGATGGGTAGATAGACCAGAGGTAGAGCGCTAGATGCAGTTTTGTGTGTCTCAGAATAATTTTGATGTAATCAAGCTGACTTTTCAAGTGAAATTTGTTCAAGTGTTCATACACATATTCCACATGAAGAATGCATTTACAGTTTCTATGTGGTGGTTACATTATAAGAGGGTATTTGATTAAAATGTGCCTGTTGAGAGGGAGGATGCTACTAGAGTCACTGTCTGAAAGTTGTTCATTTATGTCTACTTGCAGATGTGATATATCAGGCCAGTTCTCAGGAGCAAAGTCACAGTTTTCAGAAGTAGATTGACTGTTTTCAACAAATTTGCTTGAAACTCTTAAGAAAATAAACATTTTGGATCTGAAAGCATGTTAACGTGACTGCAATTTTGAATAGTTTTAGGAAACAATGTTACCCATGTTAGCACACTCATCTCACTATTGCAAGCCTAGTTTCTTCTCAGCCAAAAATGAAAAAAGTTTGGAGGCTGTGATTTGAAATTTAGCACCTGTAACAGTACGTTTTGGAGGCAGCAGATCTTGATTCCTTCCATGTAATTGGAATGCCTAACTTCTCTGTAACCAATATTCATGTCATTTGCCTGCAAACAGTATAAAGATGAATCATTTATGAACATTCCTGCATTGAAGCACCTGCTAGCAGCTTTCAGATTTAAAACCAGAAGGGTTTTTTTTAAAAAGAATATGTGTTCTGATATGATGCTGGACCCATACAGATCTTCTGGATCCTTTAGGTGAGTAATTCAGAGTTAGGCTGGTTAGCAGCTGCTTTTTTCACAGTCAGTAGCTAAGGCAGCAAAACTGTCTCCATCTTTTTTTGTCTGCCACCAAAGTGATGAAATAAGGCACTGTACGTGCATGTGCTTACATGCGGCTGCCTAGGGATGCTTCCGTTGGCTTTTGTGGAATGAAATACCAAAGGTGTAAGTGGATGTGGGACTGGGGAGCTCTCAGTTGAATGGAAAATAATATGTCTTACACAACTTCTCTCTTTTCTCAGAAGTATCAGGTTTAGACCAGAGCTGCATAGGAGTAAAATAAACTTCATAGACTACCACCATAGCTATGACAGCTCTTTTACTCATGTAAAATGGTGACATTCACATCTGCTAAACAGGAAACTCATACATCTGATGTCCAGTAGTGCTACTTTTTCTCATCCTTCTGGAAGCCTACACTCCCTTCCCTTGCTACCCTACTGAAGGAAGCACCAAATAGCAGCAAATGTACAAGGGCCAACAACCATTGCCCTAGCTGCTGCTGAAGAGAAGAGACAGCAGCTCCACAGAGAGACAGTGAGCAGGAGGCAGCAGTGGATGAGGCCGGGAAGAGCCCAAGAAAGGGGGCACACAAGTACCAAGCTCCAGAGACTTGAGCTCTGTATCCACTCCAGGGACACAAATGCAAACRTGACCATTGCCATATCACCTCTGGCAGTCCAATCCTGGTGATCTGGGGACAGTCAGACTTCTGCAATGAAAAGGCCTCACTAACAGTATTGATTTCTCTAAGAGGGACAGAGAGCCCCGTCTGTGAACATCATTTATTCTAGCTCTAACATGCCGCCTCCACCTGCTTTAACACCCTTGCTTTTGGTTATTGGGGAGGCTGTAATCCAGAGTTACACAGCTGAGCACAGAACAACTTTTTCCAGAAGTAAGTAAGTTGGCTTGTTTAAAAGAAACAGAAGAAGCAGCAAAGAGATGGTGCATTAATGAATGGTACAATGGGCCATTGATACTGCCCTACTGAAACAAAGGGCTCTTTGCAAGAATTCTCTCCTTTAGCATGTGATAGACCTTATGCCCCAGGATCACAATGGCTCACAGACAGAAACAAGACAGGAAGCAAGAAATCTTGTAATTTCTTTTCCCCTTGGGATAAACAACATTTTATTCTACCTTTAACCCTGGAGGGAGACACCACCACTTAGCAAACAAATCTATATTAAGTGCATTTGCTGGAATTATTTACAGTATCATTTGTTCCAGAAAATGACACTAATAATATATTGCTGAATTCAGAAAATGGAATTTGACGTGGATAAAGACCTTCTGAGGAGTAAAAAGCATCCTCCTTCCTCAGCATGTCTTATTAAAGAATTCCCTGTTTTCCTGTCCCAAAAGAGAAGGAAAATACCATTGTTCTCCTACAATACCCTTCTGCAACTCACAGACAAGCCATTTTTGGCACCCTGGCTTTAATCATAGATGACTCCACAGCAAGCAAGAACAATTCTCCTACACCTTAGCAATATATTTCTGAGACAAGCAAAAGCTCCACTTCACCGTTCAGAGATCAATTTGTCTGCAGAAATAAGGATTCATATGCACAGTCTTTCACCACTGTAGACAGCCATATAGTTGTTTACTTCTCATATCAAATAATATTACTTGTTAACTGATGAAAAGGGAGATTGTTACCTCAAAAATTAAGCAAAAATGTGTTTTTTCAGAGTATCCTAAGAATTAATTTCTTTTGGTTGCTGCTTCTTCCAGTTTCCAGATATGCCTGTATAACTTCACTTTCATGTAATGTGTCAGGAGTTTATTCAGGAAATAGAGATGTCCTGCTGGCCAAATCTGTTTTTGTAATGGTAACCCTGCAGGCTGTATGCTACTAGCACAGTTTTTATGCCAAGAAGTTCCTGTATTAAACAGGGGAGGTTAAAAGTCAGTCCTGCCTTGCAGCTGCTTTTAGTGAGCTTTGGCAAAGGTTCACCAGTCTGTCCATAAATGTACGGTGTCATTGCTATATAGGAACATTAATCAATGTTATCTGCCTCATGATGACCGCAGAATTGTCTTGCATTGTGATTTTGATGGAAACTGCAGACAGGATTACTTGTTCCAATTATTTCTTATATTTTTAATAGAGCCGCTGTAAACATTAGTTAGCTTTAGGTTTATTTCAAGAGTTAATTTCAACAGTGAACATTTTTTCAGCAGAGGGTAAGAAAATGACCTACCGATAATACTTCCTCTCCAGAAGCTCCTTTTATAAATCGTACAAGGTGATACCAATTATCTCTCTCTGTTTTGGAAGGTTTGGATTTTTTGGTATCTAAATAATGACTAGCCACAGTAAGGGCTCCTTAAAATGTACAGTTAAAAGGAAGTAAAATATACAGCAGTGCATGTATTTTGTGTATGGTAGTTATATAGAAGACTCTCTGCTTTCCCACTGCAAAATGCAGATAGATATCACAAAATATACATTAGATTTTTTTTACAGTGAAAGTCAGTCAGTGGTGATTTTCAGGACTATGCAGTTGGACTAGATTGTTGTAGGTCCCTTCCAACTGAAATATTCTATTCTATTCTATTCTATTCTATTCTATTCTATTCTATTCTATTCCATTCCATTCCATTCCATTCCATTCCATTCCATTCCATTTGAGGAAGAGGAAAAATTTAATCAGCAGTTATCTTATTATCACCTCATGTTTCTAAGAAAGCTATAGTAGAATGTCAGGTTCAGCAGGTGGCAGTGGCATATTCTGAGTATAAATGGACATGGTTTTCAGAATACAGGTAGCTGAAATCCTGTGTCCATTGCAAGACATATCATTGCTGAAATACAGGAATGATAAAGGATATACTAATATGTAGATGGAGAAATTAGACAATCTGCTTGTGTCTTCAAAGCAGAGACATACTTTTGTGCCATGATCTGAACTCCCAGGTTCCACAAAAGCCATTTTTCTCCTTTTATGGCCTCAGGTGATCAAATACAATATTGTTCTGAAGCTTAGTGCATATCATAGCATTTGTGTGCTTGACACACATATAGAACTTATGTGTTTCTTTTCAACCATTAAAAAACCCCAATGCTTTCAACACCTGTTCTATTATTATTATTATTATTATTATTATTATTATTATTATTATTACTACTACTACTACTACTACTACTATTATTATTATTATTATTATTCGTGTCCGAAGAAGAGCAACGAAGCTGGTGAAGGGTCTGGAGAACAAGTCTTATGAGGAGCGGCTGAGGGAACTGGGGTTGTTTAGTCTAGAGAAAAGGAAGCTGAGGGGAGGCCTTATCGCGCTCTACAACTACCTGAAAGGAGGCTGTAGCGAGGTGGGTGTTGGTCTCTTCTCCTAAATAACAAGCGATAGGACAAGAGGAGATGGTCTCAAGTTGCGCCAGGGGAGGTTTAGGTTGGATATTAGGAAAAATTTCTTCACCAAAAGGGTTGTCAAGCATTGGAACAGGCTGCCCAGGGAAGTGGTKGAGTGACCATCCCTGGAGGTATTTAAAAGACGTGTYGATGTGGTGCTTAGGGACATGGTTTAGTGGTGGACTTGGCAGTGTTAGGTTTACGGTTGGACTCTTTTCGAACCTAAATGATTCTATGATTCTATGATTATTACTATTATTATCAAAAATGGCATCTTGGCATCTCATACATTGGTTCTTCACTAACCTCAGTGATGTACAAACTGATAGTCCCTGACACTTGTGACTTATACTCTAATTGGATCGTTCCGGTCTGCTGTGCGAAAAAATGGTATTTATGCTCCAACATCACCATCTTACTTTTAGCTCCCCAGTAACATCCTATTAAGGACACTCCAAAATGATTTTCAAATAATGCTGAATCAGCCAACCCTCTTTAACAGCCATTCTTGCAGTAGAGCACATTTGCATGATGCTAGCAGCCTGCCCTTCTTCCCCCAGTATGTGAAAAAAGGTCACACAGTTTAGGCCAAACCCTGCTCCCTTTAAAGAAGGTGGAAACAAACAAAAACCCATTCAATACCAAAGTGAGAGCAGAGAARTCCAAGCAAGGAGGGGTTAAGTGACGGGAGACCTGACTGCAGCTGGTGGTCACTGAAACATTTACTTGAAGAGGGAAGAAGAGTGGGGTAGGTGAAGTAACGATACAGAAGAGGTTCAGCTTGTACCTTAATCCAGTGAAAACAGTATTTGGCCTTTATTAATGCAGAAGGGAGAGGTTCTTTTATTCTGGAGACCTTTCATAAAGAAACTTATGCCCTTGAAAATAAAGTGGAACTTGCATCTGTGTCCTTCGATATCGACCTCTTTCCATTGCGGATGACAGCAAGCCCTACCTGTTTTGTGTTCTGTAACAGAACTCAATTACATGTAAGGAAAATAGGTCTGTTTTCAAAATTAAATGTATTACTTGGAATAAGAAGCTTTCTGTTCTTTGAGTAGAGAAGGATAATAGACTCTTCTAATGTCCTGTCCCTTGTTGAGGCTACAGTTTAGTAGTGCTGTCTGGTTGGGGCTGAACAAAAGGTTAAGCCTCCCTCAGTGTCTCACTGTTCCTGCAAAGAGTACAAGAATCTGTGCTGCTTTTGGATGAGAAGGTTGCAAACGAGGTGTTACCGTAGAATGGATCTTAAGCCCAAACTCTAGAACGGAGATCTGCTGGCCTGTTTGGCCTCCTGATAACCTGTTTTATTATCTTCTTATAACAAGAATTTATTTTTGAAAGGTTATTCTGACTGCATTGTCATACTGTTTGTTCCCARTTCATCTTACTATTTATTCCTAATTAGCTTCATCAATGTTACCATGAATCAGGAATTACTGTTGCATCAGTTTGTGTGGTCCTAATCATAAAGACAGGACTGTGATTAAGTATTTGTCCCTGCGATATGTATAATGCTGTATTAAGCATCTCAGAGAAATATATTAATCTTAACTGATTGAAATGATGGCTCAGCTACCTTGGTCTATCAATGCAACTTTGTTACATTTTTAAAAAAAAAGGATAGCTGCTCTTAGCTGTCCTTTTGTTAGCCATTCAATCATAATGCTAATTTAAAGCTAGTTAAAAATTGTTATTTCCTTAACAGAAGCTGAACTTTGCTSACCAAAAAAGGTATGTTTTTACCTGTAGGGCTGAACTGCTTAAGAAAAGAAATAAATGGGAAGATGGATCTAGCGCAAACATTTGTTATATCCTCAGATGATGCCTTGACTTCTCCTATACCAAAAGTTTCCTAACCTTCATATATACCAGTGTTTAGCAAATTAAATATTTAGTCTTTCAGTTGTGGAAGAACATGGGCATAGCGAGTACAACTCATTCCACTCATACCTGCTGAAAGTTATCTGCTGCAAAGGATTAGCTGCTGTATTCAACAATAACGAAGCTCTTGTTTTCAAATAAAGAGGTTAATTGGCTTTGTACAAAATATGCATATATAGCACGTACGACTAATATTGGTTTTGTGAAGGCTCATTGCAAAGGAATCTAAAATTGTCTTTTATTACCATTTTCACCATAATCTGTCCTTGACCAATAATTATGCTTACAGAGCCTATGTTAGCATGTCATTACAACTGCTTAACAAGTCATCTGCACCTTCAGTGATTCTGTTGTTACGCTACAAATGTGTTACCAGTTGTAAGCCTTTGTGTTGCTTCTTTCTTTTCTGTTTTTTGTCACTGGTGTCATGGCAGAACTGATGACCTTCCACTTGCTTAGACTTTAAGCACCAGTGTGTGAACCAGGTTCCAATCCTCACTGATATCTAAAGTTTTGGCATCAGTTTAAGAAAGTGGAGGGGGGTCATTATGTACCTATGTAAAATCTAAATAAAGACCCACATTATATATCTGGCTGAGAAACATGCACTTGCAACTTCTATTTAATATTACATGSTGATACATATGTGATACTATCCTTTCGGCAAAGATTTTAACAGTTTTGACACTGAGATCGTGGTCTCTGCCTATATGTGTTATCTTTCTACCATAGCTCCAGAGGCACATAAAAGCTTGGTTTGACAGAGAATTGGCTGGCACTGTTCTATATTTGTCTGAAAAAACATCCTAGAGTTTGTCCGTAGCCAAAAAACCAACTATATTTACAAAAATACATCTCTCTCCTGCAAATTTCATCAGTGATCATGTATCTTTCTGATTCTAAATACTTCAGTTATATTGTCATTTCTTAGATCTGTTCCCAGTGTTGGTAACTCAAAGTTTTTGAGAAGTCCTAGTGTAAAAGAAATTTTCTGTCTTTTATTTCTCTATTTTTATTCCTAATTTTCATCTTAATTGTGATGGTTTTTAGGTTTACCTAATTAACATACTGTTATGTCTCATCCAACTACTTTGCTAGATCTGTGTCTTGGAGGAATACTTAGTGAGTAGATTAGTGGTGCTTTTTTTTTATTTTATTGTTTTTAATTCATTTCAAAGAATGTTAGTTTGCTGATGGTAAATAATGTATATTTTCTTAAGTTTGTCTCCAGTGCCATATGATGAATAGTAATGAAGTGTTAATTTTATTTTCTCTGTACATAACCGTATTACTGGAAAAATCTCAAAAAAGTAAAAACTCATTTAGACAGTTGAAGAATGAGCAATGTCAGAGTCCTCCAAGCATTAGATTTGTCACTCATGATAACCATTCCTTTCTCTCTCAGTCTATGAAAATTTCAGAGCAACCTCCACACGTATCATATAAAAGTCACATGCATTTGTGGAGATTTTGTCAACAGCAAACAATGGGCCAGATCCTCAGCAGATGTAGATTTGTCATAGCTCCATTTATGCTAATGAAGCTTTACAGCTTACAACAGCCAAAGGTCTGGCCCATTGCTTCCAAGATGATGATATTTCAGTTACTCTATTTTATAGAATTAGTTATTCTAATTTTAATTTGTTGCATACCTAGATCCATCCTGCTAACATATAAAAGAGGAAGAAAAGAAGAGGTTAAAAATGTTTAAGATTTAAGTAGTGAATGCTGCAGGGCAGGCAACAATGTTTAATAGTAACTATGTCCTGCTGGTTCCATCCCAGATTATTAATGAAGTGTTGATATACATGTTGTCGAAAACATCTGTATGAACAGCTCACTCTCTGACTTGGTATGTGGTTGTATTTAAAGGACAACTTAGATTGTATAAGCATTTTCTTCAGTCAGTCACAGTGTGTGTGGATACGGTTTAGGCACCCTAGTTCTTCCTTCTGGCAAAACTCCAGTTAGCTAGACCTCTCTCCTCTGTTTACCTACAGTCAGGATCCACGTTGGCTGATTGAAGTGAAAGATTTCTGTCCCATGTAAGGCCAGAATTATTTTCACAGCATGAATTTGCTTTTAAAACTGTCTTGGAAAAAAAAAGAACTAGATCCAAGTTTTTCCTCTAAATGTATCCTCTCTACAAAGACCCTGGAGTTCAATGGTACAAGGACTGAAAGACACTAGGTCAATAAAAAGTATATTAGCAAGCAACTTAACAAGCTTGGTCTATCCTTTAAAAAAATCTTCGCTCTTAGTAAGAAGCACATTATTTCTAAATAAATTAGAACCAGAACACAAAAGGATATTTACTGCTACATAAAAGGAGGAAATGAACTGAAAGGGCAATAYGCCATACTAAGACTATTAGAATATATGCATTTTTAATGACAGTTCTAAACCAGCAACTGTTCAATTAAATACAATCTGTCACGGTGGGGGGGAAAAGGAGGCAATCATGCTAAAGAAAGACATTTCACCGTGAATGGTAACTTATCACTGACTTAAAACATGTGTGTGTGGTGTTTAAATAACATTAGACAATTACAGAATTTTAAAAATTATGAGCTTGTAAGTGGATTTTCTTTCTATTATTCATTCCTTTTTAGGCTGTTTCAGCAGTACAGAACACACATTTTCCTTTATTTGCCCTTTCATTTCTTGAAGAATATTTGTCTTTGTGGAAGTTAAGCAATAAAGTTATATTTGCTTACAGTTCACCAATAATTCTCAAGAAAACAGCTGAGAGCAACTCCTAAGCTATCCCAACTCAATGCTATTCAGATATTTAGGACATAATGGTTTTTTGCCTATTCAAAACTCCAGCTGCACTGCATACTTGTACAGTATTATACTGCATGGTGTGGTACATTTTCTTCACATTTTGTTTTCAGTTAGTACCCACTGTATAAACAGTGTTTTTCCACATGAAGAAGAAGTCATAGGCATTTCACAAATGCATACCAATCTAAAAATCAACAAGCAAAGTTTAAAAAAAAGGTAGCAGAGGAGTCTAGGGGTAAAAATAAAAGATCATGATGTTCCTGAGAGCTAAGGGCATCGTGTATCTCAAGGAGGATTGTATTATACGCGCCAAAATTTATAGATGATTGACATTCAATAGAAAATGGAAGCAGGGAATAGAAACCTTTTTGGGGCATATTCTTATAAGTACACAACAGTAAAAACCCATTATATCTACTTATCATTTTTCTGCAATTTGCAATGTGTCTATCATTAGCAAAAACAGCCAGCTTAATCACATTAGACCAAAGCTTTGGGGGGACATTTAAGTCTTCATATCTCTCAAGTGTCCTGATTTAATTGGGACATCCTGAACTTTCATAGTAAATCAGAGTTCCAGCTGTCCCCAAACCAGCAGGCAAATTCTCACTGTCCCTTATTCTCCCCTTATGCTGGCACTTTCCAGAGGGTAAACAGAGGTCTGATAACACATGGACGCAGACATGTCAGATGCCACTCTATTTAAATACAAAGGCATTTTAAGGTTGGCTACTTGGGCAGAACTGCTTGCGCATATAAATTGCCATTTCCAGTGGATTAAAAGCAAGAAAAATACTGTTTGGATTAAGATACATGCCCTTCAATTACACTTTCACTTTAAAACAACTCTAGGAGCTTCTGTTTTCCATGCTTTGTGCTTGGAAACAATGCTGATTTAACATGCCAAGTCCATTTACTTTTTTTCTAATTTCGGTGATTATTTGTATGAAACTTACTGGGAATTTTTGACTGCCTTTTTTCATTAGAAAGTGCCTAGTCACAGAAATTTGTGCCAAGAAGTATCTGTTTCAATGACAGTTTCTTCAGGAAACATTTCTCAGTTTATGGTGGGGAAGAATAGCTGGTCAAGAGTAGAAATTGAGCTTAGAGTAACCAAAAGCACACCAGAAAGTGAGGCCTTAGCATTCCAAGGGTTCAGTTCTAAGGTTTCTTATATTTTAAAAGAGGACCTCCGAGCTACTGGCAGTTTTGAGGTATTCCTGTCATTTTTCTATGGAATATCATTGGAATACAAAGTCTTAAAAAACACACGCATGTATATACAGATTCATAATTTCAAACATTTTCAGGAATAGAAATCCATTTTACATGCAGCTATAGTTCTGACATGGCTTCTGAAGATTTTTAGCTATAAGATTGGCTTGTGTGTTCAGTGGAAGCTCCTGGGGTCAAGTACTGTCACCTTCTTTTACTACATGCCTCTTGGCAAAAACCACTTACAAACCTGGAGCATGGAAATGTAACTTCAGTACAACACGAGCAGTAGCAGATGCGAAGTACAAAGTGGAATAGCAACAAATAGAAATAAATATAGATATTTAATATGGAAACCTAGCCAAGGGGTTTAATCCACTGTTAATACAATGAAGATTCATCCTCTGTGAATGTTCCTGTGACTGATCATATTTCTTTTCCTTTCCATTATGTTACACCACATGTGGTCATTTTCAACGGCACAAAGAATCAGACCATCTTTACTTTTTGGTCTCTGCAAATAGGAGGAGCTACAGAAGCTCCGAGTGGTGAATCAAGTCACAGATGTTTGGGAAGTGCCCACCCAGCTCAGTTTGGCTGCACTATTTGTGCAGTGGTTCACAGGCTGACATAGTTTGCAGGCTGCAGAGCGAAGTCACCCAGTAGCTGCTGCTTCTTTCTTTCCAGCTGCAGCAGTAAAAACATGGACATTTTCAGAAGAGGTGGTGTTGCTGCCTACAGGGGATCATGCCTCTTTGTAGCCACYTGCATAGCAGGATGAGGCGACAGCACAGTCACTAACACTGGAGGAGGGAGCCTGCCCTTGTCACAATTTCCAGCCACAAGGTCCAGTGCACTCAAAGGATGGGACAGATGAAACAGGGCAGGGAGGAAAGGGGGACACATTTTTACAGTCACATCCATTAGCGCAGTAGTTTTAGATGTAGTATTGAAATCTTGAAAGCAGGTTTTTGACAGCACCAACTGAATATTTACTGCGTATCTAGGGGTAATTCTCATGCTGAGAATGCTGATCACCATGGGGAAAGCAATAGTTGGGACTCCCACCCTGAACATGTTGGTCTTGTATGTAAGGGGCTAAAACTCTTTTGCTTAGTTTAAAATATACAGTTTCTGTCTCTCAGGAAATAATTCTTCAGTGGATAAATTATTAAAGCAGCTCAGTTTAGGTGGGTATTTAGAAGGCCTTCCCTAGGCAATGAAGAGTCTCCATCTGTGGAATTGCTTTCTCTTGTTCTTTTAAGTCTACGCTTCTTCTTTACTCTTTTGCTAAATGCTTGTACTTGGCCATTTAATGTCCCTCATAAAGCATTTTAGATTTTTGTGTTCAGGATGTAAGGTTATATCATTCCTTGTGATTTTTTTATTTTCAATGATCAACCAGGCAAGAGTAAGATTTGTTGTAGATTGTATTGAGTATTCTCTTGCTTATCATTCTTTCTGTACTAAATATTCAATGTAACGATGCATTCTAGTAATTAGCTTAAAGGTAGCACAGGTACTTACCTATGTTGTATCCATTATTTATGTCTCATTGTGTGATCTAACAGTAGAAAGCTTGTATCTTTCCTGATGTCCTTTACTGCTTTTTGTATTGCTGCTAAGTTTGACCCCAAATCAGTCGTCCTTTTGTTAACCTAAATAACAGTATTTATTTATTTTGCCTATTAGGATCTAGCTAACTTGATTCCTTCTGCACTTTGCCCTTTTAGCTTTCCCACTTTATTTTTCAGAGTTTTTAAGTTAAGTAATACAAGAAATCCTAGTAGCAAAAATGATAATTGATATAGTAGATCATGTTCTCCTTAGCTGTAGGAAAGCATTGAATATAGGGTTGCATTTTCACTGGGAAGTGAAAAAAAACCCCTACATGAAAAGCTTAGTTCTTCATTTGAATCACATTTTCTTAGATTTCAGTAGCTGGCCAGGAGTATTTCTGAACTGGAAAGAGTACACATTCAAGATAATGTGGCACATCCCTGACCATATAGGTCATATTGTATGGCTCCACTTGCAGAGATAAGACTGTGCCACATGGCTCTCAACTACRCAAAATGTGGTCTACATTCATACAGAAAGTCAATAGAATAGAAGTTCAGGATGTATACTTTATGTACAAACCTTGAACTTACTGTTGAATTTAAATGTTTAGATTCGCTGAGGATCATTATATGCAGCTACATCATCACCCATCGAATCTTACTAAGAAAGCTGAACCAGGTCCTAATGATCTCCTTCAGATCCATGACTCTCCTTCARATGCAGTGGATATTAGTAGGTATTTGCCTGTCTTTAAAGAAATCGCCTTTGGTAAAGCTCCTGGCTGGATTTCTGTGGAAGTCTTAAACAAAAAAATTGTGTGATCGTGGCAGTTCTTCACTCCCTGAACATGGTGGTACCAGCTGGCTCTATGAAGCTCCATGTGCCTTGGTGAATCCTGCCTCTCCTCAGAGAGGGATACTCGTATGCCTTTCAGTGGCTTAATTAGCTTCACATAATCTCAGTAAATGAGATGTTTTGCAGGATGCAGTAACATCAGTCCTCTTAATGACAAGTGCAGGGTAGTGAGTATGGAGTGTTTCAGCCAGAAATCCATGGTGTTGATAGAGAGGTGTTTTTCTTCTTTGCTGGACTCAAATCATATCCTCAAACCATAGCTGGAATGGATTATTCCTGACCTTTCTTAAAAGCTTGATTGATTTTTCTTTATATCAGCATCATCAGGAAAGTGTGTATAGCAAGAAATGGTTATTGCTACAATCTAGTTCCAAAACTGTGGTTTGGAATCAATTAGTAGGTCATGAAGAGTTTCTGGAAGGATATGGCTCAGCACAGCTTCAGAGTAAAGCATACTGTAAGTATTCCTAAAGTGTGAGTGCCCTTTTGCTCCCTCACAATAAAATATCCACTTCACCTGGCCTATGTCAAATAGCTATTTGTGACAGTGGTGCTTTCCTTTAATAAACCTGAAACAATCAAGCTTTTTGGATTTAAAAGCCTTCTTTTTTGATTATCATTAGTGTAAATCTACCTAGAGGAAATGTGGAATCTTTCTTGCTCTTTAGTCTTTTATGACGTTCCCAATGTAAAAAACAAACACCAAATATCCTGCAACTTCTTAGTGCTGTTTGCTTGAGAACACAGGACCTGTCACTGACCAACACAGTAAGATCAGACTTTGAAAATGGATAGAAGGGGATATTACATTCCAAATTTTCTCTTCCCTTTGAAAGAAAAGAGCATGGTTTGGTTTTTTTTTCCCCACCAATCCAAGATTATTTGTACAACTATGCTGAAAAATATCATTCAGGCAAGTTACATTATTCACAAGATAGAAGTGACAGTTTTCCTGGGTACTGTAGGAAGAGTAGGCTTTCATCTGCAGCCTGCTATTTATCTCTACAATCCACACAAGAAACAGCCATCACCAAGCTCTGTGAAGAGTGCCTCAGCATTGTGTACAAGACACACTGAAGGAGAAGCAATTGCTACTGCTTACCTAGGGAATATGCTACCCTTTACAGGATAAAATCATGTGATATGATAATGATACAGGTTATCCAAGACAGTAACTTTGATGGATTCTATTAATCTCTTTGGGGTGCTAATCTTTAAATCTAATGGTAACAGTCAAGTTTAGGCATGTTCTACAGCAAGGCTTTATTCAGAGTCCCCCTACCTGAACACATACAAGTGAGAAAGATGCACCATGGACTTGCTACAGCTTCTCAACTTCTCTGTCCCTCCCCCAGCTGCAAACCTTGGTTCCACCGTTCTACTGCAAAGCCCTCAGCAAGAAGGAATGCCCTTTAGCCAGACAGTAAGATAGCTATCAGGAAGCACAGTCCTTTTGAAAGGATTTTAAGAATTTGGAATTTGCTGCCAAAYCTTGGTTTGAATCTACCAGCATTAATACATGCATGCACTGAAAAGCAGAACGGTGATCTAAATGTGGTCATGCACATGGGTGCAAATGGCTATTAGTAGACACCAACCAGAGAGCAGTAAGGACACGTTTCTGTTTTGTTTTTTCTCTCCATGATACTCTTCAAGACATACCTGCTGGCAGTGTAATTTCATACAGTATCATCAATGTAAATGTACCTGTACTGAGCTGCACTGAGAATTATGTTTTATTTAAATAATTTCTAGGGACAAAGAGATGGATTGTCTTGATCTTTTGAACAGAAGTTTATTAGAAACCTGCAACAACAAGCCTTTTAGTAAATGTTATTTGGCTCTAGATACAATGTTTCCATGTCTCACAATGCTTCCATGTTAAATTAACCTGGATATCCAAAGTCTTAATTGCTTCTGATAAGTTACTGTAATTGTTATTAGGCCTTATTTTGCCTGCTTTGCTTGTGTAGAGCAGTATGTCACTCCAAGAATACCTGAAGTGATTTGAAAGGGTTTGCTGATAATTCTGTGCCACATTTCGAAAGTCATGCTACTGACTATCCCTGTGTCTATGTAGTGAATTGTTAAGACCCTTTAAAAAAACAGCTGACAAACAAACAGACAAACAGAACCATCACATGTATATCAGATCTGGGTCTTGCTCCCCTTCTGCATTCTTCAAAGTGAAGTGATTGGGTAAACTGAGTGCAAAATGAATGAACTATATTTTTGCTTTGGTCTCACCTTAATTGGCTTTGTCTGTGTACAAGATGACAGAGAAGGTTTGAGTCATTCAGAATTGTCATGTCTATAATTAAAAAGAACTGTTACAAAAAGAGTAGATTCATTGTTCAGGCTGGGATTGAATTACAGAGCATGTTTAATTATCAGCCCTTCTTTCTAGTTATTTTAATCTATTATTAATTCAGTTTCTCAAAATATCCTTTTCATTTACAGCCGTTGATGGAATAAAATGTGACACAATTTGTTTTCTTTTCTCCTAAGTAGATGATGTACTCTAACAAGAGCAGGTCGACATGACCTTAGTTGTAGTTATATCACATGATAACTACAATAGGGCCTTATCAGAATCTCCTACTCTTTTATGTGTTTGAAAATTCCAAAAAAGAAATTAATATGTCTGAGTAGACCTTAACCCTTGATAGCAAAACAATAAAAATACAAACGTAGTTATGAATTGCTAGATAATATCTGTCTGGGATTCTTCCTAGCTGAAATTGCACATAGGAGAAAAAAAACTGTCTTCAGTGAAGGGAAGATGAGAAATAAATGCAAGCTGGCAGTTGTTTGAGTAATCATACGACTTTCAAACTACGTAGATGTTAGTATTTGGTTATCTTGTCGCCGTTCAACCTTTTCGTTTTTTTCTTTGTTTTTTTCCTTTGTATTTTCTTCTTTTTTTATGATAATGTGCTTTGAGCAGTCTTTCGAACTGTGATCAATTTCCAGTCCTTACTAGTTTTTTGAACTTTAATATTTAGAACTGCCACAGGCAATCTTAGCATATAACTTGACTAAAATCTCATCTGGTGTAAATCAGTAGGACTGTCTTACCATGAAACCAAATTTTTTATTCCATCCAAAGGGTCTCAAAATAGAGATGGACACACCTAATTTGGAAATGTTTTCCTGGCACCAGCCACACAGATAAAATTGCTATCTTTAGCTCCAGGGACTGACTACTTTTTTATACCCTCTGATGCAATGGAAAGCTGCACCTTATGGAGATGTCAACGACCATGAGTAATACCTGCTCTGAATGCAGCATTTGGGGAATTACTCATTGTTGGTTAAGCACTGACAATCTTTTCTGTGCCATTGATAAAGATATAGTAAAATAGTCTGCACCCCAAAGATTTTGCACTCAGATGGCTGGATAATTCAACTGTCCTTGAAGACCTGGAGAATTATCTCAGCTTAGGAGCTAACTCCCTGCCTCCCTCCACCGACTGCCGTTGATATTAGCCATCTCACTGAAAAAGAGTAGTATACACCCAATGCACCCATAGGTCTCCTTTCTTTCTAATCCTGATGGAATAGTTGAACACCTACATATCTAATCACTCACCCTTGCTTACTCACAGGGCTAAAAGAGTGCTCAGCTGATTTAGGAATGGAAAGAATAGGGTCCAGATTTATAAAGATACAGAGATAACTCTGCAGTAGCCACACAAATAAGCACCTTGTAGATCAGATGTAAGCCTATAAATCAGGTAAAAGATGCTGGTGTTAGATGGCATGGTGTGCATTGGTTCATAGGATTTACTAAGAGGCTATGAAACTTGTAGCGTTTTATTGGTACTTGAAACAACCTAAACCTATACGTGGCTTTTTAGCACAGTCACAAGCAATGCTCTTCGGAACCGCACAAGACAGCAAGTATCTGCCATTGTCAAGTATCCAAACAACAAAGCTGCTGCAATGTGAAATGTCTTGTTTTGTCATTCTCCTTCATGTGGACCAGCACATATTCAGAGAGACCATTGACCTGAGTGAGAACTACTCGGTGTGAGAGTTCAAAAATCTATCCCAAAATGAGTATGTCCTGGACATTGCCAGTTTTGTAGAGCAATATTACTACTTGTTCCTGACGTGTTTTTCAAAATGAGTCTTACTGTGGTATTTACAGGCCTCATCTGTGATCAGAACTCCAGCCAGGTTCTTGCTGCCTGAACACTGAGGATTAAATATAAATTTGTAGCGCCACTTGAGATGATACCCAAAGATATCCAAGACTTCCTTGCAGGACTGGCAGATATAAGAGAGGACCTACAGGAGACTTGCATCTTTCTGGAGTGGTAGCTGGAAGCCAGGAAGGGTAACTTCAGGCAACCCTAGGAAATGTTAGAGACCAGTGGATTCTAATTTTCTTTTGAGACCACAATTTGTTATTAATCTTGTCTTTGGCTCTACACATTTGGGGAATACCAATGGGAGCACCATTTGAAGTGACTGATTTTGCTTTCTTAACTGTGAAGAAAATACTGCAGTAAGTTCTTTTGTAAAGCTGCTACTAGACTCTTTTCCTAATACAGACACTAAGAATATTTTTTTAATACGCCAAGTTTGGTCTTGAAGAACTTTAAATATGGTGCTCGTGACAAGGAAAAGGAGGAGCTAGAAAAACAGATAAGTGTTATTATGAGAATTAGTGAGGATTTTCCTCTTTCTTCTACCTTCTGGAGAATGTACTCACAAGACTGCCCCATTCCAACTGATGACCTGAAACATAGGCTTTCAGGTATATGGAGGTACAATGGAACATGACGAAGAATGGGAGAGAATTGTTTAGGTATAAAATATCAGTCACACCTAGTCAGTGAATACCAAAGCCTACAACAACTGTCCAATGACACCTCACAATTTCAGGAGTCCCACGGCCAGAAAGATTACTTCTATCCTAGTTTCCTGGCACTGAGGCTAACTAGCACAGAATGGCCTGTTCGTATTACTATACTCTTATAGTCTTCAAAGCAGGATGGCTGCATTTACACTGGTCAGTGAGATATGGCAGTCTGTAATACAAACTGTCCCACACTAACCCTCAGAATCTGCCTGGGAATAGTCTGGGACAGCGTAAGCTGGCCCAGAACAAAATCAAGCCACATCCAAACTATTTAACTTTATAGGCAACTGAGTTTCAGTGCCCAGGCACTACTTAAATTACTAATCTAATCTAGATATAGCCAAAGAGAATCATTGAATCAAATTACATGTAGGGGTTTTTGCCTGTGTTTTTAAAAAATTCAAGCATTTTTAACCCACAGCACAGTACTGGTATAACTTCTCAGTAGAACACAAACCAAATTGGTCAYGCTTTGTGATTTTCATGCATTGAAATCCAGTACTTTTTTTGCTATAGCAATAAAAAGTAGAAAAAAGAATCCCAGTAAAACTGGCTGTATTTCAGCAAGTGCATATGCTTTACATATAAATCTACAAAGCAAAGCTGTCGTTTCCTAATGTAAAATCTCTTTATTTTTTCATTATGCACCACTGAGCCCTCATTCATTGTAGAGCAAGTAAAAGATCAYCCTCAAGCCTAGGATAGGAAAGTATTTAAGATCTGAGACATCTTACAGATGGTCTTGAAGACTCAGATACTTCCTTTGCATCTAGTAGAATGGAGAGATACTCTGCATTGCTAGGTTATTGTTGAGCTGAGCTGACGTTAATGATTTATGCTGTTCCTGACACCATGTAAGCTGCTAAACAATTTAAACAAAAAAAATGGACCAATGCCTTAATGCTTAAATATTTTTACATTGAATCCACCTTTGAATTAGGAAGGGCTGAAATGAGAATAAGAAAGAAAAAAATAACACTTGTGAAGTCCAGAAAATTTTGAATTAGAGATTCTCTTTGGGAATAAAATCTGAGATTAGTATTTAAATGCTGAGTGCTGTGTCCTTTTAAACACTCAGTTTTGCTTCTGGGCTTAAGCAACTGATGTAATCAGACATACCACTATATCCACTGAGTTCATTCAGGCAAAAATTCTTGCTTCCTTCCAGTTTGTCTGACTGTGCCTGTTGTTCTTATGCTGCCATTCAACTGTCTTGTCTTCATCCTCCCTAGTTAACTGAAGACTGTTGATATTTTAAATAAATGTTGATTCTCTATAATGGCTACTTTATATTAAGCCCAGCAACTGACTCAGTGCCCAAACAAGGTCCAGAGACAGCCCCACCGCTGACGTGCCAGCTTATTTTCTCCATTTGTTATGTTGAAGGAAGTAGACAGTCTTACTTCTCTGTTTTACAGATACAGAACTGCAGAAAATATGTAGACAAAAGCTCACTTTACCAGCTTAATTCCTTTCCTAGCTGTCCATTTCTCTGTGTGCATCAAAGCTATCAGACACAATGACGTGATGCACATTTCAGTAGAACTTGTTTCCCCCATACACAACTCAGCCAGCTTACATGTAACACTGGCAAAGTGATGGCTGCCTTCCCAAGCTGGCTGAGGTGGAGGCACGACAGGACTTTCACTTATGTCAAAGGAAAAGAGGAAAACATCTACACTTACAGTGCCTTGGTTGTTAAAAAGATGCAGAAGCTGTGAGCGTGCCTGTGCCACTGAGACCCCAGGGCAGTGTACCCACTGCAATATAAAGCCTGGGGAAAAGTACAGGAGGACTGTTTGGAGATGCTGATGAATGTTATGGCATGGAAATTCAGTCATAAGAACTAATGACTGTCTCACTGACAGTAAAATTCTGAAATTTAAGGGCATTATTTCAAGTTTATTACAGAAGATCCAAACAATAAATTATTACCCCTAGTTTTTAGAATGAGCATCTCTCTTCCTGATAAATGAATAGCTCTTTGAGGTTTATGCACCTTTTCATACTTATCATTATAGTAGGGGTCATAAAAAGGGATTGCAGTGGCAGTGTGCTTTAGATGTTAAATATTTATTAAAAAAATGCATTGTACAATTCTGTGTGCACTCACCTTTTAGGGGAAAAAATGTCATTCTTATATACAGCTTCACTGCCTATGTAAACTATGGATCACCTACTCTTCCAGTTCATGTGAGCCTAGTTTCCCTGATATGAAAGAAACAATTCTAACCTATGGCAGCCGAGGATCTGGCCTGGTCCATTTGATCCATGAAGTAATGAATTTCTTATTGTTCAGGGGCTGTATTTGTTTCTGGTTTTGCATCACAGTGTTTGGAACCCTCCGTGTTTACTGCTGGCCTCTCTTTTGTCTTCCCTTTAGTCTCTGGCCTTTCAGTTCTGCTTCCTGTACTAATACAAGTCTTTATGTCATTGAAAATTAACAATACCAAAGCGGTGCCCTGCCAGAGCAGAGCAGATCAATGACCCAGGAGCAGCATGTTCCGGCTCAATGGTGCACAAGTCATTTTAACTTCCACTCTCCAGTGCTCAGGCTCCAAAGGAGCAACCCTTTTGCCCGGTATATTAACTTCTGGAAACTCCTTGTTAATCACTGTGGCTGCAGTTCCTGCTCTGAATTTTCTGCTAAGACCTGAGTGCAGCTTCTCATCAGGCTAAAACGCTTTTCTTTTGTCTTTCTTTCCATCTCGTTGTGTGCTGTCAGTCAGATTAGCAGCACTGCTGTGGTGTTCTGTACAGCGGTGCTGTGATGTAGTGCTGACAGTTATGTTTACCTCATGAAAACCAAACGAACTGTTAGAAAATAAGTCATCTTATGGTGTAAGCTGACATTGCTTCACTATCAGGACATATATTAATTAAAAAAAAAAAAAAAAGGCATACATACAATGATCTCCAAAACATGGAGAAAAATGTTATCATCAGAGAGAATAGTATYGTCAAAATTTTTCTTTGCTGACCTTCCTAGAAAGACTATAGTCTTTAAATATAATGTTAGAAGGATGGCATATCTAAAGGTAATAATTAAAATTCTGCATGCAGACCTGCACTGGAGTTTATCGATGGGGCTATTAGGTCAGAGTGATCCCCGGACCTAGAGGGTGCAGGATCTTCTCATGACTTTGGAACTACCACATAGCAGTTTGGCACACAGGTTCAGGGGACTCTTGGTTTGGAGCTGCGCCTTCCTTTGTGGTCATCCCCAGAGTCTGCCTCCTTTCATCAGGCAATTCATGAGATGCGGGCCATGAATGCAGAAGCAGTTTAACCACTGAGGCAGGAACTTTTCAGCTTGGATATTTCAGATTGTATTTTTGCCTACAAAAAAGGAAGTTATTATGGATTTGGTCCAGGCAGATGTTTCAACCTTTTTCTCAACGAAAAATTTCTTTATACTGGTGGGATTTATCATGGTAAGAAGTAACGACTGGGGCTCTAGAGAAAGACGTAATGCTGTTTCATGGAGGATTTGGACATTTTGAAACTTGATCTTGCTCCAAGTCAGAAGGAAACCAAGAGTATTTAAGTTTTCATGAAAGAAAAGGGAAACCTAATGCCAGGATAGTCTGTTGAAGCTCTGGCATCCTCATGTTGAAGCTGACCCACAAGAAATGGGACAGCTTTCCACCACCTCTTTGCTGAGCTGAAATACTTGTCTCAAGCATTAACAAAACAACAAGGTAAGAGAATTCCAAGGGGGAAAAGTTGTCTATAGGAATTTATTGACCACAGTGCGAACACAGCTTTTCACTGAAATCACAAGATACTAACTCTTTTCCTCAAGGGAAATTAGAGCTTTTCACACATTCTTCACTGGGGTGCTGAAAGAGGCAGGAGAAACAGAGGACTATCACATCTATAAATAGCTGAATTGAAAAAAAAAACGCTCAACAACACATAGTTTAGAGACATGTTATCTTTCTTCCACTTTAGCGGCCTCATTTCCAGCCACGGACGCTCGGTCTGAACGGCCAGGCGGCACAGGTGTAGCGTGTGGCACGAGGTCGTGGTTGTCGCCCTGGTCCTCACCAGCCTCCCTGTCCCAGGAAAACTCAGTCAAATTTATTGTCATAGTATAAAGCAGACATATTGTTTTATCAGGATGTGGATCTTTTACAACAGACTTCTATCAGGATCTCTTTCCATTGGTAACAGCAAAGGTCCAGTGTGGAGGGGGCTGTGGGGCCACAGGGCAGTGCGGTGCCCTCCCTCCCCTACCAGTCCCATCCTGCAGCCCCCAGCAAGGTGAGCTGGGCCGGGCCAGGGACCGTGACCAAGGTTGGCCACAGCCCGGCCATCCCCTGGCCTGGGGAAAGGGCTGTAGCAGGCAAGGCCCCAGGGCTGGCGGCAGCCCCCGAGGAGGCCTCTCCCCAGCTACTCCCTCGCAGCTGCTGGGGCCATCACTGAGGCTGCGCCTGCCACTGCAGGGCTGCCTCCCCGGCCACCGCGGGGCGAAGGGCCCGGACAAAGGCAATGCCCTGGCATTGTTGCAGTATTTCTCCTTTCAGCTGCCAGACCGGCTCTAAAGGGGGTCTTAGATCCCTGGGTGACAATCAACAGGACAGAGCGGGGATGTTTCCCTTCACCAAGGCTGTATCACTGACAGAGCCAGGCGGGTTTCACAGCAGGGACAGTTCACGGTAGCTTTCGCTAGCATGGTGCACACTGAGCTCCCTGAAGCAGGCTGGGGCGGCAGCCCTGTCCCCAGCCGGTCAGCAGCAAGGTGGCGGCACCCCCAGGGTTGGCCCGCTGGCAGGAGCCGGGGGTGTCTGCGGTGCCTGGGTCGGCTGGCAGCACCTCCCCTCATAGCTGGGGAAACGGGCCGGGTTTGCTCTGCCCTGGGGAGAGTCTTCCAATGCCCCTGGAAACGCTGTGGCCCATGGCGGTTCCTGTGGAGAAACCACAAAACCAACCGAGGACAAAGAAATCCATCATTAGCTTCAGACTGAGAATAAATAATACTAATAATATGTAAAGAGCATCAGCTGGATGTGGAAACGAACTGTCACTTCACTATGAAGGATGCCCTTGCATATACAAGAACATAATTCACAACAATATCCTTAAAAAGATAGCAAGAATTTAAATGCATGTGTATGCTTGGGTATTTAATGCACCATGCAGGCATCATATTTCTTTCATATTTTA
The DNA here is from genome assembly GCA_035582835.1 of Phoebastria nigripes. Classification (NCBI taxonomy): domain Eukaryota; kingdom Metazoa; phylum Chordata; class Aves; order Procellariiformes; family Diomedeidae; genus Phoebastria; species Phoebastria nigripes. Next base: position 205,046 of record JAYKAV010003145.1, read on the forward strand.
AACACAAATCATAGCATCTTCTTTAATGAGCAGAGATCCATGGCAATGATGAATTTTTATGGCAAATAGCACTACTGTGCCATGCTTCTTCATTAAAGCCCTGATTCAGCAAAGCATTTAAGCATATGCTTAACTTTAAGCATCTGAGTAATCCCCAAACTTTCTGGTGCCATGCACATGCTTAATATTCACTAGATCCATAAGGAATTTGCTTGAATTGGGTCATACATACCAAATATAACAACCCTATATATACAGGATATCCTGCCTAAAACAACTGGTTAAAAAGTTAGATGCTTCACTAGATCTGCATTAGTAATTTTAATTTTCACTGCCTCTTTGCTTTGTGAAGAATGAATGTGTATGCACACATGAACTCAAGACCTGAAAAAATGATGAAGGTAAAAAAAATAAAGGCACATTGTGGGTTCAGGACATCTATAATAAACCAGAGCTTCATCAGCATTTCTAAGTTTTTAAACCAAGAAATATTGATTCATGTTTATTATATTTTATGGCACTTTACAACAATTTATAACACTTACATTAAGGAATAGATGGGCCAGGATAAAAGCCAATATGGGTATGAAAAAGATGAAGTGCTGTCAGGAATAGCAACTTTCAAGTATCGGGTACAGCCCTTGTTTTTACACTTTATCTCACCTTTTTAATATATGATGGAAGGGTTTCATGATTAATTTTAAAATACAAATTCTAGAAAAAGACATGCTGTAGGATGGCCACCTGAAGAACATCTTAGCAATGATATTGTTTCAATATAAAGCCAAATGTAAAATGTCCTCAAGGCATCTGTAACTAAAGAATGAAGCCGTAATCATTATTGTGCAGAACCACTGTTGAAAATGTTCAAGAAACAATGAGCTTAGGTTTCAAAGACGAACTAACCACTTTAAAAATGTTTTTCCACCAGAGCTGATCATCTTAGAAATCAAGAAAAATTAGTTAGAAGACCAGTTTTATGCGCAAAACCCCTTGTTGCTATGTTACCATAGATATTTATATGAGAGAGAGTCTCCCAGTGTGAGCCAAAATCTGTTCATGTAAATATTCATAAGCCAGGTAAAACAAAGAAGTAACTGGGAATATATGGAGTCTTCACCAGGTGTTTCCTTTGCTCTGTACAATTATCTAGTCCAGCTGCTCTAGGACCAGCAGTCAGACCCATTCATTTCTGAGCTAAATGATGGGGATTTCTTCTTCTACCATCCCAGCTGGCGGGCGTGGTGCAGGTTCTCAGCAGTTCTGGAAGTGCTGAAGGATCCTGTGAAACTGAAATACAGCTTGAGGCTGCTTTGTAAGTCTGCCCACGGCACAACAAATTGAAGAAATTGCAAGGTATAGGCAACGCTTTAAAAATGGATGCAGTACATCTCTGTCTAATTTTATGTGCTTCTGCTATCCCCCATTCTTAAATGAATTCACTCTCTGTGAGAGATGCACTGTGATAATCCCAAGGTAATTAGACAGCAAAGAAATGTATTTGCTGTTACAGTTTGGAATAGTAGATTGGTTACTGCAGATGTTAGAAAAAGCTTGTAAATGGTGAGAGCCCCAATCTGTAGTATACAATGTCTGTTCCTCATTTCCCAAGATTGCTAAATTCATTTTTTGCCATTCCTTGATTTGGTCTCTCTAGGGACACTGGATTTTTCCTTTGAGCTTTGCCCATCTATTTGTCCATTTTCTGTGGCCACTTTGTGCCCTTTCTTCATCCTTGCACACCTTTCTGGAGGCCCATAGGGAAAAAGATATAAACGTCAGGCATTTTCCAATTTGGAACATGCTAAACAAACTGGAGCCTTACAGGCTTGTTACCTTATGAAGACAGCCTATGCTTTACATATGTAAATGTACAACAAAATGATAAAGAAATTGTGCACATTTGGCTCACGTGATTCATTAGTCTGGCAGCATATATTCTGGGAGTAAGCTATATTTTCAGTGTCATCAGACATGAAACGGCAGTGTGCTTTGAACTAATGCATTAGATTGGTACAGTGATAGAAAATCAGCTGAACACAACAAATGTAAAATAGAAGACAGGGGATCTAGTAAAAGGGAAGGCATGAGATCCACTAATAGCCATCTGACACGGGGAGCCATGTGGATTGTCTTTTGATGGAAACTGAACAGTGTCCTTTGTGTTGCTACGGTGCCCGGCTCTCTATTTCCTCACCTTTCTGTCATCCTTCTAGTCATCACTGCAATAAGTTTAGCTAGGGAGGGTATTTCATATCCTCTTCTTAGTTGTGATGATGGCTGGGACCTAATGTTTAGCAGGGTGTATGAGCAAACGTCTATCACACAGTCTATAACAGCACAAAGTGTATCTTAAGCAGAGACATCTCACACATTTTACATGATCAATCAGCAGCATATAAACAGCATATAAATTCTAGCTTATATGCTTGAATGTATTGCCAAAAGCTGGCTTTAAAGTTATTATTGTAATGCAAGTTTGGGTCCTAGTCCTGCAGCCTGATCATGGTACCCAGGAGTCTTGCATCTGTTCACGGTTTTATTCTTTTTTCTCAGTCACAGCAGTTCAGTGGTCCACCTACACGGAGCAGAATGTAAGACTGGGGCCCAAATTTATGCACCATCTGCCTTTGGTCATGCATGCCAACTTTTATAAAAATCAATCACGTTATCTCTCTGAAGAGTTCCCACATGAAAAATGGCCCCATATAAGTTTGGAAGTTACAATGCAACATTATTTTTTTAAAATGATCTGTTTTTACTGGGATTTTTTTTTTCTTGTACTAATATTCAGTATGACATTATTTTGGGTGGAAGATGGCAACTCAGCCTGAGGCATGACAAAATAGCCAGAAACACACCACCTGCTGTGCCCCGTTGCTTTAATATTGTACTGTTTAATAAGAAAATGACCCCAAGTGCTTGGATGAAAACTCCAAAATGAACCATAAATATTCTGTACATAAGGAAAAGCTGAAAGCTAAAGTACACTGCATAATATTGCTATGGTGCAAAAGGGAATAGGAATACATTCAATTTGCCTAAGTATCTAGTAGTGACAGCCACTAACATTTGTTTAGGAGAAACACCAAGTGGATGTCTGTTTGTTAATAAATGAATGAAAAGAAATATGGATTACTGTGCAAATGGACATTAGAGGAGCCCAGATTTTGGTTTGATGTATAAGACACATAAAGAACCCAATTCTGGGCACTGCTAAGTGATTCTTGCAAAATGCTGAGCCCCTGCTAATTTCAGTAGGAGTTGAGCAAACTCAGCACCTGGCAAAGATGGGTCTATCCATATTTAAATACGGAATGAACACTCATCCAAGTGGATTCACTTATGATAAACTGATGCAGCCTAGAAATTACATGTTTGGTTAAATTGGGGTAATCACAAAGAGGGAGACGCTCAAATAAGCAGTGATAATTGGTACAACAATGTCTGTTTCCTCCTTCTGATCTTGGGTCCTCCCTGAGGATTCTCTCCTAGCCTGCATTAATTAAGAGAAAGCATGTGACACTCCTTGCAGCCTTTGACACCAGGATGACCTTTCCCTAGGTTGTTCATGAACTCCTGCTGACATCAAACATGCTTTTTACTGTACAGGACCCTTTATCCACCAGACATTCATAAACCATACTAAATAATATTCGTGACCAATTATTAAAATGTACAAAAAAAAGTTACGCTGTTATGACAGATGACTGAATAGTTCATAGGGAATAATTTGTTTGACGAACAGGAGCTTTTATTTCGGTGATCCAAGCACTTTTTAAAAAATGTATTCCTCACTTGAAATCATGTGTTCAGTTGCTGCAAATAAGTATTGGTTGTTGGATTGTTCTCAAGACTTCTGTCATGAGCGTGTGGCATTTAAACCTGCTGGACAGAAGGGCCAGGGGTCCTGGTTTTGCTTCCTGCGTGGGTATGTATATCTTTTGAATTTAGCTCATTGTGTAAAAGTAGGTTCACTTTACTGTTCTTTCATACTTCCTAAAATTTTTGCAAAAACATTGAAAATAATAATTTCAGGTTCTGCTAAGCTGTTAGGGAACTTGTCTCCTAGAACATTAAGGGAAATTAAATACAGAAAGAGCACAGATGTAGACAAGACAGATGGAACATTTCTCTTTTTTCCCAAATATCTACAGAGCAGTTTCTGACGTGTTCGCCTCTGTTTAATCAGTCATGTTGTCAATATTTTATTACTCCGAGAGTTTGAAACAGCATGGTGTTGCACGTTGGGAGATATTCCCAGAACTTTAAACTCCCACCAAAATTACAAGTGGAATTTCCATTATTTGACCAAAAAAAACCCAGCAGCTGAGCAAAAGCAAATATGTATGTAACTGCATACCTAAGTACTCTGTCAGAGTATCTGTGTAGCCAGCAAACACAAGGCACTGGCATCTGCTGTGGGAACATGAGGCCTTAGCGTGGGCAAATTGGAACGGGCCATGTGAGGCCGAAGTTCATGTTGCGTGTGCTGTGACTCTCTGTGAGACACCTTGACTCCAGGTTATCTCTGGAAGGTACACATACTGTTTGGCACATGTTCCCAGTATGCCAGAGATTAAAAAGTAAAGTGTGATGAGAGATGCATGAGAGAGGCAGCATTAAGCTACACTCAAGTATTTCCTCTTTGCAAATATATGTCTTCTGGCTCTATGTAGAAAATGTCCTGCCCGGTAATGGGTGGCATCACAGAGAGAAGCAACACTAAATACCTGTTCATAAAACAGGAATAAAAGCAGTCAGTTAAGACATTGCCGCTTCTGCTTGACTTTGCTTTTAATTCTGTACATGCTGGCCCCTGCAACAAACAGCTTTCCATAAACTGTAGTTTACCCTGATCAAACTCCTCCCTACAGTGATTTGCAGTGCATTTACGGTGCAATTACCCTTCCCTGTCATTCTTGTTTGTGCTAGCTGAGTGTGTCAAGTCAGTTTTAAGTAAAGCCAGAGAGGAATATGGATAAGGCTGGGGTCAGTTCTAGTTCCCAAGGATCTTTCCCATATCCACCGAGCTCTGCCTTGGAGCCATCTTCAGTGTGGTTCCTGCAATGCTGTGGTGCAGAGCCTCATTGTAGGAGAACTTCATGCCATGCCATTGCAGGGAGGAGTGGTACATTACAACTCTGCACAAATATGCAAGTGTAGGAATGTCCCACTGTCAAAGGACAGAGGTCCCAGCTGCAACATGAGGTAGCCCTGGGTCACAATCTGGACTCTTGCCCTCACAAGTAGTGCTGCTGAGGAAGGCGCATGAGTCTATGTAGCTGTGGGGCCCCAGTTAGAGCAACAGCGTCCAAAACACCTAGAGAAAATATCCCCTGTGATCATTTCTATGTGTGTTTGTTTCGTTTTTGTTCCATGCCAGTATCTTTTCTAAAATAATTTCCCTATCACGTTCTCTGATGTTCGATTTTATGTTGCTGGTACTGTAAATACTTTCTGGCATATCAGCTAGGCTGTTTGGGTGGGTCACTGTAACAAAATGGCTATGTCGCAGGGAACCGATATCCCTCTTGCAGTGTATTACTGTTCCAGTGAATGCACCAGCAGGAGAAATTTGTGTGGGTGGTATCCGCATTGCCCTTTTACCTCTGTTTTCTCCTCTATGGACTTCGCTCCTGATCCATGGCATTCCAGCTGTGGGCATCATTCTTCCTCATTGCACGCCTGCTTGCTTGAATGTAGCTGCTTTATTTTAGCAACATTTGTATGTACTCTCACTTGCTCCCCATTCAGCTTGCCTTTAACAACTCCAGTACATGCAGACTCTTCTGTGTTGGTGCCTTTCATCCCAAACAACTCCACCTTCTCAGTTGGTTTGGGTTTTGTTTTTTTTTCCTCCTAGTAGGTCATGGCAGTTCACTTGCGTTAGGAGAGAACTCTACTTCCATTACTACATGGTACAAAGCCTGTTCAACAAGCCCTTTCTAGATTCGAACATAGATAGCTGGTATCTCCATCTTTGCTGGAAATCAACCGACACAAACAAATTCTCAAAGGAAGATGTTAATGAGATTTGAGCTGAAAGGCTCTTCTTTGGACCTATGCACTTTTGTTGGTACATATTGTCAGAAAAGCTGTATGGTCACAAAGAGCCATTGATGAGTCTGGTACAGCCATTTGATCACCTATTTTACTATTATCTTCATTCTCAGGGATTAAAAAAAACATTGTCTTGGCCATTTTAAAATTACACAAGTACAAAAAAGTATATGCTGAGTGGTTTAAAAGCATTCTTTTAAAATCATATACAAATTAAAAGCTGCTTAATTTAAAAATGTATCTTTGGCTGAGGTACTTAATGTTGAAAAGTGGTTACTCAGCATGTAAAGTACCATAAGTACTTTTCATAAGAAATTTTATGACATTACAAATTTTTAAAAATGGTTATTTACACAATAGTTCCTGATAGCTTGCCATTATAGTTTATCAGATCAATAATCAATGTTCTTAAAAGTAACTTAATTCAAATTTATGTAATCCACATTATAAAAAAGATCAGGTAATGTATGTTTACAGCAGAAACCTTAATAGCTCCTTTAAATGTGTTAAAGTCCTCTACTTGCAGTCTTGAGCACTTCTATGAAGGATTTTTCCATTATTTAAATCCCTTAAAACCCAATGAAATTAATGCCACCAAACTTCACTGAGGTGGTGACAAGTCATCTCTGATGATAAGCACTTTTGACAAGTTTTTGAATGGCGGGGGAGGGGGGCAGGGTGTGACACAGATTTACATTTAAGAATATGTCAGATTGAAAGATGTGGCTTTATAGCTTTTTTGGTTTCCTCTAACTCCTCTGTACCGGAGTGCTGGGTCACAATTGCTGGGTTTTCTGTTGTATGGTTTCATGGACTGTGCTTTGTTCGTCAACTGTATTTTAATTAATGGCAAGAATGCCTACTGCCCAACTAGGTATTCTTTGAAGTTTTAAATTAAAATACCTTAGATATTTGGCTTAATAACAGTTTAGTGCCTTAAAATTACAGACTTCATGTTTATACTACAAGCTCTGTCATGCTACAATTGAATATGCCCATTAGCATGAGTGGAGCAGGATCTTACTTCAAGACAGATTCTTTTCCCACTAAGGGCTTGATCCTGAAATCTGCAGTCATGAGAGAGCAATCCCATTTGATTTTAGTGGGTTTGAGTAGGTGACTAATGATACTTGAGGGGACACTGAAGGGTCAGGTCTTGTTTTGGTTGCTGTTTAAATGTCAGCACTTGTCAACAGTTATCACAGCAGTATTAGGGACCTGTACTTCTTTTTCCTTACAATAAGGATACCATTTATTACACATGATGATGGTTAGCAAATGTTGACTTCTGCTCTATCCTTTGAAATGTTTATTGAGGTCTGAGACTGTAGGCACCTAACAGTTCATTTAAATGTGCAGCAGTCACAGCTGTGCCAATTTGATGTTTGCTAACATCGTGCTGTTGAATTTTCAAATGTACAAAAATGAAGAGGGAAAATCAGGAAAAAAGCATGATTTTTTTTTTTCCAATAGCAACTGTAATTGCCACTGTGGACAAGTCTATAGCGAAGATGTTCAGGCATATACTGAGAAGCAGATCTTATACAGCCTTGGCATGGTTTTCTGTTCCGTTTTAGCTGAAGCCAGCCATGCAGAAAGAGGAAGAGTTGCCTTGTCTCAGCCCGGGCCCCATGTCCCCACAGGTCACATGGCTCTAGGAGTGCTTTGGCCACAAAATGAGTTTGGTCAGCTGATATGACTGCAAATTGATGAGGGAAAGAGATGTGTGCAAATGGTGAGAGAAGACAAAAGTGGGAAATGCATTTGTAACAGAGATGCCCTTTTTGGGGACTGCTGAGAAAATGGAAGCAAGTTGTAAAAGCAGAGAGGGTAGAAGAAAAAGAGAAGGGAACAGACACTGCTTGATCTATAGGGGAAGCCAAGCATAAGACAGAGACCTTAACTTGCAGTTGATTCAGATTCATGGATTACTTCAGAAGGGTTAGGAAATTTAATCGATAATGTGCACAAGTGCCATATTTTTATGTGTTTGTATGTTTCTTGAGTCAATTAAGGCAAACTGATGTAAGATACAATTGGAGTTTAGAACCCTTCAAAGGTCATATTTCTGTTTGTTTCTGTTGCCATGTGTCCCAGAAGAATGGACTATAATCCTAGTTTACCCTGGGTAAATACAGTTGTGGAGCCTAAAAATATATAAGCCCTGTAGTCCAGTTATTCTGCAGGTGTTATAGGTCCGTACTAAGAATCACACCAATGAAGTGAGGGTGAGAGTGAGGATGTAAAGAGGGGGTGGAAGAGAGTGATGCCACCAAGTCAGGTTAAGACTAGAGAGCACCTGAATCCCTTGCTCTGAGAGTACAGGTGGGGTGTACCCCCTGTGGAAATCTTTCCAGGGAAGTGAGTGGAGCTTTAAGAGACAGAAAGGAAAAAAAAAAAAGAACAAATCCCTGGCTCCAGGAAAGCTGTCTCCAAGTAGCGTTCGGCACTGCTTGGATCCCACACTCTATACAGAGCAACTGTTTCCTCCATAGTCATTTGTATAATTATAACCTTGCTTCTCCTTTCACCTTCAGAGTGGGAGGTTTTGTAATTCTTGCTGATTTCAGACAGATCTCCCACTGTTTCATGAGGAACACTTTATATAACACAAGTATTTCTGTGTGGCTAATGTTTTTAAAGCTGTGTTTGAATTTTTCACGGGCGATAAGTTATTTTCTTTCCTTCAGTAGTTGAAGTTAAACCAGAGACTTTGTGCCGCTCACAGTTTAAAAATTTGGCCATTTCGGGCAGCAGATGTGACAGGGCCTAGGCCTAGTGGGAGCTTTACGGGTGGCTTTGTTTAAGTTGACGTTGCCTGGGTGGTCAGTGCTTGAACCAGTGAATTATTAAGCAGACCTCAGTTCCAGCAAAGATAGTGGGACCTGAGACAGTCACAGTGTGTGCAGTGGCATGCAGCAGTTTAGTATAGAGATATTGCAGATACCAGGGAAGTACAAGTGAATCAGTATGCTCTCCTGATATTTCTGGGATAATGCTCAGCTAAGATGCACAAAGTGTCCACAGTAGCTCAGGTATCTCTGCATACTGCATCATATAAACTTACCCTCAGGTTCAAGCAGGACACGCTCAGCAAAGTCAGGTCATAGGTGTGTATGTATGCTTTCACTGTAAAAACAAAGCATAAGTGCTGATAGCTGTGCAGTTTTACTTCTTCATTACAACCAGGCTGTGGTTTCTTGTCTAGTTCTTTCCTTCTCCAGCAATGCTTTAAAACTTTCATTTGTCTTCCCTGCTTTGGCTGCACTTTATCACTGTTTGAATGAAGATGACATCCAGGAAATCCTTCTCTTGTGCTGCCAGTTTGCCAGGAGCTGAAACCAGCTTTCTGGTATGATATCAATAAAACCTGTAATTGGAGAAAAGGTACCGAAAATTACATTTTTACACTTTGTGAACAAAAAAAGATATGAAGAGGTAGGCAGAAAACAGTCAAGTGCACTATGAATCACTGCAGGGGTGCAAACAAGATTCCTTAATGACAGAGTTCTCACTGACAAATTCTGTTTGTTTTTGCCTCTAGAGTTGTCTGTGCTAATGACAAGCAACTCTGCTTGGAACTTATTTGCATAAACTATTTTACAGTGCACACTGTGTATGAGTGGATGAGAGAAAGAAAGCGAGGCCACCCTGAGACTGTATCCCCATGACAACCCCATTTAATGAATTACTAAGAACCAAGAGAATATTGAACAAAAAAGTCCCTTCCAGTACAGCTAGCGGAGCAGCAGTGTGGACATTGTCACGTAGCGCTACTATGGTCAGCAGGGAAGAAAGATTTGAAGACAGACACATGGATGGGATTAGTCTGATGATTAAATGTAGATATCTACCTCCAAGTTAATCAACTTTGGCTCCACTTAGCAGTGGGGAAAACATAAGTCTTCATTTGGTCAGATGAATTTCCCATTAAAGAAAATTATAAGGGGAGCCTTTAGTGATTGGTTCAGATTTAAACATTTACACTAGAGATACCTAAAGTAAGGTGAGATAAATACCTTCTTAGTCCCCACTGTATATTCTCCGCTTTATTTGAAACTAACTACCCAAAAATTCAGAGGCAAAAAAGCTGTTTTGAACAAAAACAGGCACAAAAGAAGTGTCGTATCATGTCAGTGGAATTGCTACACTAAGTCAGATCCTCCTTTCCCTCAGACTGCTGAAAACCTAAGTGAGAAAAGTTCCACCACTGTAAAATTTCCACCACTGTAAAACAATGCATGTAAAGGCCCAGAAAATGAGAATCTCTATTTCTTTTTGATTAATTGGCCTGTCACTGATTCACAACCAGCTGTGAATTGAGATGTATTTATTTAATGGCTTAATCATTTTAATCATTAATTTTACTTTAGATAGGAAATCCAATTCAACGTCCATGTTACGCTTCAAACTCAGAAGTAACTGTTGCAAGGTTTTGTTCTAACGCTTGACAGGTGAGATTTCCCAAGATGTTTGTACAGGTAGCTCTGTTGAGGCAGGTGGGACTGATGAAAATATTAGAAGCAAAGCTTGGCTTGGTGTGTAGTTATTTAAATGACACTCAGTTGCTTAATGGATTGATAGGCTATGTCTAAACTGTGGGACGTGGAGCTGGCATCTTGCCATGTCTGGACTCTAGATCAGGATGAAATCCAGGCATGCACCTTTCTGCCTCAGTCTGAACGGCACGCTGGTGTCTGTCAGAAGAGGAGAGGGGAAGGCAGAAGCTGCGATGCTCTCTGACAGGTCCCCGGTGTAAATGACTTGGGGATGTGGACAGAAAGATGCATCATCTTGCAGGTTTCATAGAGTCGTAGKAATCTTGCCTGTTGTGTTCAGTCTCTGTTCATGGTCATGTGGTAATAATTAAGTTGTTTTCATTTGATATCTGAATATGTAAAAGTGGTTAGATTTAAAGTTTATTTTTTCTCAGATAGGCTAGTATCTGTAGCACATACATACACAAACAAATCACTGCAGCAACAGCGTCTGAGAAGAGATGCAAGTATTTCATGAGTCATGAGTATTAACTTCTCCCATAGACATGCCCTGTTTGGTCTGGAGAAGGCTTGGAGTGCAGGAGGGGAGAAACTAAAGAAAAGTTTGTGCTGCTTGTGGGTTGCATGGTTAAAGGAAACATCTTAGTATTCAGGACTCTTGGGCAGCCAGTTTCCTTAAATGCTAAGTTAATAAGAAAAGGTTTTTACTTTCTTTTTTTAAAGAGTAATATAAGCCAGTAAATTGCAGGGAAATAATTGGTCCATAATCAGCAGGATTTTTCAGTGGTACTAAATCTCTATCAGCATAAATCAAAACAAGTAACCATAAGCGTAATGCAAAGATTCCTCAACCTGGCGTTCATCCAGAACCTGCAAATGGAGTTCTGCCTTTCAGATTCCCTCTTYCTTCAGTCCGTCCAGTACCCCATCTTACAAGAGAGCTTCTCCCCTAAGCACCCATGTTGAGAGAGGGGAAAATGAAACTGATATTAACCCCTCATATTCAGGGGATTAGGCAGTTTGTTCCTGTGCAACTAGTCTAGAAGCTATCATGCTGAAATACTGTTTATGAACTCTCAAGGAACTTATTTCAGTTGGATAATGGTTAATTTACAACCAGAGCTTAAAAGGGCAGAAAAAGATAGCAGCACAACTGGGTTCAGTGCATGATGGGGACAAATAAATATCTCACAGAAAGGGATATCTGAAATTCAGATCACATTGACATGCAAAGAAAGCTGTGAAAAGCAGTAGGAGGGTGATTGTATTCCAATTAGATTTCTTCTGCTCATATAAAACAGTCTTGGACTGAAAGTTAATCATCTGATTTATGGATCTTGGGAGGAGTGAAACCCTATGAGCTCCTGAACAATGAGAGGCAAATGAGACAGAGAGGAAGAAAAATAGAATATTTCTGASACTGTGCTTCTGGGGAAAAACAAAGACAATAAAGTCTAAACATGCTCCTGGTTTAAAAATTTACCTTAGTGCTATCCTCTTAAACTCATGTTCTTGCCATACAAACAAGTTGTCTTTCTTGGCCAAAGCAGTCAAAAGCAACTCATGATTCCATGTGTCACAATCTTTTGGGCACTTGATAAATATATTTCTACAAGGTTTCTGCAAGACCTTGCAGAGTTACGTTGCTGTGGTGGGTTAGTTCATTTATATGATTGGTCATAAGCAATCCGACATCTGATCTGGGCTTGGGTCATACGTAAAAGCGCATCTATTCCTTAGCTGAATCCTTTTAAAAGCATTTAAAAGTGCGAGTTATATGAAAATTGCTGTCAGCCAAAGGGGAACGGCAGGATTCATATAACAGCCCTGCTCAGTGACAGGGTTTGGAGCACTGTCAGGTCAGGGACAGGAGGACTGCCTGGCACCAGCTAGGACCCACTTATATACTCTTATTTTTCCTTCAATTAATCCATCAGTAGCTAGCCCTCAGAAAAGCAATACCAGGGGCAAATGACCAACAGAATAGACGTAATGTATCATAGATGCCATTTCTTTCTGCCATTCTTGGGTTTCAGCCTTCTGCCCAGACCTGCTGCTGGGACTGATGCAGAAAAGCTGAGTGCAAGCAGGACAAAGATGATATTGGTAGACAGAGGACAGTACTCTCAAAAATTTTCTTTTAGATGAAGACATATACCTATGACTGGTAAATCATATCCATAGTTAGGCCGCTTATGTAGAAGTATCTATAGGTAGCATTTTCTGCCAAGATAGGTAGAATACTTTTCTTCATCAGATTATACTAACTCTTCTGTTTCAACCCAAAGCCAGGCTAGATTTTATGTCTCTAATCTAAACATAGAGTCCCCTTTCCACCGCACTGCAGTCCCGTAGGTGTCAGCCTGAACATTTAATGGGTTATTTAGCTGGGTTACAATTCAGGATGAATGTCTGGCCTGAAGGCCCACATGTCCAGGTCAAACCTCTAAGTTTGCAAGTTGATGTCTGGGCGTCAGTTATTAATACCTTTTACACCTTTAGTGGACATGTTCCAACATGAAGTTCTTTACAGACTCCAGGTGGTGGGGAATGCTCTCTCTTCACCAATGAAGGCTGTTACTAGGACTTTTCCCCTAGTTTCAGTGTTAGTTTGCATAGAGTGCTGAGACAAGGTCAAAATCTTGATCCTCATTTTCAATACATTTCCTGGGCTGCATACCAAATACCTAAAACCTTTTCTAAAAAACTGTTGACAATCTTCCATCCTAACCTTCAGACCCAGTGCAGCTTCCCACCTTTCAGTGGGAAAGGGCCTGCTATCTCTTTCCCAGCCAGAAACACACTGACATATGTGTTAACATTTTCTTCTGCTGCTCTGCTCCTGTGCAACAGGAAGCAGAGCATAGTCCCTAATTGATTATTTCTATATTCTTAATAGGGACTACTTACAGTCAGAAATCGTCTTTAGCAGCCATCTGTTCCTTATGCTGCTCCATATATGCCCTCATCCCTGACCTGAAGTAACCATCCTTTCTTCAAGGAAAGGAGGTTTAAATATTCATGCTGGCTAGGTCTTGAATAAACTCTTAATTGGTATCGCAACGTCCCACACAAAAGTGGTTAGTTCCTCCTTTAGTCTTTCAGCATTTGAAATATTTACTATAGTCAAGGTGAGGGCATGTCTCACCTCACAAGAGATAAAATCTACTTCTTGAAAAAAATGTCAYGTGTTCAGGCTTGCATTTCTGAAGAACACTGAAACTTCCACCATTTGAAATGCAAAAAGTGACTTACCCAAGAAAGCACTGTTAGCATATTAGGCTAATATAGTATTTCTTGTAACTGTGACTGTTTCCATTGTGGTCACAACAGGGAAGGTTTAGAAATCTTGGTGATGGGAAAGCTACAGTCACTCCTGTTTGGAATTCCTAAGGTTACTTAGTCATCCGTTCTCACAGGTGACTGAGAACTGAGGACTTGAATCAGTAGCTCATGTACTGGCATCCTGTACCATTTGAGACGCCCTAAGGTAGGTATCCAGCCTGGGACTCAGCTGCCACTCCATAAAACCACAAGTCTTTGGCCATATCTGCCAGCCTTACGAAGATGCTCCCAACACCGAAACTGAACTGAACCGTGAACCCTGAACCCTCTTCCCCCAGCTGCACCTTTTCATCTCCTGCTCCTCAAATGGAGCAACAGACACAAAGAGCTAAAATGTTGGTGCAATTCATGAGCTTCCTTCTTCAAAAGAAATTGTACACCCCACCACCTAGTCATAGCAATCTGCTGAACAAGCACCTAGTGTAGACCAATAAACGAAAGGAAACTGAGAGGTCAGTACAGGTCATTATTTTCACATACCTTTGAATAATGAGGGCATCACATGTCAGCCAGAGGAGAACAAAATGTCACATTCTCTAGCTAAAGGTCATCATCAGTCATAGGTCACGGAAGGGAGGCCAGGAAATAACCTATGAGGTTAGGATGAGTGCACAAAGAAAGGGCAACAAATGTCAATGAAAGCATGCAGCTGTTTTGAGATGAAACAACTGAGGCACCCTTTTGTGCTGACACAGGCTTAAAAAATGTCTTTGCTGACATTTTTTTTTTCAGCTGGCACTTTTATAGGACATTGACATTAATGTACCCAACCCTGAATTAGCCTTTTCTGAAAGCAACAGTTTGGAAGTTAAGTGCAGCATTTTCCAAAGAATCATAAGCATGACATTTTTATTTCAAGTGATTGATGTTACAGTGGACTTCTAGCACCAAATTCAAGTTTCATTCTCAATCATTGCATCTGTGCAGTGTGATAGCAATCAGAAACAAATGGAGGTGGCAGTCTGCATTGCAGTAAGGTCTTTTGGAAATTCTTTTCGCCTTTACCGACAGTCAGATGTGTCGTTTCATGTTTAATACATAGCATTGCATTTATCTGATTATTTGTTTTAATTCATGGATTTCAGAAAGGTTGATTTCAGGGTTGCCCCTGCAGTGATGACAAGCACTTGCAGGGCAATCATACAGTAAAATGATAATGAACAGTTTAGGAATATGTGGAAATATATCCAAACTGAGAGACACCTGCAATTTCTGATGAGTGAGCTGCGTACTTGACTCATTTGTCTTTTGCTTTCTCCCCTGAACAGCAGCACAATACCATTTTCTCTTGTCATTGTGGGTATAAACCTGACAGTCTTACTTCATGAAATAATATGATGATGCCAGGAATGCACGTTAGATGAAGGACTGCTACATCTCCCACACCTATCTTGCTGGACAACACATGCAAAGAGTCTGTCAAAAAAAACCCCAAAAAGCTTTGCGCTGGTATCTCCATTGTGGTTGGGCAACTTTGCAGGATGAATGCTATCAAAAATGGCTTAACTCATGATGAAATGCCCATTGTGAAAGTATTGTATATTTACATTACATTGCAGAAAACAGAAAACAGAAAGAGTGCGATCCAGAGATAGGAGAATGGCAAACTGCAATACAGGATTGTGGCCTCTTATTTTAAACTCTTCCAGTTGGTTATCATATGACATAAGACTGAGATAAAGACCCTCTCTGTGCTTCAATTCTGCTTCCTGAACAAAGAACACTGACAGCTGGTATGGTCTGTTTGGAAATTTTCGGGTGATACTCACTTCCAAATTATTCCTGTGGCTGACTTGGCAGTCAAGTTTTTTTTTAGCRGTGATACCTGAATAATCAGTTTCCCAGTTCACTTTATGTTTAAAAAATTGGTTAGAAATAAAATGAGAAAACACCCAAACTCGAGGGTTACAAGAAAGAACTAATTTCCTTCTTTTTACTCATCATTGGCTGCGTATTTCTAATCTGAATTCCACCCCCCACGCTCCCTTTTTTCTGACAACTTTCCAAAAACGGTGGGGTTTTGTTGGTTTTCTTATGAGGTTGGCTTTAGTTTTGCAAAGGTGCAAACAGCTGCTCAGATTTGCACACCACTAATAGTCCTAGTGAAACCATAGCTCTAAATTGATGCACTCTCTCCAAAATCCTGAGCTCAATGCTTTTGTCTCCGTCTGTAACAGGACAGGATTTTCCCCTGTAAATTTCAGCAGAAGCAGAGTGCATAAGAACTAAGCATCTATGCAAACCGTAACATGGGGCACAGGCTGCATAATCATTTCATCAGACTGTATTCTGACTGGGCTTATTTACAAGCTGTATTTATTTTAATTATGTTTTCTATCTATTCACTCTTCCTTATTTTGGGTGTGTAATTGGCCACCTAAGAAACATGACATTCTTTCGGCTGCCAGGTTGACTGTCTGATTTATAAGCAGAGAAAACACTTCTCGGGCAGGTTTGAATGAAGTGTGTTTGCAAGAGTATTTGAGTTTAGAATACCCTTTCTCCAGCATTCCTTTAAACAAAAGCCACTGATTAATGTTAGCGGAAAAGAGGCTGAAACATGTTCGAGTGTGGCTGAATTGGAGTTTCACAGTTTGCAAACACTCCCACAAAGTATTTACCCATTGCTCCTTCCATCTATGTGTAATTCTACTCTCAGTAAGCTCAAAGGTTCTGGGGATTTTTTATTCTGAGTATGTGCAAAGCAATGTCCAAGAGATCTCCTTTCCCGTCACAGTTCTGTGTTTTTCCTACTCTGTTTAAACAGGTCAGTTAGTTAAATTACAAACAAAATGAACTGGCTTTAGGGTTTCTGAAGTTAATAGTCTATGCATCAGAGATTTACAATTTTTATTACTTAAGACCAAAATATGTTAATTTTGGTTAGAAATGTTTTAGAAAAATACTCTCCAAATCCCAGAGAGTTCTTAATTCCTTTTTTTTTAGAGAATAGGCTTTGCCAAGGCTAATTCTGATTCAGAAGAATCAATAAATAAATAAGATTGTCTTTAAGTTGCAGAAAACTGCGATCAGTATGCTGCTGTGACCCATCGAACAACCAAAGGGCACTGGCCAATTCAGTCCCATTTCATTGTCATTACTGGTATTATGGTGACTCTGGGCTACACCCAAAGAAGGTGAGTCAGAACTCTACAATAAATATTGTAGAACAAATGCTGAAGAGGCTTTGCCCTTACAAGTACATTATATAATACTAAATATATATACGCAAGTGCTGAGTTAAAAAGAAGTCAGTGACTTTAACATGTCATATCTATATGGAGGTCATTGAACCTTCTTTGAAAAGTCATTTTTTTCTAATGCCATCTGCTTTTCTCATGATTTTTGCCCCCCTCAACCCATATAAAATGGATGTGTATTCAATCTTGAACTAAGCATGCTTGCAATGATTGAGAAATGTCTAAGGTCAGAGCTTACAAAAAATTCATAAGGGAAGCAGCAGGCATAAAAGAGAGGGGTTTTTTTTAAAGAGAGTTCATGAGCCTCTGTATGAATTGGGCATGACATATTCATGTTACTGACTTCATTTATTTAATGTGGCTCCAAATAATTGATACCAGTACAGTGATAAAAGTACAGAGACTTCACTGCCAGAATTGCAATAATGAAGAGCCTCCCTGCTGATTTCATTCATGGGGCTGTTAGTCTGCTGGGAAAGACCTCTGATGAAAACTGGGCTGCAGCAAATGCCATAAAATAATCAAAGGCACAAAGACCTTTACCTGAGGGGAGCTTGGTCAGGGAGTGATTCAGGACAGCAGAGGGAAAAGAGGGAAAATTGCATTAGCTGACAAACCAGGCACAGCTTTTAAAAAAAATCTGATCCAGATTGTGAGGACTGCGTTATATACCGAAATCTGCTACATCTTTGGAACAGATTCCAATTATGTGGCTCCAACAGCTAGTTAACTGGTATATCAACAGAGCTTCTTACCTTGCTGAACGTAGTTCAAACTTACTTTATCCTTGCCTACCAGCCATTTGTTCTCTCTGCCTTAGATTGTGAGCTCTCAGAAACAGCAGCTGTCTTTTTATTATATGCTTAGCACAATGGGCTCCCTGTTTGGGCTATAGAAAATAATCATGTAGGCTCAAGACAGCCATACAAGTGTCGAAACACAGTTGATGTCAAGAGTCCTAGAGGGGAACTGAATATTAATATGAATCTAAAATCCTTTCTGAGCAAAAATCCCATTTGTCAACTCTGCTCATTTGTTTCACTTCATGTAAGTATGTCAATGGTTGATTAAAATTCATAAATGTGCAGCAGAGTTACTGGATAAACATTGAGTTATTGTTTACATATCAGAGTGCACTGAAGGCAGGAGCCTAGATGTGGAAAATTGTGTCAAGAGGAAAGGACCATGATATGAGTCACTGCCAGGACAGACTCACCAAACAATCCACAATGTCCCTGTGTAAACTCTGCTAGTGATTAATCATCTGTTACAATACAATAAAATAAATAAAATAAAATGCCTCTTACTTACAGCCCATGTTCACCTAGCTTCAGCTTCCAGTGACTGCATGTCTTGATGATTTTTTTTCTGATAGATAAAAGAGCTTCTGCTATCAGAAATCTCTTCCTCGTGTGGGTGATTGTGAATTATGATCAAATTGCCTTAATCCCCCTTGCTGGGCCTTCTCTTCATTACATCTATGTTACCAAGCTGTCTTTACTGCATTGGTACTTCAGATTCAAAATCTGGGTCATAGCACTTTGCATCCTTCTTCCAGTCTTGAAGTTACTATGAAGAGTTTAAGGATAACGCCGTCCCTGTCTTCAGCTACTACTCTTCCAAAGCTTCTGCGTCAGCAGCTCTAGTCAAAACTTGTTATGAATAAAGTCTTATTCATCTTAAAATGAAACGCACTTCAGGTGAGTTCACAGGCACCTACAACTCCTTCTGCAAATGGATTGTTAGGATGTGCCTGCAGAAGGCAAGGTCGCAGCTGTAGTGTACAGTTATGGGTCACACATGTTGAAGTGGATGAAGAATTAGCAAAGGCATAGGGGACTTTAACTGGATTTTTTAATCAGGTACATTTGGTATGTAGCATTCTTTAAATTGGACAGATAAGCAATTGCTGAATAGTGCTATATCTACGCTTGCAACAGAGTCTGAAAATGGTGTGAAAAGGAGTAGTTGCCGGCATGAAAAAGATGGAGCTATTGCAAATGTGGCTCAGAAATGCCACTGTTCTTCAAGAAAAGGGTGCAGAAAGAGCTGTTTACGACACTGAACACAACAAAATCTCAGTATGGGACAGAAGAAGTGCAGCAAATATGCAGACACCTTCCCACGGCTGAGCGAGAACAAAAACATCAACACAAATAGGCAACTGTGAACATTGTGTGCCAAACAACTATTGCCACTAACACTGTGCTGGCTGCCTTTCTGTTGACAGAGCTTTCTAATACAGGCGAAGCAAATTTGGGGAATAAAGGCACAGTGCGATGTGCAAGTAGTGATACAGCTGCCCTCGTCTCTATTCTTTAAGAGAAAAAGAAGAAATTTAGACACTTCTTCCCACTAATTAAATTGTCATACTTCCTAAGACCTGGGCCTTGCCCAGATGACAGGATTTATACTGCTGAGTAAAAGAGGGCCAGGGAGCAGGGAGCAGCTAACCACTAGCCTCCAGACTGGTGGCACTGCTGAACCGTTAGGTCACATCTGGCTCTGTCTGGGACCTCTCCAACAGAGCTCTGCCTGAGGGACAGTTTGGATTTGCTTTGGGAGGTAGCTCACACCAGCGATGTCGGCTAGCAGAYGGCAAGGGCCACACTGCACTGAGTTTGACTTCTTCCATCCTACACAGTCCTCTTTTGTACCTTTACACACTCCCGTACGACAACCATGTGGCATGTAAAGCACCCTCCCAGCTCCAAGCTAAAGACAGCACTCTGGTAGTCTGCAGCACTATTCAATATGCTTTGAACTAGTGCTCTCAACCCCAAATAGTAATAGGCATGAGAGGCACCCCACAGGGCAGGAGGCAGAGGACCAAGCACTGTGTAGTGGCGGAACAGCCAGTCTGCTCTGGCAGGCAAATAGCCCTAATGAGTTTAGAAGCGAGCCAGTCGGTGCCACTCAACCTTTTGTGCCAGGTATTGTCCCCTGGCGCTCCTTTACTTGGGCATGCAGAAGCATCCAAACTGTTTCAAGGCCAAACTCAAAAGTCCACTGCTGTTCGGTGAGAAGACCTGTGTTAAATGAGTACATCTGGGGTTAGGCACTCACCTGACAGCAAGAGTATTTTTAAAAAGAAGAACATAATAGTCATGTTGTAATAGTTATACCTATTCCTAATCCAGCCAGTAGAACTGTAATGGTTAATTTGTTAGAGCAGGTTGAAAGTTTTCATTAAAGCTATTTTACATTGGCAAATTTCATTATGCCAAATTATTTGAATAAATAATAATAAAAAAATGATATTATTTGAATAAATAACAATAATATAATGGTAACAATAACAATTGAAAAGAAACAAAACACCATAGCAAAGCGATGCTTTGGTTTTGACATATTATGCACAGAAAGTTTTGCTTTATTTAAAAAGCAGCTGCTAYTTGAAATAGAAAATAAAATGATCCAAGGAAGGATCCAAATGTCAACAACATATTTGGATTTAAACATTTTGGGCAAACTAATTATTTTCAGAATTTAATTTTGTACAACATTTGGATTATTTTTTGGGTTTGTCCCCACTTAATTTAATATGAATATTTAATATGATCTTTTATACGTCAAAATTTTTCAATCCTGACATTTTTAATGGAATGGAAAATCCATTTGACAATTGACTTTAATTTGTATGCTTTTGAATTGTTGTATCAGCTTTTGGCTTCTTGTTCATAATGTCACTTAGTGGTGGCACTCTTCGTTCTTGAAAGAACAACTGTTACAAATACACAATACTTTTAAAATACCAAAGGGTAGATAAGCACCGTCGGTGTTCCCTTACATAAACCATCTGCAGAAATAGGATACAGGGAAGAAGGAAAAGGCCAGCTAGAAGGCTTCTCCATGGCAAGCTCTTGTCCATTTGCACCTGCTCTGCTCAGTTCTTGAGCAGTATCAGTCGACAGAAGTTGGCCTCCCAGGAAATTACCAGTGGTATCAGGCTGGCTAACATCAAACCGGTACAATACAGATTAAGAGCCTGATGCAATTTCATCTTGAAAATTACTAAGTCAGGACTTGGAGTGATTGCTCTGGAAAGCAGAGGTTCAGCTAAAACTAGCTACAGTTGCCAGTAATGTATTGATTTAGTATGCCAGCTACAGCATCGATTATCTTCTGTCTGATTCAGCCCTCTGATTTCTATCTACTGGAAGTGCAGAAAAATCTCTCTCATGAAAAATATTTCTGCTCTTCTGCATCCTCACACCAAATAAGCCCCCTACAAGTTTAAGGAACGCTTCACCATAGCCACTTCAAACAACCAGAGCGTAATGTTTCTGAAATAAGGTTTCCAGCAAGGGTTGCACATATTAATAAGGTCAATTGAGGGCACACCTGCAAATGCAAGGGTATTGACTACAGGCAAGTTAACCTCTCCGGGCATGATCTAACCCATCTAATCCACTGCCCTTTTCCCCCTTAGTAATAAGGCAGCTGGACTCCTAAAGGAATTTGTTTTAATTTCTTTTGCATTACGGACTTTTACCTCCTGATGTTACTATATGTTAGATTTGCTAAACATGAGCGTAGTAGTTAGATCATTTTTAAAAGCTAATTGTATTTCTTGTGCTAATGAATTATTCATAATATAATCATATAAATCCACTTTCCACATTGATGTTTTATTTTGCATACTAATCTGAACGTTTTTCATTTTCCAGGTTTTGATCTACAGATGATCTTTGATATTGACCTATTCAGGAATATAGGGTTTATGTTGCCCTCAGTGTTCTGGTTTTTTTAAATGCAGCCAAATAGTGCATACATTTCATTAATATATAAGACACAGGCTTTGTCTCATGACGACTTCTTCTCTAACAAACCCTCCAGTTGTTACTTATCAAGGGCCTCTAGGAGATTTTCTAAGAACTGGTGTAGATATCTCTGTAGGCTAGCTATGACACCCGTGTACCCAGATTTCACACCCTAAGTCCTCCTCTGCAGTTTTTGCTACTAATTTCAGTTGCTCTTTTTGCTTCAAGAGCCAGAGCAATGCATCCAGAAGTCCCAGGAAAGTAATAGGAAGGGAAGGATGTTACTTTGATCTAAAGAAAAAAGTGTTGGCAGTTGTATAATGCTAAGGGACATATTGAACATCATCATACTATTGAGGCAGTGCATGTAATCATTATGTCCAAGATCTGGTCCCTCCTTTGCCAGAAATAGGTTATGTTTTCAAGGTTCTCACCAGCTTCAATCAGCAATGGTTTAAAATTCAAATGGTGAAAAAACCCTGTTGTTTTAATTTTTTTAATTTTTTTTTTCCTGAGGATTTAGTATTATATGAGCGAGAGCATGTGGTCAAAGTTGTGTTGAGAGTGAAAGAGGGAAGCAATTCTGTAGAAATTTGACAAGCCATTTGTAAGACGCAGCAGTTTTGTTATTTGCAAACGTTAGTCACAGCAAGCTTTGTTCACATCCATGAGGATTCCTACTGGAACAACTTAATATTATCAAGCTGATGGTTGAAGGTACTTGGAAAATTGCACCATAGCTTATACATTTGCATCACGATCTCATACCTTGTTGAAAGAAGAGTATTTCTCAGTAATATTGGGATAAGGTTTTTGTAATAAGAGAAATTAATCTTGAAGAATAGTGAGACTACAGTCTAACAAGGCCTTACTGAAGGAAGGAGATTTCCTAAAGGAAATTTTCTGTCACCCTCAGAAGCTGAGATGTATATTGTCAATGAGATGGAGAAACAGAAGGGAAGCTTTCCCTGAAGTATTTTGAAATTTTGACCTGGTGTTGTTGATAGGAGGCTGTTACTGTACTTCTGAAAATGAAAACCTGATTCTATATAGGATGACAGCCCAGAAAGTACAAATTTTTAGGTGAATGGAAGGATTTGACAGGCTTTCAGTCCAGTCGTTTGAGATCTGACTATTCTCATGTTCAGCACCGAAGCTTCCCACCCCTCAGAAACACCAGGAAAGATTGTGCAAAGGCAGACAGCTGGCTAGGTGAACAATATCTGATGCAACTTCTGCTAACATGCAGAGATTTTATGATCATGCCTGTAACCAGAGGGCTGAGGGGAAATGTTAATTAATCTGAAGAAAAAAAATATTGCCACAGGCCAGCTGCTGTCTGAATTGATAGAATAACTCCAACCAGCAAGACTACTCTTAACAGTTTTATCTCCCAGGTGCCTCAGGAGTACTTTAACTGCGATCAGGGAAAAGTGCAATTCCAATAATAACTTTCTTGGTTAAGAGGCTGGCTAGAGTAAGGGTGTCTCTGCAGTGTGGTTGTAAACTGGCTTGGGATGTAGGCTTTGTCTTAGTGATGCTGTGAACTGTGTGTTATTATTAGCAAATACCCTATGAACTTGTATCCGGGTTTGGAATTCAGTCCCAAATCCTTCCCCTTACTCATCATCCCCAGAAATAACAGGTGTTTAAAGAGAAATGGTGGGATGCAGTAATGATAATAAGGCTGCACCTCTGTAATGTAGAGGTCTGTTTTGCTTAAAGAACTTCCTCTGCAGAAGGTGATGTCTGAGAAGAGCCTAGCTTGACTTTCAGGTCCCTCAGGAGTACTGCCGAAGAGATATAGCTTGTCAGTGAAGTTTGCCATCATCCAGACTGTAAATATAGTTGTTTGATTGTAAGTTTGAGCGTTTTCTTTCAGCAAAGAGTTCAGTTCTAATTCCTAAACTTTTCATCGTTAATTCTGCCCTTTGAGCAGTTGTGTCATATGCAGCACTAAACAATTGACTCACTATTCTAATAATATGGTCTCTCTAATCACTGAAATAAATGAACCAAAGTAACTTTCGATTTAGTTTTGATCCTTATCTTTCAGCTTGCTTAAACTTTCTAATCCTGTGCCTTTCCAGCATCAACAGCTCTGTGCCTAAAGGAACTAAAATTCATAGACATATCTGGATTGGGGGAGCTTATCTGCTTAACATAATACCTGTCATATTAGTAAGCCTAAAGTTATATATACGCAGATAAGTATACATTTTTATAAGCAAATTTTAAAACATTTGAAAATTAATCAAGTAATGTCTTTTTCTGATAATTTATCCCCTAATCTTATATGATGAACTGTTGGAAAGAGCTAAATATCTGGTAATTAGTCTAATATTTAATCTAATATTGCATCATTATTTTAATATGTGACAAGAGTTGCATGCTAAATTTTCTTCTGGCATTTCAGAGGGGCTTGTTTATAGGATTTACAGAAGGAGAATGAAGGGCCATGCAATCAATGGCTTTGTAGCTGAGAGAGAGTCACCATGAGGTCACTGTTCGACAGATAAATGATGAATTTTTAAGGATGGTGCTTTATTCTGTAACCTTTTGACTTTAGAACTGCCCTTGTAACAGACAGCCATGAGCTTCAGCAAATAAGTAAAATGTGAAAAACAGAAAACAAGGCTTATTATTTGACCTGCTTGTTAGGAAAAGCTTCTTTTGTGTGCACAGTGGGCCTAAGTAAATCCTTGAATTGGGATTGTTGTTTTCTAACTAGCATCAGAACATAAAGCTCGCATCATGTCAAACTCATCCTAATGACTAGGATTCTTCATGTTCGTGTAAAAGATGCACAGTTTGACCGGGACCATGAG
This sequence comes from Phoebastria nigripes, assembly GCA_035582835.1. Classification (NCBI taxonomy): domain Eukaryota; kingdom Metazoa; phylum Chordata; class Aves; order Procellariiformes; family Diomedeidae; genus Phoebastria; species Phoebastria nigripes. Next base: position 229,744 of record JAYKAV010003145.1, read on the forward strand.
GTAATGTACAGTAAATAGAGGATGATGTTAGAAAAGAGATCTTGCTGACAGGAATAATGTGATTGAGCCTCTAATGACTCAGGGTTTTAAGAAGTGTTTTGGAGTAGACTTCAATTTACAATTCTCCTTTGAATTGCACTTGCTTATCATTAAACCCTCCCAGCTGAAACCCTCTCTCTTACACCTCAGAAAAGGATAGAGTCTTGCCAGGAAGAAATGTCAATAATGTTTTGCTCAGAGTGATAAATATTCACACACATATAATAAAGCCCCAAATGCCAGAGGTGGCCTCTCTTTTGTAGTGCCTCAGGCAATCCTAGGCCACCCAAGGTGATGGCCAGCCCCTCCTCCTATAGTCCTGCCAGGCGCTGCAGCCCTCACATCCCTGGGACCAGGGTCTCTCTGGCTTCCCTTTACCATTTGTAAACTTTGGTCATTCTCAGAAACAGCTCCTGGTTTCAGTGTGTCCCCATTTTTTCCTGCCCAAATCTGAGGATTACTCCACCTTGAGTCTCTCATCTAGAAACAGGGAAGGCTGATGGCTACTAGGGAGGCTAACAGGGCTTCCCTGCTTTTGTCTTCAGTTCTCCGAGTCTCAGCACTTGCATTCCCAGTGCAGCCCCGGGTCCTCTCTGGCCTCTCAGAYCTGTCTTTCACACCCGTGTCAGGTACACCTGAGAGGTGAAATAGGAACTCCTAGTGATTTCTCTGGGTATTTTTGGTGTCCAGAGTTCTCAGTGTCCAGTATTTTCCAAAGTCGGTCATTGCACAGAGAAGGCAAGCAGGGGAGCCAAGATTTCCCTAAAGGCTGAGCAGCAACAGGAAAGAATGAGCTGAAATGGAACATTTCTGTTCTGCAAAGCAATTCCAGTATTTCAAAATTCTTTGTCCATCACTGGAAAAAAAGCTACACATACTAAACTCCCCTGCAGAAAATGTATTTCCACCCCCTACAAATAATTAAGAAAAACTAAAGTATATGTTTCCTAACTAGCTAAGTAAGTATTTCCAAACAACTGTTTTCCTTGCTTCTTACTGAGCTGCTCCTAGAAGACCAAAAGCTTTTCAAGTTTAAGCTGAGCCTTTTCATTCTTCTAGATGTTAGCTAAATGTCTCCAAGYTTCTGGAAACTGGAGGATTGAGATATTGAAAAACTTCTGCTACAGCCTGGGTTTCTGGGCTCCCAAACGTGCTGCGGGAACCTTAAAACTTTGTGGGCTGCTAAGTCTGTGGTAATCCATACAGAGGGACCGCTACAGAAATCTCAACCCTAGAAATCTGGGTTCCTGTAGGCAGGAAACAAGGCAGTCCAGCGACCTCCTTTTTTTAGCAGAGGGTCATCTAAAGTCATATATTTCTGCAAAACATTCTGCTATTGACAATTTGACACGCTTAATGGAACAGGAAACCAAACCCAATTTTGTCTGGAAATTCCCAGACATCTTTATACCTTGCCTGGCTCAGGATGGAAAACAACTACCCATGCCTGCAAAATCAGAGACCGATCTTTGAAATCTTACTCATGATAATAATGTCTCAGTTTCCCTATCTGTCAATTGTGAATAAATCTTCTTAGATGAACATTGTTCCTCTCAATCTCATTAATATCTGAGGAGTGTTTGAGAGTCACTAGATGTGCAAAGAATTTCTCTTCTCATGCCTGCAATGGGCGATGCGTTGTTTGTGATGCTCTGTGCATCTCCAAACCTCGCTTGTCTGACTTAAGACTGTAGTTGGGCTGCTTTGATGTCTTAGGGAGATAGCCTAAACTCCCCAAAGTAGAAAATCAAGTTGAAACTTATTTCTTTCATGTGGTGTCTTATGAATAGGTGCTGTGGGTGTTACATTTAAGTATACGAGGCTTGTGCTTTTGGAAAATACCTTTAACACAGTCTGTGTGGGAGAGAATGATTTCCCTGCAATCTTTGATTCTCTTCTTTTTCTCAACCAATTATGTTCTTCTAAGAAGGGACTGTGTCAATGGGCTTTTGTGAAAGTTGAGAAAGTTAATGTTCTGTGCTCAAGAGGGATGTGATTCCTTCTCTTCTGTCCTTAAGGGTTAAGTGATTGCTTAGATAACCCAGATTCTGCAGGAAAAGACCTCAATTACAATCAATTTTCCCTCCATTAAAAAGTAAAATTTGCTAATCTGTCAACTGCTTTGATTCAAAGATCATRTATGATTTGCTGCTAAACAGTGTGAAGACAAAGAAGGGGGAAAAGCAGCACTCCTGTAATCCTTCTAGTTACCAAATTCTCTGCAAATTCTCCAATGTGCTAATTTCTTTAAATGTGATAGGAACAAGCTCTTCCTCCCTGCCTGTCTGTATCTTCAGGTTGTAAATGCAAACGAAGGATTGCACCTTTTTCTTTTCTGCAAACTYGGCTCCCTCTCAGTCCCTTCTGATGGAGGTCTTTGGGCATTATGATATATAAATATTTATTGCTCTGCCATAGAGAAGAGTTTATTTCTCTTCCCAGGGGCATTGGCCCCATGAAACATTATGAGTTCTGAATATTTTACTGCATGGTAACTCCACTACCAGTTCCACCTCTCTTCATTATACAGCAGCTGAACATTACATTCCTCCTCAGGGATGCTGAAGTTTTCTCATACTTTCCTAGGGCATGTCTTTCTGGAGTCACACGAACTTCTGGTTGCTAACTAGAGAACATAAACATCAAAGTGCCAACAGACTAAATGCCAAGTATCTAAATTTGACCAAAGTGAGCAAACCATCTTAAAAATCTGTTGTAATGAAGTTTGTAGTTACGTAGAGCTCTGTTTCACTGTACACTCAACCAAGTCAAACAGACTTACAACAGAGAGACTTTTGCTTCAAAAACCAAAGGCTGCTTTCTCACTAGTGAGGAACTTTCATATAGCTGTTGGAGCCTTTGAGACTATTGAATGGCTCCACTTTCTTCTGGGTAGGAGGCAGTGGTGCTACACTCACCTTCGCAAGCTTGAGACAGTTTTACTGCAAGGAGGGCAATGAATGCTGTAGTCCTTGCTGCAGACTTGCTCGGATTCTATGGCTTTAAATAAACTCAGCGGGCCACTATTTTCTGGCATGCCTCATAAATCTGCCTATATAAGTCTCAGTACATTCTGCCATCTATTACTCATGTCCATATTAGAGATAAAGTAATTCTGTCTGAACTTCCACTGCTGCCAAAAAGCAGAACATCATAATGCAGAACAAATACTTCTTCATGTTATATCCCCTTTATTTTTGTGTTTGACCCTTACGTTATGTGGTGGGAAAAAGTTTGCAACTTCTTCTCTTGTTTTTGGAATGGCTTCCGCAAACTTTTTGAGCCCAGGTGGAAAGGGAAGAAACTGACTTTACAATGCTTCCTAGAGTGAGTAATATCTTTAGAATAATATTTTGGAATAATTCTTGCTCTTTTGTTATAAACCCTGGAGCAAACATGTGGCCGATTAAAATCAATTAGCTGCATTTGTGGGCGAATTCAAAAAATTCGGTTGCTTACACAAGCTTTCAATGAGGCTTTGCATCTTTGAAACAAAACCTGCACTGCTCTAGAGACTTTGGAATAACCATGAAAGTTCTTCTCTGGAAAGTTTTTTGCATAACTTCAGATTTCCTTTATTCCTCGCAGTTTGAGGACACCTCTCCTTTTCTCCAAGTCCAGTAGCCTCCAGAGGCTGCAGATGGACATAAGAAATGCAGGAAGTGCTGTTCAGGTACTGAAAATGTAATCTATTCACTGTTGGGATCCACTTTGGAGGACCAGGCAAAGCTTCAGACGTTCCCCTTGCTTGGGCCAGTATACTTTCTGTAATTAGAGAGGTAGGTTAAGTTATCTTCTCGTTGCAGCAATTAACACTTGCAGTGACTGCCAGACAATTTTGTAATGATTCAGGAAGAGCATCCAACTTCAGAGAAAGCTGTAGTGTTCCAGTACTTCTTTGTCAGAGATGAAAGTTCACATTTTAGCTAGGAACAAGCTGCTCCAGAATGCCATTAGACTATCCTTGCACATAGTGMGTAGTGTGCTGTATATTAATGTTCTTGCTATAAATAAAACATTAAGTTTATCCCATACATCTGATTTTCACATCTAAGTATACCCTATACAGCCTTGGATTACAGTTGGGCATGTAGACAAAAAGCATCATAGCAAAGGCAGACAATAGACTACACTTAATTCTGTGTCAATGAGTCTTTGCTGTAGCAGTTTGCTGCAGTGAAATTCACCCATTTGGCTGCTCTATAAACACTGAGACTGTGTGTAGCAATGCTAATGAATAGTTTCAGGCACTTATTTACAGAACCTAACTGAAAAAAATAGATGTTTGTACCATTGTTGTTCTTGTTGTATTTGAATGCTAGAGAGCTTCCTGTCTCCTGTAGTCTCAGGAGTGACTCTTAGTGTCAAGTAATAGAAGCAGAGGTGCATTGCTTCGACACCCTGGCATGCGTGTGGTTGATAATCCGCTTGGTGTTCCATGTTACTCTTCCTTTCAAGAGATTTTAAGGGGAATCATTTCAGATACAGATAGCAGTTGTCCTGCTTCTCCATGGATTACCTTTTTTAGCTTTTACGTTTACTCTCTGTATGTCAGAGCATACTTCATCTCAAGTGCTTCACCTTTTAGAAGAGGTATGAACCATAATTAGGTGTACGTGGCAGTAGCCTGCTGTTAAGCTATGTTTACACATTAAACTTTCAAAAATGCAAATATATAGCATGATTTTTATACCAGGACAATAGGCTGCATCACTTTTTATTTTCATTTGTTTCAGTGCGGCTTAAGACTACCGGGAATCAGCCTGAACTAAATAAAGTTAAACAAATTTTAAACTTAAATAAGTGTTTACACACATACTTGTATTGGTTTATCTGGATTGTTTAAAAGTCTTACAACTCTCCATCATGGTCAAGACTTCCGTTTCCTGTACAATCCCACTGAACTCTGTAGACATAAGTGAGAGCAGAATGTGGCCTATGACATTGTATTGGCAAAAACAACTATTTGAGAAAAGGATTGTTTCAAATAAATGAAACTGAAACAAGTCATCTTTTAGCAGACACTGTTCTGGAAAACATTAGCCCCCAACATGACGAGTAAGTAAAGACAGGATTGTAATGAAATCATAACCAATGCTGCTGCAACTTGCCAAATATATAGCATTTAAAGATACAAAGTGACACCAGTCTTGAAATTCTAATGCTTTAAAGCTATCCACATTCAGAAACAGGTTGAAAAATAACAGAGCAAATTGATAGGATTCACGTAAAAATTCTACTGGTCTGTCTGGAAAGAGTATCCCGTTAGATTAAACATCATTAAAAGCCTCCAGCTAAGAAGAAGCCAAGTGATACCCAGTGTCTAATCACCTTTTAAAAATAAATCCTCTACTTAGAATGGAAGTCAATGAACGTTGTTAATTCATGACTGTTGCACTGCATATTCCTAAATAGCTAGATTGTGTCCCTAATGCAAACAGTGGAGGGCATACAGAAGAGCTGCAGTAGTCAAGTCAGACAAACAAAATATGGATTAAAGTTTTAGCAAGTGGGCTAGAAAGAGCATAGGTCTCAGCCCAGCTAGATTCCAAAGACAGTAGTAAGACACTTTAATTACATGATTGATGTGGGCTTCAAAAGAAAGCACTGAATCCACAATGACCCCAAGGTCACAAGCATTATCTGAAGGATAAAAGAACTACCACAAATGGAAACTACCACAGATGACACCTGAGACCTCTGTGCCAGTGAACTAATCAATAGCAACTCAGTTTTGTCTGTGTTAAGTTTAACAAAATTTGAAGTTACCCGTGATTAAATATCACAGAGGTAATTACACAAAACATCAAACTTCTTTGGAGGCTCTGCAGGGACTGAGAGGATATCCGAATATCGTCTGCATACAAATGACACAGCAAACAGGGCAGCTGAATAACGTTAACTAAGGGAAGTGTATAAACAGAAATCAAAATTGAAACCATAAGAGAATCACAGCCTTCCTAAAGAATGAATTCCCTCCAGCAAAAGTGAGTTTTGTCAATACGTATAAAACAGCAAAGACAAACTAGTCCAAGCTCCCAAATGGAATTAAAGAAAGGCCTGATAAATAGTCACTGGAAAGTCAACATCTAGTAAAATATATGAGCTGTTAAGTAATTTGAATATTTTATTCACCTTCATTAATACTTCTGGAAGCAGGAAGTCCCAGTGAAGTCAGTGGCTGTATTTCATTTAAAAGGAATAGCTTAAGCTATGTAGATGTATTAGTGATGTGCTTGGCCTTTCTCTGTAGACATCAGTAGTATTGTTGAATTGCAATAATGCACTAATATGAGAAGACAATTGCCAATCAATGTCTCTTGAAAGGCACTGCTGCAATGACTTCCAACATCTCATCTACCTTTGGAATTAGAAAAAGGCCAGGCACAGTCAGAAGTGGAGTTAGGTCGTTGTTAAAGAAGTGAGAGTAACTTTGTGCATACATTCAAGCCAGACAGAAGCTCAACTTGACAGGGAAAACATCAGGACAGGAGTAAGAAGAACAAGCAAAGGTCCGCGAGTGGGAGAATTTCCAGACAAACTGTGGCAATGGCCAAAAAAATCTAGGCCATTTCCAAAAATTATCGTGGGAATTAATAATGATTTATGACTGTAAAACTGGCATTAATTAAAGCAAGTTTAGCAGTATCCTCATCACTTAGATTTGATGCTATTACTGCTAGCTGGAAAGAGCATACAAATTACCCAGAAAAGGACTTTAGCTCACCTACGAGGTTTTTTTCCCTATCATGTTTGCATTTGTTGACCATGTTAGCGCAGGATCTGAGCCAAAAGCAATCACAATGGAATATGGATAGAGGATGAAAACTTACTAAATCCTAGAGGGATTGCAAGGAAGGACAGTAGCAGAGTTCAACAGAAAGCAATGTCAGAGACTACATCTTAAAATGCTCTCTGAAGTAAAAAAATTCAGAATATTAGCTACCTAAATAGAAACCTGTGTATAAAGGTTTGCTGGGGTTTTTGTGTTTTGGGTTTTTTTTGAGAGAGAGAGATCTAACTGATCACAAATACCAAATACAGAGAAAATAAATGGAAAGACAGTTGTTCCCAAAATCAATTCTTGGTTTCTAATAAATCGGGACGGGGAGGAGGGATCAACCATGGACCATATGTTTCCTCCGCCACCTTGATTTAGTGGCAAAACTTGACCTTTGCTCTTCAGTTCAAAAGTCCAGGCCTTCTGTGAGCTTACATAATTAGATGTCAGCTGTATGGCAATAACGTAATGAAACTCAGGTGTGGATTTACCAGGACGGCCGAGGGGGATGTGACCTCCTTCTCTCCCCCAGTTCCCCCCTCTCCCCTGCTCCACTTTATGCATGCTGCCTGCCGCTGCTCTGAGGCCCATCCCCATGCTAGCACCAGGAATGGGGGTGCCTGCTACTGGGTCCATGCAATCCTGCTGTGAGTCCTGTAAGGAGGCAAGAGTGGCCCAGACTCTGTGGAAGGAGCCGTGATCCAGGGCTTAGCTCTTCTGCTTGAATCAGGTAGTGCCTGCCCCTGAAACAGCGCTATCAGCTCCTGGTGCCTACGGGTGCAGGAATGGGCTCAGAGAGCCTGGTGGGACTCAGAAATACTTCTCAGCTCCAGGCACGCATTGCAGCCATGTTCCAAGTATTGAGGGGAAACGTTAAGTGTTTGTTTCCCATCTCTGCCCCCATGGCCTGATGCCCATAGAAAGGAAACTCCAGAAGGTGCACAGGCTACAAGGGGGCTCAGCTTGCTCAGGTCCGGTCCCAGATCTGGACAATCGGTGCTTGCGGAGATTCAGTCATGATGGGCTAAAACTTCAGTGGGTGATCCCACTTGAGTAGCATAAAAACCAAGATAAAGAATGAGTAACTCGACCAAAAATTATCTACGTTTTGCATGTAAAATGGAATGGGTTGGACAGTAAAGACTGAGAGAAACCCACTCTACTTCCTCCTAGTTAGAGACTCCTGCACAGAAGAAGACGACGACGACGATCCTAGTTCTACTACCTGCTTGCAAAGGAATCTAAACCTGCATTACCTCTAGACCGGGGAATAGCCTAACTGCATGTGTACATGGTTAGAAATATATCCTTATTATAACTATTGTAACTAGTTACAAGGATCAGCACTGTTTCCTCTAGTTTTTTATAGAATTCTCCCTTTGTTTTCAGTTTTGGGTTTGGGGTTTTTTTGCTGTTTTTTTTGCTTTTGGGTTTTTTTTTTGGTAACAACATCAGAAATGCAATTATAATATTTTCGTCTGAGTTTTAAAAAAACGTATAATTTGACTGGAAATTAATAATTTTAGTTCTACAAAAAAATTAAGAGGAAAATGACCATGAAGCAAACAAAACCTGTCAACAATCCAGACAGCTCTGAGCACAAGCAACAAAAAAGAAATTCACCTGTCCACCTTGGCATGGATTTTCTTAACTCCTTTGATTTTCTTAACTCTTGAGAAAAATGAGTCCCTTCTTTAAGTCCCCTGCTGGCTATGTGACATACAAAAATAGCTCTTAACTCTTTCCTGAAGGCTTTGTCAGGTCACCAACTCTTTTATAACATCTCAGGCTTTCTACAAGGCATAACGTGTAAAGCAGAGTTTAGTATTTCACATTGTCTCCTTACCACCAGTATTACAAGGACAAAATCCATCATGGCCCTAGAACGACCTTCTCTCTAGTCCTACTTGGTGTTGCCCTGCTTCATGGTTAAATATTGTTTAGATCAGAAATAAGACATACAAACACTGGTATTCATACAACGCTTCTAAATTTTTTGCACACCACTTTCACATCTCTAATTTTGGAATTTCCAGATATTTAGGCTTCAGAAAGTTGAGAATTAAGGTGCTCTGTTTTGTAAATCTGGGAGAAATAATCTCTGCTTGTTTTCAGCAATATTGATATACTTATATCCCTATTAATAGTCTACATGTGTATCTTTGAGCCTATGGTCAGGATTGGCGAGTTGATTACTTTTCAGTGGGAGGAGTTGATTTGGAGCAGTTCTTATTTCTCTTTTTTCTAGGTTTTCGTATTTATGGGAACAAATCCACATAAGAGATTCCTTAAAAAACTGTGTTGCTTGAGCAGAAGTCGTACAAGTGACCTCTGCCAGGTCTAGCTGCAGTGGTCTGAGACATAGCAGCCCAGCTGTACCCCCAGCCTGCAGATGACTTATCACTTATAGCAAAGGATGCAAAAGCAAATATTTGCAAGTTCTCCACTGGCAGCAGTTCACAGTCCAACATACAGGAGGCAAGCAGCGTTGAGCATTGACAGCTCAATGACAGCTATGGTTCCCCTAAGCCATAAATTCAATTTTAGGTTTTCTACTACCACATCAAAAATACCATAAAAGAAAGGACTTATCTAGTACAAACTCATCCTGGCAGGACTGGTGTGCTGAAAAGACGCTGGCATGCTACCTTTCTCTATCAGCATGGCCACAACAAGGTCGCAAGCTTTTTCACCCCTCCGTCCTTATCCATTTTTCACCCAAAGTTCTTGCCTACCCTTCAATGCAGGCTCCAGAGCCCTGTAGCATCTCCTTCTTTTTGGACACTGGCATCAGACCTTGGCCATTATATCTACATGCAGCAATTACAGCAGATGCCATTGCAGTCTAGCCAGAACCAAGCCCCAGGCCAAAACCAGCTGTATTGGACACGTATACACATCAGCTCTGCTGGGAAAAGCTTAACATTTCCCTTCCTTGCCTTGGAGAAGTTCTTGCAGAACACACCTGTGTGTGCTGCAACTATTTTGTTGGTCCGTGCTTCCCATTTTCTGCCTCTTGCCTCCTGCCTTCTCTACGCGGTCCGCGGTGAACAGAAAGCTGATGCCAAGCCTCGATGCAGCCGCATCATTTGCCTGGTCCTGCCAGGCATGGATACACGCTGTTGCTGCTATTTCTGTTGCTCAAGGGAGAGGCAAAAATAGTGGATGGTACTTGTAATGCCAAGATTCCCGGGGCATTTTGGCCTGCCAGTGGCATGGTACTTTTTATGAAGCTATTTCCTGGGTCACCAGTTGACCTTGGAAATGGAAAGCTGGCCCTGTCTAAGTGAACTGCCCCAAAATATTCCTGCTGTGCGTCAGGGCTGGTGTCGTGGTACGCACAGGGCAGACAAGCAGGGAGCTGTCTAGGATACCAGTGACACGTGCTGGCAGAAAATCTCCACTGCATGCTTTTGCTAATTTGGCTATGCCTCGTACTGATTTCTGAACTGGTTTAAATCTGCCTTGCCTGGTGATCCAGCAGGTTAAGGCTCTGACACCCATATCATGGAGCCAGGGCTGTTAAGGCCTGCTCCAAGAGCTTCCAGGGGTTTCTCCTCCCAGCAGAACTGACACCCTGACTTTTAGAAGCTTTCAGTAATTTTTTCATAAGTGTAATACATGTACTAGGCTGCTATTCTTTCTTCAAGTAACACAGGTATCTTTCACAGGACTATTACAGAGAAACTGGTATCCTCCCTAGTAGTTAGGTTAGTTAACACTCCATGACAAAGGAGTCTTGTGATTTTTCCATTACGAATCTCTCACAGCTGCTCTATTTGCTGTAAGGCTTTGATATACTGCAAAAGAAACACCCTCAAGCTCCAGAAGTGTCTCTTTTCTCTAAAACTCTCCTTTGCTACAGCTGAGCAAAAGCTATTAAAGAAGTTCTTTTCTTGCACATGTACATCATATATACAAATTATAATTAATCTTAACCTTACCTTAAAATATTCCTAAGAAATAACACATCCAAATTATGTAATTTCACTATAATTAAAATTGAAGCTGCAAAGTAAAGTACTCAAAAGTTGGAAAATGACACAATCAAGGTTGGCTGTGTAATCATAGTTTGCCTCTCTAGTGCATATGCACTCTGGTACTATTTGAAAAAGCTGGTTGTACTTGTTGATCTTTCTTCTTACAGCAGGATCCCCTGCACCAGGTAGCTTACAGATCAAAATAGAATTTGCTTGGGAAATAGTGATTCTATCATCTCGTAATCTTCAAGTCTGGTTCTGTAGGATTGGAGGGGACAGGACATTAAGAGAAGTAGGCTTTGAATTTTTGTTTACTTGTTTTATACGTAATATTAATTACTCTGCTGGGGGATAGAATAATATTGCTTTGAAACATGTCAGTGCTATGGACCAACAGGTTCCAATCTCAGCCATACTGACTTGTCTGCCCACAGACTGTAAGCTCTGCCTTGACAGCTGCATACCCATCCTTTAGGCAAAATTTTAAACCAAAAAAAACCCCAAATTTCTAACCCCCAAGCCCTGTTTTCCACTGATCTCAGAAACCACATAACATTTCATTAGAAATTTTCCTGTGATCATTGGCCAAAGCATATAATCTTTATTCAATATTTTTCTACCACTGACTACCTGTATTGGTTATTTTCATTTAAAAGATTTGTATGCATCATGGTATTTGGATGCATGACAGTACTATTCTCAACTAGAAAAGAATCCAAATAGGACCAAAGGGAATATAATGGAGCAGCCAAGACAAATTTCTATGTTTTAAATGTGTTACGTTTGTAGATTTTTTGTTAGGGTGATGGTCTTTTAAGCCAGGCTTGCTGGCAAAACACACGATAGCCATACCAATCGTAAAGCCTGGCAAAAGTGCTTCCAAATTAAAGAGTTTGAAATCAACAGAAAATAAATGTAGATCACATTCAGACCCTTAAAACAGCTGCAGTCACAGAAACAAACCTGGGCATACCTTAAATCATAAGTCTTTCATTTCTCATTAAACGTTAAGGACTATGATTGCTTATTAGAAAATAATGGTGTACTGAATGGCTTGGATTCATTACACCCACCAAGCCAATATGAGAAACAAATGCAGGCCTTGTCATGTTTTCAGAATACAAAAACCGGGTACCTCTGTGTTGACAGTTTCAGGCGTATGAAAATTACCCCACAAATGACAGCTTTTCAAAAACCATAATAAGGAATGTCTGCAGCAGCTAACTTGGGACCTGACAGCAACATGTGCGTGTTTCTCAATGTGAAACATTTGTACTTTCTGCACTCAACTGGATATGCTTGTGCCATGAATTTGAGGCACCCAAGGGCTCTGATTCCCATGACCTACTAACAGTCATGCAAAGCAAAGAACTTGTACAGCTCTTGTGCTGCTTACAGGGTTTTTCATGCAGGAGTTATTCTCCAGGGGCTGTTTCCATAAAGTTTAAGATCCTTTCAGATAGAAAAGTGGTTGAAAAAAAAAGCCTTAGCATAATTGAGAATCAGGTTTGTTGTGTACCTTGCAGAATAGTAAGACACCAAAGTATTTAAGAATTAAAGGTGGGGACAAATTTGTGTATTAAATTTTGAGCATGGCTATGTTCCAGGAATGAAAAATAAGTATTGTCAGAGTGAAAAAGTGATGACCAATGAATAAAAAAAGATCAGGATGTCTCAGAAATTGTTGGCCAAATGCAATGTGATAAGGATGGCTTCATTATGAAAGATGTTAGGCAAGAACGTTGACAAAATCTGCTCGTTAGTCCAAATAGGAAAATATTTAGTGTTCTACAATTGATATCAAATGTTACTTAGCATTTGAACCTCTTCACTTGAGTTTCCAACAGGCACCAAGACAGTTTAATGCTAACCACATCAATTGGTTTCAGCTACTGTTTTATAACCAAAAAACAGAACTGGTGCTGATGTTGTAACTAATTTTGCTATTTCTATGGGTATGAAAAAGGATTCTCCTAGGTTTATAAGCCAAAAAACCACACAAAAATTTACTCTGTGATGCAAAGAACTTATGGCAAGTATCTGACAACAGATAATGTATAGAGGCAAGAGAGAACAAGGAAATCATGCTAAGCAATGGTCATAGCATATTAATAACCTAATGACTATCAAGGTAACCTTAATGGCAAGAGAGAGCTTAGATACGGACATGAAGTACAACAGTGGATATTAAATAGACAAGAATTACAGAAGTAGTGTGGCTGGATTTAGGAATGTATTGGTTGCAGTACTTACGAATTCCTAACAAAGTATATCTCATGTTGGTATGAAGTGCGATCATATGGACACAAATCTGGCAGAAGTAACATTAAGTGGTAAATAACTATAGTCATAAAGATACTGAGCAAAGCCGTTGCCAGTTTTGATCAGCTAGATCAACTTGGTGTACTGGTAATGAAGAAAAAGTCAGGAGCACAACCCTCTAATTCATGCAAGGCCACTCTTGAGGTTAAAGAGTTTGGCTTTCCATCCTGTACACAGACACATCTGAGGGGGTCTGACATCAGCTGGGACTCTGAAGCTGCATGCATGAACTCTGTGGTTCACTCTGGCAAGAAAAGGGCACTTGGTCAGCATTGGATTTGAAAAGTCAGAAATGCACATCTATAAAATATCAGCAGGAAAACAGATTTTTGTGGTTGGAGATTCCTGGAAAGCAATCTACTGAGAGAGAACTGGAAAGAACAATGTGGGACAAAGATTTTTTCAGTATGTCTTCAATAGGCTTAAAGGTTTAAAGAGTTGCTAACTAGAAGCTTATTCAAAATGCTAAATGAGCCCATAGCAAGGTCCAGTTTTTGAATAACATTTGTACACTACTGACTGACCTATGGGTCCTGGCCTATTTTTTGCTTCTGGCTGTATTAGGGCCAGCAACCATTCACACATGAGTGGATCTGAGTGCATCTCAGACACTCTGAACTTCCACTGAGTTTCACTATAGACTCCAATTAGCAGGCATGGGGCAAAGCAGATCAGTGATAGGATCATCCACATGTAGCCTGTGAACCCAGACATATGAGACTCACCCAAGGAAAAGGCCATTAATGGTGAATAACCAACTCATTTCTCCGTCAAGTGGGACAAGGCYGGTTATGGAAGGCACGAAAGAAATAAGGAGAGGCTGTGTAGCTAGATGTCTGTGTTTTAGTTTCACATGCTGGACCGATGCACTTCAAAGCTGTCTTTGATTTGTGTGAAGTCCAGCCCACTCTTTCCTTGCCTTCTCCAATGTGCAGCTTCTTGGTACGGGTACCCTGCATGAGTAGAGTCTCATGAAGTAGTACTAAACCTAGGACTTCCCTTTCCCAAATCTCCAACCACATGAGCAATTTGAGTTTGCTTTAGCCTCTCTGTGGCTACATAGCACTTAAAGCTCATAACACAAAGGCCTTTCAGAAGAGATTCTAGACTGGTTGTTGTTTCTTTTAGTACCATGAGAGACAGACAATAAATCTAGATAAAATAATGCAGGTCATCTATGTATCCCCATGCCTCCATTTCCTCGTTTTCTGGAGAACTCTTTAGGCTGAGGCCCAAATTTTCCAGGATCTTTCCTTTCTTCTCTGCCTCTTGCATGTGGCTTTCCTCCAGCCTGTGGAATCTCCTCTCATTCGGGAAACCAACTTCTTGTTATTTCTTCTTCAGCTCTCTAAAATGGCTTCTCTGACTTTCTTTGATGGCTGCCAGCCTCTTTTTCGTATTGGTACGTTGACTCCTGATCAGTTTTGTCATATAAACATAGCTCCCTGGAAACTGATCCACAGACTAGTAGCAAGCTCCCCTGGATTATTTTTATGGGCCAACACTTTTTACGGTAGTATTTCATAAAAAATGGGCATYGTTGAGGGAGAAAAGATAGAGGAGAGATGAAAGAGCATGGGAGTAGAGATGGAATAGAGAATACCTGGTGAGAAGTAATAAGAGAGCAGGAAAAGGAGAAAAAACAAGAGAAAATAAATGCTGCTTTCTGCTTATTGCATTGCATTTATTTATAGTTTATGTTCTTACATTGGCATTTTGGAGGAGAATGGACCTATGTGTTGTGATTAAGAGCACATTGAGCTGAAGAATCAGCCGCATCCCCACTAAGCAGCATCCCGTTGTGAAGTCATAAACATGATGATGACAATGCATTGTAGCATACCACAGCCTGGGGCTGCTTGAAAGCTCCTGGGACCAGGAGAGGCTCTGTGTCAGAGTGCACGGGGCTACCAGCAGCAGGTTAAGATGCGTTTATTGTGAGGAGATTGACGTACATTCAATGTGAGTAACTTTTTGCTGCAGAACAGGTATGGCTGTGACTAGCTGGTGAAGCTGTGGATTCAGAGCGTGGTCTTATGACAAGTGCTTGTGGAAAAGAGGGCAGAGGAGAATCAGAAGGGAGACCACATTAATCATTATTTCTGTTTGCACTGAGGGAGAGCTCCAGAGAGTTAAAGGCTGGAAAGCCTAGTCCTCTGCACCGCCTTCTTTGAGGCTGCATATTCCTGTTAATTACTAATTACTCACGCTAATGAAGAGAACGAAGATAGGCTTCCAACAATGATTAGAAAATCGGTGCTTGGGAGCTAACTCAATGGACCTGCAATGACTTCCCTGACTTCTTAGTAGGAAATTGGATATCTCTTGTCACTTTTTTATGGTGTGCTTCTCAAGAATTTATGGGCGGTAAAATGGAATAAAATATTAACCTTATAGAGAAAAAATATTAGGGTTAAACAATCATATGAAAGATTTGTATGAACTGTCTGCTTTTATGTGGAAGCTTATTTCTAGAACGTGTATTTATCTAGAGGTTTTAACCGCAATGCCTTTTATTTGCTGTATGAATCCTAAATAATATTTACTTGTTCCTCCTCTAAATGCAAGGAAGTAACAGAAAAGCTAGGGAAAATAAACAGGAAACACACGACTTCAGGAAAGGTAGCTGCAACTTATACCATGTTTACTGTTTTTACCATATCCAATTACTGCAGCCATTTTCCTTAGCCCTTAAGAGAGGTGCCCATGTTAGGGATTAACTGCTTGCCCAGTGTTTCTTCTGTAGTCAACATTTGCTATCTATCTAGGGATTTCCAAAGAAGAATTGAGAAGCTGGACTAGTTGCATTTCTAAAATTAAAAAAAAATTATACACACTGGTTTAGTTTTGAAATTTTTCTGATGTTTTGGATATTAAGTGATGGATTTTGATGTTTGGTCTTTGAAAGTAGCTGCAGCAGAAGTCATTGACAGAAAAAAACCCTACAATGAAGTTTGCTGGTTTGCATGTAGCAAGCACTCTCAGCTTTCAGCCAGGCATGTTTCATGTGTGTAGCTGAATGGTGAGATGGCCACAGCCTTTCTCAGGCTGGTAGCACCTGGTGCAGTTCTGGCCAGAGAAAGGGAGCAGAGGGAATTCTTACTCATCACATTGTTTGATCTGGCACCCATGAAGAGAGGACAACATCAGAAATGGTGAGATACTCGCTTTTAATGCTTGGCTATGAACTGCACTTTTGTTGTTGAGATATTCTTGTCACCCTTTTCTCCCTTCTGCTGCTTTTTTTCTGTTAAGGCTCTTAGATCATAGCTCTGAGACACAGACAATCAGTTACGGTATATCTCTACAATGTCTAATACAATGATATTCTGAAGATAGCCTAATATTTCATTTACTAAAGTATAAATTATACTACTGTAACAAATTTTGTGACTATAACGAAACATCCATTATTTCTGTGTTATCTCAACTAAAATTCTTGTGCTGCATTATACCACGTTTCTCATCCCTGTTATTTAAAATAATTTACAACAAATGTGATGTGAAACTTCAGAGAAATCCCAAGCAATGCATTTTATGTTGGCTGACAGCAAAGAACTGCATTAATTTTAACATCCAAATAACATAATCTGCTCCTAGTGCATATAAAGCTCAAACAAATGCTCTCTTCATACAATTAAAAAAAAAAAAAAGGAAAAAAAAAAGGTGGCTAGATCTTCTCCTTTAACATGAAGGAGGGCCTACTTATCTAAAAAACTTCAGTCTTCGCATGTCCATGCTGACCACTTGGCCTTCCTGTAGAAGCAGTTGAGCTTAGCCTTCAGCAACATGCGAAGAGGCAAGCCATCGGTGCCTCAGTACACTGCAACATGGAGATGCCCTCTGCATGGCTTTCAGCACAGACCAGAAGGTATGACCAAGGTGATTAGCTCAGTAGTCAATGGAAACATTCTCACATCTCAGCAAAGGTCTCAGAGAGCTGGACTGCCTTATTTGTCCCTCTACTGGATGTGTTGGCCATGTGTACATTATTTGAAGAATTCAAGCTCACCCTCTACCATTCAATTACTAAGGGAAATGAGAAAACCTTGTGCGTGGATCATCTTTTTACATTTTTATACTACTTACAAATACACACAGTGGGGTAATCCTGTCAAAACTAGGTATCACCAATGCAGGAAGAACAAACAACTAGAGCTACAGAAGAGTTAAGATTGCTTGTTCCTGTGCTTCATTGAAGTAGATGAAGTGTGGGTATCTCATAAAATATGCTCGTGTACTTTGATTTTTTCATCCTGCACTCACTCCTCTGCAATCTGCTTACCATGACAAAAGTCACCAGAGACGCAAAGTGCTGTGATAATGAGAGAACTGTAGGTAACTTCCAATCAGTCCCCTGGGGCATATTTGGAGTTTACTACCCATAGGATATAACGGTTTCTTCATGCAATTGCAGCTGACTCCACATTTCTCCTTCAGTAAATATATGCAACCATTGAAAAATAAAATTCAGGTTTACCTTAAGAGAGTGCTGAGCACATCTCTCTTTGTATGCCTCATGTTTATCCATCTACAATCTTGCAATCTTGGGAAATCAGAGTATTGGCTTTTGTTATAGTAATCTCACTGTTGGAAGCAACTATCATTTGGCTATTGTAAGTTTTATGTAATTAGTAATTTATGGCCCCTAATTTTCTCAGACACTTTTTGCAGCTGAAGCTGCAAATTACATTATGCCAAATATTAAACCTCTGGAGGCAGTGTATGTAGCCTTTCAAAGACCAAAATTACACCTCTTCAGGAGGTTTACTCCCCTAACAAATGTTTATTAAGAAACATTTCTTTGCATGTAAAGTGCTGGCATAAATTACAATTTATGAAGAAATTTAATAATTAATGAGATTTTTTTCATTATATTATTTTGATCACCATTATATTTTCATCAAATAATGAATGTGTTACTGAAGTAATAGCTTTACTCCTCATAAGATATGCATCTGAAATGACTTCATGGGGTAAAGTACACATGTAATTCCTTATAAAAGCTGTGTTACATGTTTCTTTTTTTCAGCTGCTGTTTGCAAGTTGCCCAGGTTACCTCCAGTAACACTACATGCAAGACATAGAGACGTGAAACCCTTTCAGCCGTCTCATGACATTAGCATTAAATTATCGTTCCAGTTTTGAAGAGGAACGTGTTTAACATTTCCTTTCATTTTGTTCTGCTTTTAAATATCCCTAACACTGTGCCAGAATTAAAGTCAAAAGTTAACACCATACTAATGGGGTTAATGTGTGGTCAAAGTCTGCATTTTTTTCTGCCAGAAGAGCATTTGACATTATTCTTGTTGAATAAAGACAGTCAGTAGCGATATGTTACAAGCTCGCAGCTCTGAAAATGAAAACCAGGCTGTTTACACAAAACTGGATTGCTGTATTTTTTTGTTCTAAGCAGGTCATGCTGTGCAAAGAGGTGTGTTTTGTTGGTACTTACAAGTGTGATGCTGCCACTTTGCAGAGCAAGGAGCGCTTTCAATGCGCAAGGGCCCCAAGTATAAATATAACAATGTGACTGTTTATTCTCTATGTTGATCCACTGTAGCTCTATTCCAGCTTCATCCCAGCTGATTTCCATGGTGTTATATTGCCCTCAGCCCAGCAGCAGCGTGGTGATGAATCAGGCATTCTTTTCTCCAATTTCCAGTGCACAACAGGGAATTCTCTAGGTAGCCTGTTCAGAGACCTCTGTGTTCCCTTATGCTGTGAGACAGATGAGGATGAATAGGAGCCAAAAGGAAAGGTAAAACCTCAGAGAGAACCATCTGCCCTCTTTTCACCTCCTCACGAAAGTCTCCTGGTAGCGACATTGTGCACTCCAGGCTTGGCTAGAAAGGGTTAGCTGAGTTTAAGAAGGAAACATTTTGCCATGCACGGTTCCCTGCTAGGAACCCAGTAGAAAAGGGAGTCAAAACTGATGCTATTCCTCTAGTTTGCTTTCTGTCCTGGCTTCTGCCCAGAGGGAGAGTTGAGAGAGATGAAGGTGCAGCTGTGGCACTGGGGATCAAGGAGAGGATTGATGTCCATGGCCTCAAGGACGTGAGGATGGGGAGTCAGGGTACCCGTGCAGCTCCTAGGAAGTTCCTATCACTCTAGGAAGTCCGAAGGCCAAATGCTTTGATTTTTGTTGCCTTCCAAAAGCTGGCAAGTGTCATCTACAGAACTGCTCGCTCTTTTCAGCATGTGCTGAGACTCTTTCACAGGTCCTGCGGTCAGACACTTTCAGCTCTGTGCCCATTTTTACGGCAAACATCATTCACAGGGAGTATTAGCTGTAGAAGAGGTTTCGAGAAGCTAATGTTATGTGCTTCTTAGTGCGTCAGCCTCAGTTCGTCCTTAAAGCAAAATTGATTCGCTTGTTAATGAAATCGGACATAAGAGGGCTTACTCTGTGGAAGGCTTTGCCCTGGGGCCATGGAGCTGGATCGGGAGGCAGCACCAGGGCACCCTGGTGAGGCTGGGGGCCGCGGGACCACCAGGGCGGTGTGATGCCCTCCCTCCCCTACCAGCCCCATCCCGCAGACCCCAGCAAGGCAAGACAGGCCGGGCCGGGGACAGTGACTGGGGTCGGCCATAGCCTGGCCATCCCCAGGCACTTTGGGGCCCAGCCCAGCCAGGAAGGCAGCCCCTGGGGTGGGATGGGGACACGATGGGGATGGGGTCAGGACACTGCCCAGCTCAGTGGGGCCCAGGGCCAGGCAAGGACAAGGCTGCAGCGCCTGGTCTGCATATCGAAGAAGTTCTCATTACTAAATGAAACAGTATGTTTCGGTTAATCCAGTGGAGAAGGGGTACTTAATTAATCTCTACTGAGGTCTGCTGGGAAATTCTTCTAAGGTCTGTTAATTCTTACTGAGATCTGATCAGCAGGAAGCAATGTACTGGTTTCGCTCTGCCTTCACGACTCGCAGCCACTTTCTGAGAGAGCAGGGTAATGGTAAGAAATACCGGATTGCCTGCAGATACAGTGAGGTCTGGGTAAAATGTGCTTGTGAGCTAGATGAGAGACTGCTATTTGAGTAGCAGCACAGTACTATATCTTCGGAGATGTAAATTAAAGTTACAGGTGAGAGCACAAGTAAAAATGAATGGTCTGTTCCACATTATAATTTTTCCAGCAGAAAAGCCAGCTTAACAGGTTGCTGATCTCCCCTTTCTCCCACACCCGCTATGTCAATGACCACCACAATTTACCAGCCCCTCAGCCGAGCTGCTGCAACTCTTTGTGGAGATGCTCTCTGAACCCAATCAGTGAAATCATACTTTTTTTAAAAATAAATCAGGAAAAAAAAGAACAATTTCAAGTGTAGCCACAAATGGAGCACAACTGAGCACTTAAAAACTGTGGCTCAGGGGGAAGCAGAAGAAAGCAAACAGCTAGAAAACCCTTCCATCAGCCTCACTCGCGGAGCAATCTAGCACAGAAACACCCAAATGACCACAACTCCCAACAGAAATTCCTCTAGATCATGGTGTCACCATGGGTGCCACACGCTTTCCATTATAAATCCCAGTGTTGTGTTGTTTTTCAGTATCGCCGAGCTTCCACCAAGCAGGACGAGAACTGTAGATTCTGGAAGTATGCCCCTTCTGAAATGATTAATCTAAAATAAGGCAGGCATCTCCAAACACAAGGGCGTGGGGGGATGGCAATGCATTTTTTTAATCCTGTAAAACTGTCCTAGCAACCCTGTATTTGAGGAGGGTTTTAAAATCAAAATTCCCCTGTCTTACACAACTCTGATTCACGCTCCGCTCAGGTACCAAGGGCCAAGGAATTTAGGCATATATAGAGGCAGCCATATTAAGGTTATATGGGCCACAGTAATTCTGGTATTTCCTAGCTTTTGCATGTTTGCCTGAGCAAACATGATCTACTTTCATGTGGGCTGCTGGAGGGTTTTTTGTAACTATATCTAAATCACCTAGTCTTTTTTGCCTTTGCGTAACTTTACTAGCTATGCCTGCCTGTTATAGAAATGTCTAAAACAAAGCTGTTCATGTGAAGAGAAAGCAACTGCTTTAACTGAAAGTAAACTTTCTCCGATCACATACAAGGTTATCTACATGTAAGTTATGCACAAGAACTGCAGTTATCAATACAGCTAGTGATAACTGATTACACTGCCAGTTTGGTTTGGTTGCTTTGTTACAGGAGCCAGCCAGGAGCTAAACTAATCCAGCCAACATTGCTTGTACTTTTAATCTAATGCAAAAGCTGATTTTCAGACTTGTAAAAGTGAAAGGCTAGCATATCTCTATCAATGATACTACCTAACTGCTCATACTTGGTAACTGTGGAAATAATAGCAGACAATACCTTTAATTTCTAAGGCTGAACGATCAAGAACCATTACAGGAATATGGAAGACACGAGTAAAGCAATTAAGATAAGTGGAATGTCTTTCATTGCTTGTATCAAACAAGTGAACTATTCAGGAAGATGGGCCAAGTTGGCGAACTTGCTCAAAATAAATGACCAGTGCCACTTTTCATGTGTGCTTACTGTAACTCATACGCTATGTTAGCTGGGTTGGCTAATTGTCAACGTACTGATGCGGCACACTCTCAGTTCCTGTTTAAGTAAGAACATTACTTGTTTTGAGTGAAATTAAAGATAAACTGACTGTTACAAGTGAAAAGTAAATGACTAAACTTTGTTTGTAGAGAAAGCTGAGTACTTATATGCCCCTGAGTTTGCAAACATGTAAGGAAGAAGTGACTTCTGGTCAGTGGGACTGCTTAAACGTGGGAAGTTACTCATTTGCTTAAGTGTTCACAAGATCATATCACAACATCCAGAAACTCCGCTGCTACACCCAAACATTTTTCCCACAGCACCCAGTTCTTAGTCACCGCTCTCCAGGGAGAGCAGACAGCGTAGAGCAGAAGTCGTTGCGGTCAGTGTATGGCCTGTTTAGTAAAAGAATTCATCTTACTTATTTTCCACGTTTCATATTTCAAGACTGCGTTATTAATTTCTGTCAGTCATAGGCACTGGATTTATACTAAATGAAAAGCTGAAGAAAGGCTTGTCACTTGCTCTTAAGTCTAGTGCGAGAACCCCGACCTCACTGATATACGGGGTAACACTTACTTAATTTGCGGTCAACAGTATTAAGTTTATTGATGATCAGTATTTTCAAACSTTACAAATGATTTGGGGTAGCTCCATCATAGAGATTCCTTCAGGCAGTCTGATATTCAAAAAGCAGGTCCTCTGCCCTTCTGAAAAGCCAGTGCCTCCCTGAGACCCCTCACCACTTCGGAACATCTTTGCCAGTCATTTTAGTTACCCTGCAAAGAAAAGGACCTGCCTAACCTGCTGCTGTTTGCTACCGCCCCTATGGAGCCTGCAGTGCTGTAGTCCTTTCAGAAGCGTGTAAATAATTATATTATTAGCTGTCTTAGTGTTTATTTAAACGGTAGTTAACCTACTGGTTGTGGACATTCTTAAGAGCAACGTTCACTCAATTCGTGGGCCTGAAAGAAAAGTAAAAGGTAGCTCTGAAGAGCCTGCGTATCCACTCCCAGCAGGTGACTTCAGAGCGAGCGGTCTTTCTCCCTGCTCATCTTCACCCAGAGGACCTTCCTGAACCCCCGGGCTCCTGGTAAGAACTGAGGGGAGAAGCAGTTCCTGCAGCTTACAGGAGCCACTGGCTTTGCAGAAACGTGGTGAGATAACTTCATTAAACAATGCAAAATTTACGCTAAAAAAACACAGGAGAGCTGTGGAAATAATGCAGTAACATTTTTTAAATACCCTCGTCGATTCATTCAAAAAATATACATTGGCAGGAGGAGGGGAAGTAGTTTAATATTTTTAATGGCCAACACTTAAGAAAAGATTAAAGGTCTAATACATTAAAAAGGAAACTCTGCTGATGGTAATCAGTTTTGCTGCTTTTATGCATCATTTTGTTCCGTGTTTGTGTATGAAATGAGGTGTGTGGGGGTGGGGGGAATTTGAAGATTTAGGGAGATTACTGCTTTCATGAGAGTGTTTTATTGCATTTCGGTAGTTCTGGATTTAAGCAGAAAATCCAATTGTGGAAAAAGGATGAAACAATCTGTTTTTCCTCTAATCAATCACAAGGTTGCAGGACACATTAAAATAAATTTGCGACCGCCATTCTTCTTCCTTCCCACTGCTGTCATAGCAAATGATGATCCAAAAGCTGATTGACACTTCACATATCAGCTCTGATGCCTGCTGCCCTCCTCCTTTTACTGATTCTCGTGATTATAAACAAATAACTTCAGAGCTGTTATAAGAACATGGAGAAAAGCCTTATGGTAGATGAAGCATTTTAATAGGTGCTAACCCTAAAATATTGGCAAAATTACAATCAGTCACGTGAAATAGTATGAAAAGAATAGAGTAACGAATACTTTACTCTACTGTAAAGTATTCCTCCTAGCTTTTGCCTACAGTTGCCTGTTATTCCTAAGCTAGTTGTTACCTCAGATATAGCAACTAGCAACCAAAATCAAAGGCAATGTTTTCAAATCAATACAGATTGCAGAATCATCCCCTGCCATTGCAACAAATAGTAGTGGCTTAAGCCATGATAGTCCTGTGCAATCACATCCAAGGTAAGTAGAATTTTACCCCTCTAAGTGTTCAAATTCAGAATATCAGAAATGCGCATCACATGTAGACTACTGGCAGACTGCTTGTGTTACCCAAGCAAGCTTGTTTCTGTGACTGCCATGTAAATACACACCAACACCGGGATACAACTCACCTTATCTTGTTAAAGGTAAGTATCTAGCCTTAGCTAGTATATTAGGATATAAGGGAGTGTTACAGGCACTATGTCCAGTGAGATGTGTCATTGCTGGGGGAACCTTCCTCTCTGTTGAGCCCAGGTAGAGAATAGATGGTTGATTTTTAGACAGTTAAATTCAGATTAATTCCATCCAACATTGACTTTGAGGAGAAGCAGTTATTTAGCTACACTGCACCACTGACCCAAGATGAGACGTTTGTAAGCACTGACTCTCAGTTTTATTGTATTGAGGCAATTAACACCATCTTTGGGCTGTAATTAACCTTATTTTCCTAATTCCTACAAACGGATCCCCCCTGCCCACCACAGGCAGATCCCTGAACCCGTTCACAGGAGCAAAGAAAGGTCCTCCCACACATATTTTTTGCTGGGAACTGTTCCCTGATTCTGCCAAAAGTTGTGGACTTGAACTCACTGCAGCATCAGAGCCCAAATACAATATCTGCACCTGGGCTGGACAGCTGTGACATGAATGAAACAAAATCCCTTGGAGGATTCTAGTAATAAAGAAACCCAGCTAAGCATATAAACAGCACCCATAGTCCAAGGCTCCATCCTATGACCTTTTATTGTGCAAGAAGTCATTAGGATTTCTGAGGGCTAGTACCTATGCTTGTGAGCATTGATATTAGACGACACTGAGTAAATTTTTTTTGCTAAAGTTGTCCAGCTAACAATTAATTGGGAACAGTGGTGAATAAAGTGAAACCATTAATAGGTACAGAAAGAAATTCTGTGTTATGTTCTGTGTGGTATTTGTTTTGTGCCATATTTTCTAGAGCTGTTTCTCATTTCTCTTTTCTCCAGTGTCTTTCATGAGTTAAAAGTGGTGAACAAAGGTTGAATATTAATATAGAGCCTCTCATGCTTCATTAAAAATATTAGGATGTAACGCTGCCATTGCTTACAACAGTTGAAAAAAAATCAACGTGGAAATCAAGTGCTGAAGTAAAAGAAGACAGTTAAGCAAAATACTACAGCTACTCCTCAAAACAAAATCAGCAATGGTCAGGAAGATTTTGCTGAGTAACATTTTAGCAAAAGAGAGGAAGAGAAACTGAAAAAGAAGCAGCAGAAAATACAGAGACAACTTAAAGAAGCACTGGGAACATGCTCTATGGCCTTGAGAAAAGTCTTCAGAGAGATTTCTGGGCTGAGCGGTAAGTAGCAGAGGGCTGAGAATGTAAAGAAATATCACTTGTTTGAATCCTCCCATGTGCAAATGTATGGATATGGCACATTCTTTGTGTAAAATACACAAATAATAAATTATCAGCAAAGATAATGACTCTACTGACCATTTCTAGTTCTAATTAAATAAAGTCACATCCTTGAAAATTAACTAAACTTTCAGACAAAAGGGATAACAGCATACCGTTGCCTTATGATAAATATGGCTTTACATGGGACAAAATTATTCTATTTTTCATTCACTACAATCTTATGCTTGTTTGCATCCTGCATGAAAATAATAAAGATATCCCAAGTTTTGATCATACGGATATATATGGTGAATATATGTAACTTCTAAAGTGCTGACCACATAAATATTTATCATACATATTTTTCTGTGCAAGAACTGCATTTAACTTCATCAATTCAATTTCATTTAAAAAAGACTAAGCCAGCATATTGAACTGATTTCTGGCACAACGATAAGATTTTTTTTCTTTACTGTCATTTTAATTCATTATAGTACTGTGCTATTTTTAAAAGGTCCCATTTATATTGTACATTGAAGTTCCATAGATTACCAGTTGGAAACTAAAGATTAATTTACAGGAAATGCAAGGAAAGTATCAAAGCGTAGTGACAGGAGTTATCTTAAGAGTTATTTCGGATAATATACCACAAGATCTTTACCATGGCATATTCTATGCAGTTTAGATTTTAAACTTTTAAAGACAGGGGCTAACTATTCTTGATGCTTCTGTGAAATAACATAAGTATACCGTGTCCTATGCTAAATTACATCTTCATTCTTTTTTAACAAATATCTAGCATGGTAAATTATGCTTACAATTTAAAAGGGGGAAATGAATTGTTATAAAATATCAATAATAAAGCTCAGAGTAGAACATTACAATATTTCAGTTACTTACAATTACAAAAGTGAACCCAGTGCAAGTGAACAGCAGCTGAAATTTATCACCACCTGATGGGTGTTCAGTGGACCATGTGAAGGGAATTAACTTGTCTGTCCAGTTTGGAGCTGAAAACTCTCCGTGTTACAGAAACTGCCGCCAAAGCTGGCACCTTCATTGGCAGAGGCCAAGGGTTAGGTGGCTGTTGGAGGAACAAGTATTGCTGTGCTTTTAACTGCTGACAGACTAAGTGCAGGACTTCATTTGTCAGAGATGATGGCAAAACCATTCAGAAGTTTCAAACAAAGCCCAGAAAAAAATTATATCCCCCACTAGATGGTTACAGCATTTGCACAAAATTGCCCAATTCTTGTTTACTTGCAGTCATGGGACTGGGCACTGAAACAGTCTGTCTCTAAAAGAACTGTATTCACACAAGCAGGAGTTATGGTCTTAGGGCAGAAATTAATGGGTGAGGTTCTCTGGCCTGTGTGATACAAGAGGTCAGACAAAACGATCATGATGGTCCCTCTGGCCTTTTAAATCCATGAATCTGTGATCAGTAATGCAAATCAAATTGTTTCCAAAATCAGGCAACGTCTCTTTTCATTTGGTCTACATAGTGGCATGTGCATTTGACATTTTATGCTGTAAAATATACAGAGGTTAATATGATATTCTGCATGTGTGTGGGCATTATCTGTTCCCACAGAAAGCGTTTTGCATCACAGGCTGGATCACATAAGCCATTTTAGATATCCTTCCACTGTCAGGGTGGCATACAGCACTTTATCACTTGGGTCATGCAAGTGCTAGAGAAAGCAACATGGATCCGTCAGTGCTCTGTGGATTCTAGGCTTGCACTTGAGGAGTACATGAGTAAAGGCAAGGTTATTCGGCTCTCACACAGCACTCASTCTGATGTAGGCATGATCAGGCTCTTTGCCTCACTGAAATAAGTAATAAGCAATTTCCCCACCAGGACTATACATGTGTGCAGAAGTAGACATTTTCCAACCATCCTCAACAAGGTTTTAAGTTTTCCAGTCCTCCTGACTGTTCTGCTGGTCACAATGGAGTGGCATCAAAAAGTAGCTGACAGATTTAATTTGGGGAGGCTAGACTTTCTTTTACTAAGGCTTTAATTTTTTCAAATGAGAAAATTCCATAAAAAAAGCCATAATACTGTCAATTGGATAGAAGATGGCACTGCAAACACAAGGTGATAGAGACTGGCTATCCAAGTGAAGCATACAATTAGTTCTGAATACCTTTCTTTCAAAATTATACTGATAATTGGCAATCTTATTCACTTGAGTTTGCATTTGGCTAAATGACAGAGACTTCTATTAACTGATGCAGTTTTTTTAAAAAGTTCATTTGCAAATAGCAGGATTTACTATTTGTGAAATGCCAGTTTTCTTTCTATTAAAAAAAGAAAATTATTAAAGCAGTTCTAAAGGCATGATTCCCACTCCCATTTATCACCAGATTTAGGATTGCGGAGTAGGCTTAGGAGTCACTACACAAGCTATATGACAGCAATACCTCCCTGTATTTTCTTAACCACCACCTTTTACTCATAGTTCCTGCTCATTTCTGCCTTGTGCCATGGTGTTCTGCCTCCTCCCTGTGTGCTGGCACTGCCGTGCGTGTGGCCATGTCGTGAAGCAGCCCCGAGAACTGACTGGGCTTAAAAAACCCACCAAAACCCAGAAAAAAACCCAATCCCTACCAAAAAAAAAGAAGAGTTCTTTTCAAAATTCATTTTCCAGCATCTGGTTGCTGGTGGGGCAATGGATGGAGCCATTCTGGCACAGCAGAATCAGGCACCGAGTGGGGCAGGGTGGGCAGGACTCCTGCAATCTGCTCCAAGCATCATCTCCACCTGGAAACAGGGCKGCTGGGCTCTCTTTAGGCTTAGTGAGTGACATCTGTAAGGAGATAATTTCAGCCTCTCTAGTTTTGCATGCCAGGTATTCACCCTTCTCCACACCTCAGTAACTATGTCATTTCCCATTCACCCTAGCTATCCCATGACAGCTTCCACAAATAGATTCAGAAATTGACTGTCAAGTTATTCTTTATAACGTAGTTTATTGCCATACATGAAAAGTGCATTGACTTTCCTCCAAAACAGGAGGAAAGATCTGCAGTGTGCGCTTGATGCTACTTGCAGTGAAGTAGAGAATAAAACCCCCAGTACAGGGAAGAACTGCCTGTTATCTCTCCAAGCTCAGCTCAATGTTTTATGCTAGTCTGGAAGGGAACAGGATAATGGAAAATTTTGGTCTCAGTAGGATAACATCTCTGAGGAACACTTTTTGGTGTCAGAAGCTTGGCTTCTTTTTCCCCTCTTAGAACACGTTGCCACATAATAACCCCTGCCAGGTACTTTCTGGAGGGGTGGAGGGAAAAGTTTTAAAGCCTATTTTAATCCTTCCCCTCGTTGACACCTCATTGTTTTAGACTCGTAATGATAAATGTGATAATGAGTAATGATATCTATTCATGGAACGTGTGAAAGCAGGTCTGAAATATCAGGATCTGGCGTGAGGAAAATGTGTCTCCAGCAAGGTCAGCTGCATTGACTTACTTTAACCCATCCCTCATTAAAACACAGGCTGAATTTCTCATCAGTCTGGTCAGAGTACATTCTCCGTCTCTCTGTCTCCATCCCCCTGCGCCTGCAGTTTTTTTAGATGGTGCTCAAAGGCCAAATTATGGGAATTTTCAAACTCATTGTTCCCCATTAAAATGCTAATTCTGCCTGTGATTCCTATTGTTTAATCCCTGGAGTGCTTTAGGACATGCAAGACAGAGTATACGTTCTCTGAAAGAGYGCTCACCCTGTATGTTTCTCCATCCTGTTGTCAACAAATGGTGCAGCTTGGCAAGCGGACAAGATGCTTTAGCAAGGTGCAGCAAACAAGCTGTATGCAGTTATTACACCGATTGTGCTTCTGACGTTACATGTGATGCGCCTTTTCTATTCTCTTCCACACAGACTTTTATAATGCCCTCATCACCATAGTGCCTGAGTGCTTTCTAATAGTGCGTTAACCAAAACAGCTAACATCGGTCACTTCTTTCTCCTTTCACCCTGCCCCCGGGGAGAGGAGCCTGGGTAGAGAAAAACCTATGGTAGAGGGATTTTTTTATGAGAGCAAGATAGGGAAGGAGGATTGCTTTTAAAGTGTTTATTAGTGTATATGTTGTTGTAAATTTATATGGGGCGGTGGGGGGAATGGTCAAAGAAATGTACTTGGAGCAGAAGGTGATGAAGGGGTATGATGGTTCACAGACTGAGGAATTTCACTCGATGGGGTTGGTGTGCTTTTCTGGAAAGCTTTGCTCTGATCATCATTGTGCCAGAGACTTGAAGGTGCCAACCACAGTCCTGGTATATTGGATTATTGTTTACATATCAGAAGCCAAGGCCTGGGATGGCTATCAATGAGAAAGACCAAGATTTTGAATTTGACACCCCAAATTCTACCAGAGGTCAGCACCGACAGCACCAAGCTGACCCTGTGTGGGTAACTACTGTTAGATGACATAATTGTGCTTTTCCATTGTTTTTGGTTTAACTTTTGTAGACCTTAAGACAGGTGAGACTAGACACTGACCTTTGCTTCCAAAGGAAAATGAAGATTTGAAACTTCCACCTGGCAACCGGGACCTTTCCACTTACCATAATCAGGAAAGAACTTCACTTGCCCCCTATGCATGTGCCTGGCAGAAAGAAAGATGCCTTCATCGCAAGAAGTAAGAAGAAAGGAGTCACAGATGATGAATTAAAATCTTCATGACTGAACTACTTTCTGCAGGAACGTGTATTCTCATTTTCATTCTGATACCTATCACTGTAGAAAACATCTTTGTTCTACTTTGTAATATTTTGCCAAAATAGGACCAGTGTTGTTTACAACCATGATGATCTAAGGATACAAGTGAGGAAAGGGAGAGGACGTATCATTTATTAAGTCAGCTAATATACTGGGAAAAACATTATGCTTTTGGATTTGGCATTAAAGGATGCCAAGTCCAAAAGCATCTCCATTTTATCCAACTTTATCAGCTTGTCTAAGAAAATATGTACTTTCTTCCAAAATACTGCCATTAAGCTCTACTTACATTTTTTGTGACTACATCTAGGTTTTGAGGTTCCTGTTAAACCACTGATGGTTCTTCCTGCTTCTCTGACTTCAGTCATTCCTTCATACTTGCTGAATAAAATTATCATCCATACCTGGCAGACGTTGCCCGAGAAGTCTCTGCAATGCTGATTATATGTTATCTAGCTAGTTTTAAAGTGTATTTTGACAATACTGAATGGCTTGTTATGTCTTTATAGTCTGCTTTATATTAATTCATTCTGATTATTGCTGCCTTAATTTAACACCCAGGAACTTCGGCTATTTCCACCAGTAGTCCAGCTAAAATTACCACCAGAATTGTTTTGGTTGGTTTTTTTTTTTCAGAACTTTTCATCACTGATTGAACAGACATTACCTATGGTTACCATGGCAAGGTATGAAGCTTCAAAGCTAGATGAAGGGCACTAGGTAAAGAATTATTAATTAAACTTTGCCTTGAGTCACATAGCAAGAATTGATTCCGACATACCCCTGCGGTGGGCCTGTATTAGCAGTACACCATGATGCCTTCTCTCCTTGTATTAGCTGTGCCCACCAGCAAATGGAATTTTACAGCACGGATTTCCCCCTCTCCTTTTCTTCCTCATCCAGCACCATGCAGCAGACAAACAAGCAAACAGTCCAGATCAAAGTTCATGAGAGCCATCTCCAGTACAAATAAAAGGGTTTCCACTCCCTTGCATGGGAGCATGGCCCGTGTCATAGTCTAGGTCCTCGAGATGTCTGTCTTGAAAAGAAATGGAGAACGTTAAATTTAGATAACACAACTACCTGCTCATACAAAAGTAGGTAGATAACAGAATTGTGTTTTCTTACCTGTAGTTCTTAGGTTTTAACCTCAAAGAGTCTTGCAATCGGATTGCTTGTTCTGTGGAAGTGTGCTCTCTTTTATTCTGTGACTTCGTAGAATTTATCCATACAAGCATCCCTTTCTAAACTGTGCCTATTGTATAAACCATACATGTCATCCAGCATCAGGTAACTAACACTAAGCTAACCAGTCTACCTTTTTACAATGAAAGATATCCTCTTCTTAAGTCCATCGAGAAGAAAGGCAAGATACTTAATTAGCATAGTAAGGTCTAGGTACTAGTTTGCTTTCTCTGGGTTTAGGTCTGCCTACTGAAAGTCTGTTTGCTTTTTATCAGTGTGTTTCAAAAGCAAGTACAAAAAAGCCAGAAAATCATGTTTAGTAGTAAATATTTTACACATTTTATTATGCTGCTGAAGGCATAGACATCTGTAAAATTGTTGTATACTAATATAAAATATCACCCTTCAAAGACAAAAAATACACAGAATGTTAAACCATCAATTTTTTTGTTGTTGTTTCATATGTTTTATTTTAATAATTATCATTCCTCTTGTATTCATTCTAGTTAGGGCATGGTAACAAATCTGTTAGTCACAGGAAAAACATCAAATCATCACACCATATTTGTGTCTTCAACACATATTCTTAGTGAGGGAGGATCTGGCTTTTAACATAAATGTACCATGTACGTAAGAATGTGTTATAACGTGAATACGTATAGTAGACATTGTCCAAGTCTCTGTTCTATTCAATAAGCACTATAGAGACTGTTTTCACAAACCAATGGATTCACAATATATTGTCTTCATTATTTTCCATGACTGCATCCCTTGAGTACTATAGTTTGTAGTGTCTTAGGGAGCAGCCACGTGACTATAATGTTCATGAGGAGGAATAAAAAAAAAAGTAAACCCAAGTTTACTTACACATCTTTTACTGGTCTAATTCTCTCAGGCCACCTGTTCTGTAGCTGCATAAAACTAAGCAGCTGCGAACCCAGTGAACTCCAGGAAAGTGCATGAATCTAATATTACGGATCAGAAGTCAGGATGTGACCTAACTTCAGAAACAAAACAAACAAAACCCGAAGTGGCGTTTGCATGACATTTTTAGTGGCCTGAAACTCTGCGGTATCGTGTTGCGCCTAATCTGGTGCAACTGCAAACTGCTGCTGAAAGCAAGTCCCGCTCCTGCCTTGCCCCCCAGCCAGCCCTCTGCCAGCGTGCGGTACCTCCAGCTCCCTTGCAGAGGACCTAGTGCTCTGCCTCCCTTTGCCTATCTGAGTAGTTTGGTGGGTTTGTGTTCTGTTGAGCCAGCTGATTAACCCAGCTCACCTTGCAGCTGCACCATCATTAGGTCTGCTAGAGAAAGGCAGAGGGAACACACAGCCAGGTACAAGCAGATTGATGGGGGACATTAGCCCTTTCATTAGCATTTCCCCATTAAATGGGGCGGATTTAACATGAAAATGGACTCTAAGAAAAAGCAATGCTTTAGTTCCCTGGTCTTTCAATAGTTTATATTAAGCACTAACATATTCCCACACTCACTGAAGTCAAAATAAAACAATGTGTCCTGATCATGGCTAAGAATCATGTTTGATAAATTTTTGAGTGAGAATGATAGAAAAAGGTGAAGATATTTTTGAGAGTGCAAAATGTATAAAATATTACGCGTGTGTCAAAACAGAGTGAGATTTTCCATGCACTTCGGTTCAATCTCACAGCTTGGTTAATTGATTTGGRTGCTGGTTTAAAAATCTTTTTCCATTTTAAGCTAAAGGCTGAACATTTGAGACTTCACACAAGTCCCTCAGCATTGACCTCATTCACACATTTTTATAAACTAACCACTCCGATAGCTAGGACCAAAGGACATGGTCCTGTATTCCTCATCCGAGAGCTGAGCGTGTCATTTAAAAGAAGAGAGAGTCCTCTAGCGGAGACTTCTGAGTTTTACTCTTAATGTAACATTTGAAAGGATTTGACTTCTAACTGGTTTTGTAATGCAAAAATACCCCAGCTTACAAGCATGTACTGAAAGTACAGTCAGCATTTTAAATCCTCCAAGTTCATGCTCATTGTCAGCTTCTTTGACAAAGTTTTTGGCTCTTTTTACTCACGCTTTTTTWATTTTTTTTTTTAAAGGCGATTACAGCTATTTAGGAATGAACAAATATCTACAYGCTTCAGTAATCTTATTCTTCTGCTATTAAAAAAAAGTGTCATCTGAACAAGAAGGAGAAGGAATCACTTGTTTTATGTGACTCTCCTAACAACGTGAACGATCAAACAGAGCATCTGCAAATTGCTCAAACACTCTTGCAAATAACAGATGTGCTTCCAGGAACAAGAATCAGTTCGCGAATAATGTACCAGTAGCAGAAAGTTAAATTAGCAATGAATATCAGTCACAATGAAGCACTCGACCAGCTCTTGATGTGACACAACTTGAAGGGACACAATGTACTTTGAAAGGGCACTGATGTAATAGGATGAGACACGGTGACCTTTGTATGGTTGCCTTATTTGCTACACAGGCAGCAATCAAGCAACTTTAAACAGCCCTGAGATTTCGTTCCTGACCTCTCCTGAACATTTTTCATTGAATAACGTGTCAGTGGCTTTTACATTCTCCCTTCCTGTTTGGACTGCACAGAGATGGAGAAAAGAGATCAAGACAGATGGCCAAAGCCTGATCTGGTGGAGGAAGGCTCTCCCCCTGTGAAAGCCCTCTGTGAGTTATAGGGTTCAGGAGACAGAACTCGTGCTCGTGTCAATAAAAGGAGCCAAAGCAGTTCAGTTCATCTACTCCCTTAACTTTCTCTGACATATTTCGTCTCGGTCTGATATTCCTGTTACCAGTCTTCTATCTATCTTACACCTGATAGGGAATTTCCTGTGCAGGGTGCAGCCTTTATTGTGCCAGACGTACTGCCAACTCTTGCAACTTTATCCCAAGCCTTGCAATTTCTGAAGTGTTCATAGAGACCAGCTGCTGGACCGTAAAATTGAAAGAATGCCAGCTTTCCTTTAAGAAAAAATAAGAAAGAAACAAAAATAAGAAAGAAAAAACAAGGTGAAGTCTCCAAATCCAGAGCGTAAATGCAAAAATACAGAATGTATTACTCTAAGTGTGTTTCATACTTTTTAAAGCCCCATGGCACTCTTTTGAAGCCTGAGCTGTGATTTCTGAATGTCTGGAGCTGGCAGTTCTGTGCCTGTGAAAATTTCTCATGTGGAGAGTTTATTCTCCACCATGCAGCTCTGGCCACTTCTGAGTTACAGGGCGCAAAGTGAATTTGGCAGACAGCAAGATCTGCCTGTGTGCGTCAATCACGCTTACTAAAATGTCTCTCCTTATTCATTACATTCAAATGCTTTGTGAGTAAACTAAGACTGAATTGCAGCGTGGAGGATGTTTTAGTGGTTGGAGGGCACAGTTTAGTTAGAAAAATGGAGTAGCAAGATGTAATCTTCACAGCACTCTCTTTTCCTCCTTGCCTCAAATGCTGAAGTACTAGGAGACGTGATCTTCAACAGTATTCCTATGTGTTTGCTTTCTAGTATTATACCTGTGCTATCTTCCCTTTCATTTCCTTCCAGGCTAGCTATTTGTAATTGCTCATCTGAGCAGAAATATCTGAAAACCTGAAAATGCAAAGACAAAGTAAGTCTAAAACAGAATTTTTCTACTAAAGATTAAGATGATTAAATAACATCAAAGATAAAACCATGAAGTTATAAATACAATCTTCACACGGTTTTCCTTCAACTATATTCCTAATATTTTGCATTCATTTTTTTCCATATATTCTAGCAGATGGCATCTCTGGGTGGGTGTGCAGAGGCACAGGGCTCTGGCAGTAACCTGTGTTCAGTCTCATTTGTTGTCATGAAAATTCTCATTAGGGTTAAACTCATCCAACGAGAAAATGGAAACCTACCTTAAATTACATGAGTCTTCTCAAATAAATTTTTAGTTGGCTCCAAAGTACACTAGCATCCCCATGGCTTCTCACCGAGTTTTCATCTCATGAGTTTTCTGTCCCTCAAGCATTTCCCGAAATACTATCTTTACTTTAGCAGGCCTCATCTCCCCATTTGAAGTAGGAATAACAGCAATTCTTCATTGCCCCATCGTTAGCTTAATATACTAAGCTTACGCCCAGCTTAATACTCCATTAGGAATGGAAGGTATACCTAACTTGCAGAGAGGAAAAAAATCTCAAATGCTTTGAATAAATTGTAGAAAATGTATCTTGAATTTTTTGAAGCCTAGTGAAGAATAATTGTGCTGTGCTTCTAAGAGACTTTGAGATCTTTTCCCACGGATTCTCTGAAGACCTGAACACTAAAAGTAAGGTAAATTAGATTACTGCATGAAGTGAAGCCTGCATTTGGCACTTTGGGACGGCTTGTTACATGGTGCCAGAGGTTTCAACAAGAGGGAGCAAGCTGTGAATCCAGCATTGTCACAGAAAGCATTAGAAACACAGCGGACAGAGTCATCCAGAGACAGCAAAGCTGATTTCTGGTCTCTTTTTCAGTTTCTTAGTAAGGTTTCCCCAGGTGAAGGATAACCACTATCCCAGCTTTGACTGCTGATGCCCTAGAAGCACAGAGGCAACCAATTCAGAAACCATCCCCCTGCACTCCGTTTTCATCCATTGGATTGCTCTCACTATCATCTCCTGGAATAACAGCTTTTCTACAAACACTCCTAGACTGAGGCCCAGAAAGGAAAAATCAATTTTCAGTATCAAGGAGAACTGGTTGTAGGACTGAGCTTTGGTGGGAGATTTGCTGATGACACCTGTGTGCCTCTCATCACTCCTATCGCAGTCCACTTTCTCCTCAGAAACAGGGCGGGCTAATGTTGCCATTGCCTTCTTTCAGAAGTCCCAGTATTAGTCCATGGATGAGCAACCACTGAACTCAGAGAAGAACAGGCTATGTTATGGATGCCATCAAGACCACACAGTCCAAGTTTCAGAGGGACTTGGATCAGGCCTTCCAAGAGACATTACATGTTAGAAAYTAACCATGTGGTATGTATGACTGGAACACCCTTCATGTAACACCTTCATGGAACACCCTGTAATCATGTCCTGGATAGTCCTCTCAGTTCACACGCAACAAATACTGGCTCTTCTGCTAAGCAATTTTATGTGCTACGTGGATGCCAATTTTCTTCTCCCCCAACACTATAAATGACAGCAGATTAAGGTATTTATGATGGTGTAGAAGAATTTTTAATATGTCAGTTTATAGTCCAGTTGGAAGATTGGGCTATTTCCAAGCTTGGATTTTGGCTGCATGAGGAAAATCGGATTAGAAATTGATTTTGTTAAATCACTGCAGCACCCTGATGTAGACATATATTTAAGGAGGTTTCATAATGACTCTGTTTAAACTGGTAAGGAATCAGCTTAAATCAGCTAAATTAACCCCATGCAGCCTTACACAACACACCAGCAAATGGCCTGATGGCACTAATGGTACTAAATGCACGAAGGATTGTGCTGATCTATGCAATGCATTTCTAATCCTATTTGATTGCACTGTCTTGCACAGATGATGCTTGTGTATATGCATGTTTGTATGGGTGTTCTCTGAAGAAGAAAGAACATTATCAATGCACACTGTGAAATTCTGAATGCTGGCAAAATGGTGGGAAATCTTGTGGTTAGGACTGAGAAGGGAAGGATGTTCTCTTTCTCTGTGGAAAGGGCACTGGACTTCGCTTGTTAGAAAATGAACTATGAGACTTAACGTATCGTAGTTGCAAACAATTCATTAATTTATATTATTCTCTAAATGTTAGGCTCTCACATATGAGAGCTGAAAATACCAAAAAGCCTGAAGAAGGAGCTTGTGGAAATGGTGTAATTAGTCAGTCTTTAAGATAACGCTGAAGTACATTTCTAAAATAGAAATGATCTGCAGGAGGTTAACCTGTTCAGAACTGCTTCACACACATATTTTTCTCCAGACTTTCTTTTTTTTTAATTTTTGCAGATCCTTTAAGTATTTGATCTAGTATCCAAGAGTTAATAAAACCTTATTTATCCTAACAGACCCATAAACTCAGAAAAATTATATAAAGCACATAAAACTTCACACTTATTAATGTAATTCTTAAAACTATGTAGTGCTTTATATCACAGCATTTGCAAAAATTATACAGTGATAAAAGTTAGTTTATTAGTAACGCAGATTCCTAAGTCACATGATCACCTCTTTATTCAGATTACCCCTTTGGCCATGCTAAACAGTGTCTTCCCTTGATACTTGCAGCCTATGTTTACGACCTTTGGAAGAAGGGGCAGGCAACTCAGGAGGACTACAAAGATGTCATGAGGTTATGCAGGGAGAAAATTAGAAGGGCCAAAGCCCAACTAGAACTTAGTCTGGCTACTGCCGTAAAAGACAATAAGAAATGTTTCTATAAATACATTAGCAACAAAAGGAGGGCTAAGGAGAATCTCCATCCTTTATGGGATGCAGGGGGAAACACAGTGACAAAGGCTGAAGAAATGGCTGAGGTACTTAATGCCTTCTTTGCCTCAGTCTTTAATAGTAAGACCAGTTGTTCTTGGGGTACCCAGCCCCCTGAGCTGGAAGACAGGGACAGGGAGCACAATGAAGCCCCCATAATCCAAGGGGAAATGGTTAGCAACCTGCTACACCGCTTAGACACACACAAGTCTATGGAGCCGGATGGGATCCACCCAAGGGTGCTGAGGGAGCTGGTGGAAGTGCTCACCGAGCCACTTYCMATCMTTTATCAGCAGTCCTGGYTAACCDGGGAGGTCCCAGTTGACTGGAGGTTAGCAAATGTGATGCCCATCTACAGGAAGGACCAGAAGGAGGATCYGGGSARCTAYAGGCCTGTCAGTCTGACCTCCGTGCCGGAAAAGGTTATGGAGCAGATCATCCTGAGTGCCATCATGCAGCATGTACAGGACAACCAGGTGATCAGGCCCAGTCAGCATGGGTTTATGAAAGGCAGGTCCTGCTTGACTAACCTGATCTCCTTCTCTGACAAGGTGACCCGCTTAGTGGGTGAGGGAAAGGCTGTGGATGTTGTCTACCTAGACTTCAGTAAAGCCTTTGACACCATTTCCCAGAGCATTCTCCTGGAGAAA
Source organism: Phoebastria nigripes (assembly GCA_035582835.1). Lineage (NCBI taxonomy): Eukaryota > Metazoa > Chordata > Aves > Procellariiformes > Diomedeidae > Phoebastria > Phoebastria nigripes. The sequence continues at coordinate 267,885 of JAYKAV010003145.1, forward strand.
CTGGCTGCTCATGGTTTGGACGGGTGTAGTCTTCGCTGGGTAAAAAACTGGCTGGATGGCCGGGCCCAAAGGGTGGTGGTGAATGGAGTTAAATCCAGTTGGAGGCTGGTCAAAAGTGGTGTTCCCCAGGGCTCAGTATTGGGGCCAGTTCTGTTTAATATCTTTATCAATGATCTGGATGAGGGGATCGAGTGCACCCTCAGTAAGTTTGCAGATGACACCAAGTTGGGCGGGAGTGTTGTTCTGCTTGAGGGTAGGAAGGCTCTACAGAGGGATCTGGACAGGCTGGATCGATGGGCTGAGGCCAATTGTATGAGGTTCAACAAGGCCAAGTGCCGGATCCTGCACTTGGGTCACAACAACCCCATGCAACACTACAGGCTTGGGGAAGAGTGGCTGGAAAGCTGCCTGAAAAGGGCCTGGGGGTGTTGATTGACACCCAGCAGTGTGCCCAGGTGGCCAAGAAGGCCAACAGCATCCTGGCCTGTATCAGAAATACTATGGCCAGCAGGACTAGGGAAGTGATTGTCCCCCTGTACTTGGCACTGGTGAGGCCACACCTCGAATGCTGTGTTCAGTTTTGAGCCCCTCACTACAAGAAGGACATTGAGGTGCTGGAGCGTGTCCAAAGAAGAGCAATGAAGCTGGTGAAGGGTCTAGAGCACGTGTCTTATGAGGAGTGGCTGAGGGAACTGGGACTGTTTAGCCTGGAGAAGAGGAGGCTGAGGGGAGACTTTATCGCTCTCTACAACTACCTGAAAGGAGGCTGTAGCGAGGTGGGTGTCGGTCTCTTCTGCCAAGTAACAAGCGATAGGACGAGAGGAAATGGCCTCAAGTTGCACCAGGGGAGGTTTAGATTGGATATTAGGAAAAATTTCTTCACCGAAAGGGTTATCAAGCATTGGAACAGGCTGCCCAGGAAAGTGGTTGAGTGACCATCCCTGGAGGTATTTAAAAGACGTGTCGATGTGGTGCTTAGGGACATGGTTTAGTGGTGGACTTGGCAGTGCTAGGTTAATGGTTGGACCTGATGATCTTCAAGGTCTTTTCCAACCTAAGTGATTCTACGATTCTATAATTATATCTGTATACAAGTCATTTTTGATCAGTCATGTATGTTTTAGTTGTTTTTAATCTTTCCTCATAAGGCAGTTCTAGCTCAGTTGCTCAGAGTAAGTGCAAAAAATATTGAATGGTTTGAACATGTGCTTCCATACTTTGTGCTGGGAGGACTTGCTTTCTGGGGACCCTCATCCAGTAATTTATGTGCTTCTAAAACGGAGCTGGATTGTTCCAAACTATGGGAGGTAGAACTGGGAGTAATACGGAAGATTGTCCCATGACAGGTCTTTTGCTCTTGACTTGCAGCCCCTGCTGATCAGATCACTGGTAATGACGCTGACCAGCTTTGTGTTCATTCTTTGCTCTTGTTAGTCTGACCATAAACATTTAAAATTTATTTTTTATACTGAGACTGGGGAAGGAAATGCTTTTTTTGGGGTTGTTTTCTCATTAAACTGCATTGCAGTCTTCATATACAACAGGCTCCTGACATAGTACAGTAGTATTACTAAGAAATAATGCAGTTTGGCCAAGATGAAGTATATACAATGAGAAAAAAATTCATGCATCAGATGATTCTGACAGATTATTGGATCATAATGTACATCAACCACTTGCAATATGTGAAGAAAATGAGCGCGTTATGAATGGGTTTCTGAAGATGCATCATCAATAGTTTGATTACTCAATTATTTTGTAAAGAAACCAGAATCACAATGTTCTAAGATCATTTGCTGACAAATGAAGCAACACCAAAGTTCAGTCTCTGGCAACAAACAAGGAAATGTGTCCTGTCCCATCCATCTGCCCCTCCCCCCACCATGTCCCCCCCAGTTGATGAAAATCAAACTTCTGCAGCAGGTAAGATGAATTTAATCACCTTCTTTTCTGTCTGGATAGTCTTACTTAGTTATAGGGATGCGGAAAACTTCAATGGTATGACTGCTTTGGGCAAAATATAAAAGCTTTGTCTTAAAAAAAAAAAAAACTTAAAGAAACGCATAGGTAAGGAATCTGGACTTGAAAAGTGTCCCTGCAAAATGTCATCGGTCTTAAAGGTTATGAGATAGAAACCACAGGAGGTAAGGGGTTTACAAAGCAAATAATCTCAGACAATCCCTTATGCAGTCAGTGTACAGGGGGACTTTTAATCAGTTCAAAGGTGGCTCAGTATTTTTATATAAATAACTCATTTTCATTTCCAGCTAGCTGAGTGCTCCTGCACTGAAGGAATCTCAGCAAGGGCACAGATGTTGAGAACTGTCTTCAGGTAACTTCAAATGATTTAATGTCTGTACTGTAAGAGAAGTTCATTTATCATATGAGAATGAATTCAGAAAAGAACTTCTTATTTCTGCTAATAAAATATCTTCTTGCTAGAAACCTAGTTTAGGTTTTTCATACAGGCAGCAATTTTTATTAATCTCTACCTTTTGACTGACACACATTTCAATTTTCAGATGATTTTTCTACAGTGCTGGAACAGTATATTAGCTGAAAAATACACTCTGGAATGTAAGTGTAAAGTATGCATCCATTATGCAGCAGCATCAAGGCAGAATTAGACTGCACTTTGAGACAAGATATAGTATCTGTCGCTCCTGTGAATGAGCCTTGATTAAATTAAATTCCCTACAGGGACAAAGGTTCAAAAGTTCCTGGTTTAATAAAACATATGGCAGAAAATGTGGGAAATAGTCGAGTATATGAAGTTTTAGCACCGTAAATGGATCTGTTTCCCAAGTATGTGCATTTTCTCTGTACACAGCTATTCCTTGTCAAAATACTTTTTTCTTAAATAACTCAGTGTTTGCACTGTTCCCACAATGTGTGTGAAATATCCCACAGTGGGTATAGGTATAGCTCTGTGTACACTTTGAAAGAGGAACAGAAATTCCAAGAAAACATACTGCAAACTAGAAACTCTGGGGTCTTTCACTTAATTAAAATATATGAAAAAATATATATAACCTATACATTATTCATTTTGCTATTCAGTTCAACATGTTATAACTGTACTCACACTTTCAGCCTTCAGAGAGCTCTTCTATCCTCTTTTAAATCTTTCATAGATAATGTTTGGAAGAAAAGCTGAACAATTGGTAGCTTGGGAAGATGATGGGAGGCAATTATCAGATTTCAGCCTATGGGTTTTGTATGAGCATTTAATAGTGCTGAGCAAATAAAAAAAAACAGTTGGTCCCAGACTATATGAAAACCATGGAGGATGGCCTACTGCTCAGAGACAGTACTGACAATTCTCACGCTACAATAGTTGGATGTATAAACTGAAGGAGATGAGAGAGATCTGGGTTTTCAACCATCTTACCTGAAATGGCAGCCAATTGTAGTGCATGTCATTGCACTTCTCCTGATTTTCCCATACTGAAGACTCAAATTGTTTGGTAGTGCCTTTTGGGAAAAAAGTAATCTTTATACAATTGTTTTGATAAAAGAAACAGCACTGCAAGCTATGCACAGTTCTCWTGGACTGCTTTTTGAACATGTTCATATATCTGAATTTAGAGTAAAGTGGTTCAAGCAAAAAAAAAAAGACATTTCTCATTCTTGCCAAGAGACAAAAAAACCCCCCACAGAACAACAACAACAAAGAAACAAGATCCTTCCACAGGCTTGTATTGAGACAGAACACCACCAAACACAAGAACTGAGTGGATGATTTTATACACCTTTTTAAAGTACATTTTCACAGTTCTTTTTCCTTTCCACAAGAGTGCAACTTCAAAGGAAAGGATAAAAACAGCAGATGCATCTTCCACGGAAAAGAAGAGTATAACTGATCGCCATGTCCACTGTGAATACTGTCAGGACGCTGTCAGCACTAATAGGTCTTAATTGTCCTGACCAGCCTCACCTGGGATGCCCACTCCAACTTCCCCTGCCCCGGTTCTCTGACAGGGCTTCCCAGATGGACCTCAGGTTCACATTGTTGCCTTGTCTCCAATCCCGTCTTCAGCCTCGTCTCCTGTCTCATCTTCTGCTGCCCCTGGATGGACCTGGCCCTGGTTCATCCCCTCTCTTGTGTCTGGGGCTGCTGACAGATGCTGTTACCAGCCTCTGGCTCTGCTGACCCCGCTTATGTGCCACGTGCAAGGCTGCACCCTGGTTGGTGAGGGCCTTCCCTGTGCTGGAGTCACCCTTGGCTCCTGGCTCATCCTCCCCCGGGGTGCAGCCCCACTGCCACTGTTCCCTAAGAAACAGGACAAAAGTTTGTTGAAATTGCAGCAAGATACATTTAGGATAACCATTAAGAAAACTTGCCAACTGTAACCTGTTCTTAAGGTCTCTTTCAGTCCTAATTTCCATGAACCTGTAAGATGCCTGCAACAGCCAATGACTGAAGTTAAATTCACTGGTTATAAAGCTAAGATATTTTTTTTTCTCCTGCGTGGCTCCAGGTATACTTGCATGGTTCTTCACAATTACAGCTGATACCTCCTCTTCAAAACTCAGTAGAATTGCTGCTCTGTGACAGACCTGTAACTGATCTTATAACAAAATTTCAGTTAGATGTCAACCTTGGCACCAGTGGTGGTTCCACTAACCCAGCAGCTTCCCTTTAGCTTTTCRCATGCAGAAGGACAACTGGATCTGCAGACAATCTGCTTTTGATGCCAGTTAAGTGCATCTTGAGACTTTTCTATCTGCCACTAAGGTATATTCTGACCATCTTCAGAAAAAGTAGACTAGATAAGTCCATATGGGATTCTTAAAATATCTGTAACATTCCGGAGTAACAGATTTTGCTATTTTGCAAAATACCACTGCAAGCTTTCCCATACAATACATTTTGTATGAGGCATGAATAAATTCTCTTGCTACTGAGACGCCCAGCTGGGGTGTCTCAGGCCGCAGCTTGTGTGACACAGCACCATGGCATCAATATGACGGCTGCCTCTGGACAAACATGTTAAATTAAAATAATCATGAGCGCAAACTGGAAAATAAATGAGTTAGCTTTGTATTTGCAATGGAAATCAACTAGGGTACACGAGAGCTTTCACTTTGATGTTCTAACATATTTGTGTAATAGCTGTTTTGATGTTTGCCTGAGACGTGCCTCCAGATTCTTCCAGTCATGTATTAGGAAGGTGAATGCAAAGTGTAACAGCTGCCTCTTTCTTTCTCCTCCCTCATTTGACTGTTAAGTCTTTCTTCAYGTATTAACACAAGGAAAGGGACCCAAAAGATATATTACTTCAATTAAAGAAGTCACGTACAGGCAATATGACGGAGTAGGTGATAAGGACTATGGGTATGGTCAGAGGAACTATTCTGGTTACAGCTGAGCTGAATTGATATTTTATTGACACCATCCTCCCCACAAACACAGAGCTGCTTGTTCTCACCTTTATCTGCTGCCTCTGCCAGAGATCCCTGCCATTGGGTTTGGGTTTCATTTGTTTGTTTCATTTTGAATAGGTTGAGTTATGCAGGCTCTAAATCAGTTCTGAGAAATGACCCAACTGAAAAACACTCTTTATAAGAAAAGGGTTGTTTCAAGCTGGCTCGATCTATAGGTTAGAAATCAACTAGGAAAACAATTAAACAAACAGTACTGAGAGATGAAATCTCTACTGGGCTTGTGGTGTGGGTGGAGGAAGAGGACAGGGAGATAAAACATTGCCTTGAATCTGCTGCCTGCAGCACAGCTCGTGTCACCATTCCATACAGTAAAAAGCACTAGCTAAAATACAGAAATGAGAAGGAGGTTACATTTATGGCACCCTTATTAGGTGTCTTACTCTCAAATGACTGAAAGGACTGATTAAATCAGTTTTAGGGCACTGTAAAAAAATGTAAGCTCTACTATCAGTGTGGGGTTTTTTTCCCAACCAGGAAGTTGAATCAGACTGTTGTTAAATGAAGATTTTTATGAAGTTGCTTTAGATGATGTTTATTATCGGGAATTTGATAGCTCCTGGTTTAGCCTCTCCACTATGTACTGACATGCTTTTATACTTGTCAAGAAAAATCCTTCTAATTTAAAAAAAATCTGAAGAACTAACCCACCTCTAATTATTAGAGTTCTATGCTCTTCATCCTACTGCCTGCCTTCCATGTCTTGTTTGATCAGTTTTTCTGTAGCATTCATAAATAATTGAAACTGTTGATGACTTGCCTTAAAGTATGACATCTATCAAAGAGCTTAAGAGAATGGCAAAGATACAATAGCATAGTATAGTTTCTTATCCAGAGGAGAAATAAAAAATTCCAATTCCTGAAGACGCATGCCCCCTAGGATAGATTTTTCATTATTATTACCTTCTTCTTTTGTCTGCCTTCCTTTCTCTGTTTTTTGGTTCTTTTTAAACAGCACTCAGGCTAGATCATTCCTGCTTATAAGCAAGGCAACACTTGGATTCTCCAGCACATTTTGTATTTTGGCATTTGTAGAAGTATAAAGTGCTGGAAGGGCTTCTTGCTAAATTTTTGCCACTAAACTGAAAGGAAGAAAGAGGTGATCTCCTAGCCTATTTTCCTGCCAAAGCAGAAAACTCAGTCTTGTAAGGTATGACTTTGGGCTTCACAAAAATGGGCATGATTCTTTTAAGTTTCTCAAGGCGGACACTTTCTTACCCTTGGTCTGCTACATAAATGTGTATGCATGAAAATTTAATCTAGTCAGCCAAACACTATGTAACTTTTTGAGAAGATCACCAGCTTGGTTGGAAAAAGAAACGCTCATGAAATGGCGTTCTGCAAGGTGTTCATCTCAGACATACACTATGGTCTAACTTTCAAAAAAATAGTACTGTCAGAATGAGTGTAGCCTCTAGTAGTTGCTACCATCTCAGGGGAGAAAAGGGTTAAGAAGCTATTGAAGAAGATTGGGCACACCTGCAAGCTGTCTGTAATGCTGTAAGTCAGGGGTAAAAACCTGAGTTCAGGTGGAGGGCAATATATGTCGGTCAATGTGAGAAAAAGGGCCTGGACTTTCTGTGCCAAGACTATGGGTAAAGTTTTAGAAGAAAGGGCCGCCTTCTGGAACAAATAGGTCTAGCATTATGAAAGGCAATCTTTTTTTCTGGTCAGAAATCTGAAAATTGACAGACAGTATAATTGTCCTGTGAGCAGGCAGGCAACCTCACTCCACTGTCCTAAGAGATATGACTCAGGAGGTGATGTGGGGTTTTTTGTTTCTTTGTTTTGTTTCATTTTCTCTGCACCAATGGTGAGATCACTGTTGAATGCCATGTCCAATTCTAACATCAGTGCTTCAGAAAGGATGCTGAAAAATTTGGAAAGGCCTGAGCAGAGTCCTGAGAATGACTGTGGATCTGGAAAGGTCCAAGAAAGAAAAAAAAAATTGTATCAGTGAGTATATGCTGAGCTTGCACAGAGAAAACTTTGCTGAAGTTGCATACAGATAAACGAAACCAAAAGTTTGTTTTGCTTGTCTTTACAGGAAGAAAAGTAGCTTACGCAGGACTTCCCATACCAAGCAAAAATTCAGTCTTTTTTCAGTACCTGATGTTACCTCAAATGCAAACTGTGGTTTTGTGAAGAAATAACTGGGGTAAGACCCAGAGGATCAAAGGCCAGGGCTGCACTGCAGTGTGAACGGATGGCTTGGGGTAGCTCATGCAGGTCACTGACTGGGTACAGCAGGACACCCAGGGCTTGCCTCTGTGCTGCAGCGATACTGAAGGCAGGACTCCTGTTCCTAACATGTGGTGCCAGGGCCACACCTGGACATGAGTGTAGTGGGTGACTCTAGACTGCTCCAGCCACAAGAAAAGGTTTCAGCTCTGTCTTTATTGCCCTCTTCCTCGCCCTTCCTTTCCCCGTTACTGGCAGTGCTGAGCTGGCAAGAAGCTGCAGCACTGCGCCAGGGTCATTAGTAATGGCAGCCTTGTGTCAGGGCGGCGGGGCACGGACTGAACTGTTGCTCTCTTCTTCCCCTCAGGTTCAGGAAGTTTTCACCTGAAATGAGCTGATCAAGGGTCACGTTTGCCCTCATGATCCGTAAGGCTGGTTGTAAATCTGTAAATCTTATTTGACTTGTGAAAGYCTTAAATCTGTAGTAGGAGGAAGTATTTCCTTCACCTCTGGAACAGGTGGATTGACTTAGTGGAATTAACTATAAACATATTTGAGCCTCAAGGGTCTCAATCTCCTGGAAGACATTACGGTGGGTGACAGGTAGGTGAATGCTTTCCAAAAAACCCCAACCATATGCTCGGTTGATCAGCAGCGACTCTCCTCTGTATGTGTGCATCTTAAATTGTACTGACCTGACGGGAAGCGTAAAGGTACCAACACAGCCAGCCGTTTTCCCAAGTTGTCTCCCTACTGCACGAAAAACAGTGTAACTTCACTCTAGTAACTTGACTGTCCCGAGTGACGGGACTTCCTGCGTGTGCCTTCCTAAAAACGGCCATTTCCCATGGCTGTGCCTGTCAACAGCCAGGGCTGGGCCCTACCCTTAGCTGGCAGGCCGGCCGGCCCAGGGAGGCTGCAGCCAGGTGGGACGCCCCGTCCCGGCGCGGAGCAGGGTTTCTCGGGGAGGAAGGAGCAGTAGGAGGGCGGAGGGGAAGCCCTTCCCTCAGCCGAGCGTGCCGGCGAGCCCCGCGGTGCCCCGTGGCAGTGCCGTCACCGCACAGCGGCTACAAGGGCAGCCGGTAACCGCCCGGCAGCGGGCAGCACCGCGCCCCTGAGACACGGCGCGGCGGCGGGGAGGGCCCCGGCTCCTGCCGAGGGAGCGGCCCCAGCTGCTCGCAGCGCCACCCGCCGACCCGCCTCAGCTCGGCCCGGCCCGGCCCGGCCCCGCCGGCGGCGCCGCCGCGCCGCGGCGCGGGCAGTGTCCGGGCCGGAGTGGGTGACGGGGTGGGCGGGGGCAGGGTTTGCGCACGGTGCGTGACCGGGTCGGAGAGGCCCAGGCGGGGCTGCCCGCCGCCCGTGCGCGGAGCTGCCTGGCGCGGAGGTACGGCCGCCGGCCGGGGGCAGCCTCACGCCCGCCGCTGACGTGGCCGCCGTTCCCCTCCCGCGGCCGCGGGGAGGGCTGCGATGGGCGGCGGGGCTGCGGCGGCAGCAGCCCCCTCTCGCGGGTGGGTGCGGGGTGCCGCAGCGTGCCGCTGGCCGCGGGGCTGGGCTGGGCTGTAGCTGTGCCCATCGTCGGTTCAGAACCACGCGTGGGAAGTGAAACCGGTCACGTCTTGATGTGAACCTTGTGGAGAGTTACTGAGTGGGAAGCAAAGGCAGCTGTCCTGCCCCCCCTGCTCTGCCTTGTCTGCAAGGTAGCCGAGCAGGGCGATGGCGCGTGCATTCCAAATTAGGTACAATTAAAAAAAAAAAAAAAAAAGCTTAGTATAATAAAGAGCACCTATTTTAGAGCCGTCAACGTGACCCTGTAGGAGACCATGCAGATTTTTGAAGGCTACAGAGATCTCGACAAGAGTTGGCAGAGAAGAAATTGCAAGAAGTCTTCTCGGAAGTCTTCCCAGCCCCAGCAACAAAAACAAATAAACAACCTCGAACAGAATAAAACAAAATCCCCAAACAACAACAACAAAATAAACCCCCAAAACCTAGCTGGTTTGCGGTTACTGCGAAGCCCAAGGTTTGACCTGAACGAGAATGGAGGTGAACCCGGTGAACCCCCCACCTGGTCTGAGGTGGGGACGTACGTGGCCCAGACAGTGCCCGCAGTCTCAGGGAAGCAAATCAAACGCTCGGTGAGTGCGGCAGGACCTGGAGCAGGGTGCAAGGGAGGCAGGCGCGCTGTTTGCTTCTTTTTCTGGAGGAGCTGCAATGTTTTGTCCGTACTTTGCCTCCGGTCAGATGAACACCGCGGGAGGTAAGGCATCCCTCTGGCTGAGCACCACTGCAGCCCTGCCTGGGAGAAGCAGAGTTGCCAGGGTTAGCTCATTCCTATCGCTGTGGAAAGGTTGAGGTCAGGGACACTTTTATTCTCTGCAGAAAGAGAAGCAGATTTTTGACCTGCTGGTGAAGGAATTTGAATGAAAACTTGACCGTAAGAAATTACAAGGAAAATTGACCTTCTGGCGTCTGGGTGGTCAACAGAAATGATGGAGCGCTGTTCTGGCCAGATTATTATCTTTTGGATATCTTAGCTATAGAAATAAAAATCACGAAAATGTAGATGGAGATTGTTGTTTCGAGTTAAGCTTTAGTCAGATGGTTATTGACCTATAATTATCTTTTTTTTAATTATTCAAAAGATTGAAGACCTCAGATTTGTGAGGCAATGCTCTGGTAATGCCGTATACTCTTACGCTATGGTGCCATTAGAATACTGCCTTGGGGAGATGCAGATATGGAGAGCTAGCTTGTGTAAATTCTTCACATTAGTGTATTTAGCTGGATTAGTTCCCTTAAACAAATCTCCTCAGGCTCAAGTTTTAAATTAAGATTCTGAGCAGTCCCGCTGAAGTTGGGGAAATTGAAAATTTGGTACGGAAGTTAACTCTGTTGAATCAGGACCAGCACATATGTTCAACCTCTTTGAAGCATTTGCTCTTTTGAATGTGGGTGGAAAACACCTATACCTATTTCACCTTCTTTGGGTTTTCCCAGTGTGCCCATAACTACAGCATGACTGGTCAGCCTGCCAAAATGCATGAAGAAGATAGTAAAGCTGCTACCATGAGATACAGTTCTCCTTCAGCTTGAACTTAAATATCTGGTGGCTTTAAAGCAAAGTTCTGTCCAATACAACTGAAAGGGACAGAAATATTAATAATTTATTATGAATCTGTTATTGACTGCGAGGAAAGCAAGCTCTCTAAAAATGGAAGGCAAGCCTGATTGGTGATTGTCTCAAGGATTTTACTACTCAAGCTGAGATAGCAACAAAGCACTTTGAAGGTTAATGATGGACCATATGATGACAGCAACAGGTGAGATGTGGTAATCATGTAATCACCATAGATGCTTTATAAACTTACATTTTCTAAGGTATATGTTTAAAAGATAAAGGGAGATACTGCAAAAGCTATAAAGGGGTGAGAGAGAAAGCATGAAGAAAAACTCACCTAATGAGTAGTTAGAAGTGACTCTTGAGTCAGTGAAATACTGTTCTGCTTGTCTAGCATGGGACGTTTCATTTTAGCATCTAAAGGAATTCAGGTGTCAGAACCAGTTTATGAAATACTGATTAAACAGCTAAACCAAAGCATTCACACTTTGTTGTTAAGGAGAATGTATGCTGACTTTTAGTGACAATTAAAAATTATCATATGATTTTGATGGCTTATATATGATTCTAGCCCCTTATTGCTGACCACAAATGTGAATTCAGAAGGTAATTTTAAAGTCGGTTTTCCTATGATGAGGGAAGTCTTGTCAGATGTTAGATGGAGCCTGACTAATTAAGAAAGTGCTTTCAGGCTCTGCTAGAAGATCAGAGATTATTCTTGATTTGCATCTTAATAAGAAATCATTGATGGTGTAAAGAGTTCCTTTGATTATTAAAATATGACATGAATATTGAAACCTTTTACAGGTAAGGACATGTTGATATGAAAGTGGCACAGAGAGGAAAATGTCATTACACTTTTCTTTTTTCCTTTTAGTGTTTCCATTTCATACCATCTCAGCAAATCAAATTAAGGGACTCCAGCATTCTTACTAAATTCACGGGTCGGGAGCTGAGAAACATTATTAAGTGCTTGCATTTGCTGCTTAAAATATGGCAAGAAGCAAAGATGTGTAAGACACCAGTGAAGAGCAATTTTAGGCCTGGTACTTTCAAGCTCACCTTTTCATATACTATTGCATGTCATTCCTAGTCCCTCTTCATGTTCTTATTGTCACCTGCAGAAGAGAAGGAGGAGACACATACAGCACAGGCAGAGTGGAATAAGTGATAAAAGAAATGAAACTCAAATGTAGGGGGAGGCAGAGTAATAATGAGATTTTATATAATGTTCTTTAGCTTGAGTACTTCTTAAAGCTGAAGTTAACGGTAACGGTGAACTAGCTGCTCTTTCCTTCACTAGCTTAGAAATCACTAAACTGTAGCACTATTAGTTGTCAGCCAGAGTATGGCATAAAAAAAAAAATCTGTCACTGAGGCCCTATGCATGTATTATGTAGTGCGGGTAATGTTAGTAAGAGGTTAGTCATACCATACTCTCACATGATGTAATTAATACAGAGTAAATGACTCCGAAATTTAACACCAGCCAGAGTGTAGTAATTGTGGAATTGTCCCAAATCTCAAAGAATGTGTGAGTGGACGGTGTTAATAGCCTGATTATGTAGCAGCAAGGGTTTAAATATAGATTTTGAGGCGTATAATTTGATTCCTCAAGGGGCAACTAATTTGACAGCAAGCACCTTGTAGTGGAAGCTGACTTTTTGGAAGAGCTGTGGAACTGGCCAAGTTTTATTTCGGGGAGCATGAGACCTGTTGGATACTGCAAGTATTCACATCTGATCTGCAGTACTCCAAGAGCATTTCCAGGCATCCTGATTCACCAGAATGTCTCTACTCCTGCTCTTGCTTTATTTTAGGGTTTAGCGTTTTAGGAACAAGTTCTACCTTGTTCATACCACCACCGCATCTACAGCCTATAGCAAGATATGTATCAGATGTCACAGACTCGCTCTTTAGAAATCTCACATATCAGAAGTTTCTGTTTCCGAGGAATGGCAGGTACTCAGGACTTGCAAAAATCATATCCAAAACCTTCATTGACCTTATGTGAGGTATGTTAAATGACCTGTATTGGAATAGAAGAATAGTAAGCAGTAGTTGTGTGCTCAGTTTTAACTGCACAAGAAAAACTGCAATCATGCTGGTACGCAGAAGGAATGTCAGAAGATGATTCTTAAAAAGTTTTATGTTTCTTAAAATTTTCTTTTCCAGTTATTGATAATGTCTGATTTGCAAGGTTGTCATTTTTTATAATATAATTTGTGTTCAATAGCATTGCCTCAATTCTTGCCAGAGATTCTTAGAGTATAGTTGTGCTTAATGCTATAGAAAAACAACAATGTGACAATTATTCTTTCAGAGAAAGTTCAGATTTAGTYGGGCTGGACAGCTGGAAAAAAATTTTAGACACCCCATGACTTGCAAATGGTTCTGAGTTCCTTGGATTTTAAAAAAAAAGTATCATCCGATAGCTACACAATAAACTAAATTATTGTAACACCAGGAATCAATCAGAAATAATTTAAAAATATAAGGAGGCTGTATATATGCAAATATCATATGAGAAATTTCATAAAAATCCCTTCAAAAAATGTAATTCGCAACTTGAAAGACTGAATAATCTGATTTTCTTAGAAGTGTATTTCAAATGCTTCTTGATTTGCAGCAATTGATACCTCCTAATTTGAGGGACCTTTTCAAGTCTGGACTAATCCCCATTTTCTTTTTAAAACGAGAGAGAATGTGTAGGAGTTGTCGCTGTGAAGATGCATTACCATCTCAAAAACTGTTGTTAAAAAATATTTAGAAACAATAAACTGGGGTTATCAATACTTGAACTAGCTTTAATTTACCAATTGAGGTATCAGAAGTGTCAATACAAGAGTTTGATATGGAGTAATTGACTCTCAGCAGGTAAGCTGGTTAACACTCAGTTCCTTGCTGCCATGGATAGCCTTCTAATATAAACTTCTAATACTTGACCAGCCAGCTTAAAATTAGCTTGGCTATCCCTTTACAGTGCTGCACTAGCTACGTTGTCTTTGTGTGATAACTGCTGTGACTTGCTGGCCTAAAATGTTTTCTGAATCCTCTTTTTTTCTTTCTCCCTCATTCCAAAATAATAGTAATACATGCTCATTCATGTAGCAAGATGTATTTTTCTTTCAGGAGGGTAGAATTTAATTTCTGTAGTCCAAGTCCATCTTGTATAAAAGTTCAATTCCTGTAAGTTAAACCCCCACCTTCCTTTCAGCTGACTGGAAGAGAGATTCAGATGTTTCATCCTTGAGATCACCACCTTGAGCCTCAACATTGAAGATGTCTAAAAACAGCAGATGGATTTCTTACCGTACCAGATGAAGTAGAGCAAGTTAAGTGTGGTGCCGAGGTAGATAACCTGTTTTAAGACATTTCTTTTATGTAAAATGACCCTTGACATTATACTCAAGTAATAGTCATTCCTCAGTTATCGCTGTCGAGAGTGTTACCATACTGCAGTATGTAGTGATTCCTATTCCATATGCTTAGAAAATGGGTCCAAAGACAGACATTCACATGAAAAATGTCCAGATTTTTATTCCTGTGCCGTCTGTGCTGAATAATTCTGTAGTTTCTGGCTTACATTGACAGCATGTGAAAACCGATGACAAAGAGGGGGGAAATAATAGCAGTTTCATTCAAAAATTATTCCTGCAATAGCTGAAATCTATAGATTTATCAGGTAATATGTATTTAAACATTTGGCTTAAGGAAAGTTAACATTTTGAGCAATGATATGTATGGAAGGGCAGTGAGAAGTGAATGGACCAATCTTAACTGTACTATTTAGGTAGTATGATACCTATCATATTCTCTCAGTGGTTGTCCCTGCTGTTTTTAAATTCTCCATACGTCATTTTCCTTTTCCTTTCTGTAGGAGTGAGGAAAAAACTGCATATATGTATATTGTGTGCRTGTGTGTGTCTAGAACAGCTTAGTAGAAACCTTAATCAAAGAACTGAGATTTTAGTGAGAGATTTCTACTGTCTTTTGAATGTGATGAGATTTATAGTCATCCACTCTTGCAGAAGAGGCTTCCAAGGTATGAATCTAATTAGTGAAAAAGTTGTGTTTCCCGTCATGATCCTTCCTGTAGGAAGGATGCCATAATATGTTTGTAGGTTTCTCTGAATTCAGAGAACAGTTTACAGATACAGAATTGCAGTTATTTATAAAGACCTAAAATAATTTTGTATGGGTTTGGGAAGGGAAGGCTAGATCTTAAATAGTTTTGTATATACAATGATTACTTTTAGTTTCAGCAAAGTGGAAATAAGGAGTTGCATAAGCCTTAATTATACCTATTAATTATATTTCTCAAAATAAGTAACAAAATTGAATTGCTGTTTAAGAAATTCTTGTGGCAATTTGAAATGTCTGCTGTACTCTCTGCAGTATTTTTTCTATAGGTGCATTACAGTAGTGGAGAAATTACTTTTAAAAAATCAAATTTACTGGGAAATTCATATTTTATTCCTTCAGTGTGTTTATTGAAGTACATAGGTCTGTATTCTGTTGAAGATGTTGGTTTAGGTCTCTGACCTGCTCCCCAGTCTTTGACCTGGCAGGTGCTGCCTGTGCTCACTGTAACCCCGCAGTCGTGATCCTGGCGAGCGGCATCCATCAGCGCAAGTCCTTGGAAATATGCTGCCAAGTCTCTTCCTAGAGCTGCTGCGTGCCAGGTGGGCTCTAACAGGACGTGTAGACGCTCACGGGATCAGTGCTGTGTAACCAAGGGTAGTACGTAGCCCAGTGCAGGGAGAGGGGATTCTCGCAGAGAGGCTACCTTATGTTGTTTGACAACCTGGATAGTAATGTTGCTTGGTTGTGGGTCTTTTGCACTCAGAGGTAGGAATTTGGATTTGTAGGTTGTTAATGATAATGGTAATTATACAAGAAGATACTTAGCAGTTAGAATGCTAGGTTTCAGGTTTTYTGATGTGGTTTTTTTCCTGTAAATACTGAATGGCTATGATGTTATGTTGCTGAAAAAACTCAGAGCATTTGGGCCATAAATTACTGGTCTATTCACTGCTTTAAAGATGAACCTGAACTATCTGGGGATGAATTGCCCAGACTGAATTGTGTGAAGCCAGAACCTGCAATATCTCTTTTTATCCTGAAGGCAGGTACTAACTCCAAGCAGTTCCAGGCACCTGGTTTCAGTGCTGCAAACTAGACAGCTAATCTCTCACAGTTCCTAGTGAAGAGCTTTGGTGCTCTGGACTAAAAAGACTAGTGCTCCTGCAGAAGTCTCTCTCTTGTCACTCTGTAGCAATATCTAGCTGGCTAGATAGCATTTCTGGAGCACGAGTGATTTACACCCTTCTTAAGAAACCTTGACATAACTCCACAATTTAAAAAAACAAGGGGAATGCATTTATAAAAAATTTCAAAACTCTTGCATTTGATATATTATTCTACGCTAAGCTGTATCTTTAAACAAAAAGTTTACAAAGGTAAATACTGTCTTTCTCAATTTTAACACCGTGGTTACAGAGGAACCTGTCAACTGATGTTCTCTGCCCTCTCTCCCTTTCTAATTTTGCAAATGCATTCATTTTGGGAGAAGGAGGGACAGAAGAGAAAATGACGAAAGAGAGAAGATGTATCTGCGATGTCTGAGTGCTGGGAGATAAATATATCCCATTGATTTCTCTATATGCCGTATTTCAGCAAGAAAGCCATGTTTTTCAGGTGACTACTTTTTTGCTGTGTAAAGTGTTAATTAAAAAAGTTGTTGTCATATAGGCAGTGAAGGCCCAGCCTTGCCGTTGCCCTTCGCTCACAGGGGAGTTTATACAGATGGCAGGATTAGACATGGCTGATCTCAAATCTTGTCCTGCGGTGGCTCTGAGTCGTAACATCACCACCRACTTCAGAGGACAATGTGTAGGACTAGTGAGTGTCATTGGCCGACTTTGTCCATGAGAAAGTTGAAGGCATTATCAGCGTGTCCAGTTCTGTTCTTCCTTGTTTCATTTCTGTGGGCTTTCTCCAGTCTTCTGTTATAACCTTGAATCTTGCCATAGTATTTCAGAAGGCTGTAACATATACTCTGTTTCATGTGAAAATTGTCTAGCTTCTTCTAATTACAATAGCTCCTTGTTCTGCTGCCAAGAAAATAGCATCATCAGCTACTTGGATTATACGGAGTATTACAGAATAAAGACAACAACAGAAATACACTGTTATTTTTCCTTCCTTATATCCTGCCTTGTGGCAGGATTCCCCCCCCCCCCCACTAAGTTCATTGGTTAACGATAAACAAAGCTGCTTTCAACAACTGTCTCACTATAGCCTCTGTGGAGCGTAATACAGTAGAGCCACAATCGTATCAAAAAACTGGCTTACTATGATAGTTTTGATTTTTTACTAAACTTTATTTGACTTAAAACCTCTCCTAAACAGAGATGATACCCTTTTCTTGCATCCGCATAGAATGGGGTGTCTACAATCCCCATAATAAAGAGTAGCATAAATAATTTTCTTTGAGTAAGTGTTTTATTAACATCAGCAGAGAAAAATGTTCACTGCAAGAGATACGATGTCACCACAAAGACTCCAGAAGTGACCCAAGGTTGTAGTTTACTCAGCCTGGGGATTTTGGGTTGCTTGTATCTTTCATTCCTATTAACAGAAGTTTTTGTCGCTCAGCGTTTTTGGAAACTATGTAAAGGTATTTGGCTGAATCTCAAACACTGATTTATCAGAAAACATTTTTTAAAACCTTAAAAATTTGTCTACTTTGCCCAAGGGAAATGCCTTGAGGAAAGGATAAGGACTTCACATTCCCTAGCTTTAGGTGACTAATTTTGGTCAACAAAATTAAGACTTTAATTTCCAAGGACTCCCTCTGTAGTCAACAGAGAGAAAGAGGATCTTCCAGGGGATTCCTGACCAGAAGTCTAACTCAGATACTCTGTGCTACCCTTCAGAGGAGGCTTGTGAGAGAGATGAGAAAACTGTCTTAGATACCCTTGGCAGTATGTGAGGGGTGGGCTTGCATTGGTGGTCCCAATTTTTCGGTGCTGGAGGCTGGCTGCCAGATCTGGGACTCTCCTGACAGGGTGCCATGCACAGACGCAGAGGGAGGTACCAGTTTTCATCTGCTGTCATGCCCTGTCTCCTCCAGAACTGCTGCAGAAAAGGTGGTGAGTTAGGACCATCTTGTGTGCCCAGTACCTGACTTGTGGGCCACCAGTTGGGCCACCAGTTCAGCCACCTATTCTCAGGAGTATCAGTCCATCCTTCCTCTTCCCTTACAGGTTCTCTGTCATACCTGGCTTTTGTTTTTCAAGAATATTGTAGATGATGTATCTGACATTTTGGGGCAAGGTCTTCTTGCTCATGCTTATGCTAGGCAAATTACATGACATTAAGTTCTGACTAATGCTTTGTTCCTCTTGTGATTGTCAGCTGTGGGTGATAACATCTGTATTCAGAAAGCACTGACTGTACCTTTGCACTTGAAGGGTGGTCTCAGGAACAGGTGCAAGTACGGCAGGCCCTCTGACCTGCCACGTGCTATCCCCACAGCTGTCTCACAGACTGAGCCTGTTCAGTTGTATCTATGAGACTGGAGTTGCTCAGGCATTTGAAGTTGTGGGTGCACCTTCACCCATTTCTGGGATTGTCTTTCCAACTTCACAGTTTTGGATCTACCCAAAACTGGACTTCAGAGAGGTCACCAGCAGACTTCAAAGATAACGTATGCACTGATTGATTTAGTTTAGACAATCTTCTAGGTGGGCACTGACCTCCTGCATCTTCGTGCTGGACAGTCTCTGTTAAGAAGTCCTGTAACTTGCTGTCCTCTTTTGCACTGCACTGCTCTATCCTTTTATTTAGTTAGTATTAAACTTTTACTCAAACAGGATACTTTAAGTATCTGGATCTTGAAATTTGTTGCCAGATTCTTTAGTATTCATCCTTCTCATCCGATAAAATTTCTCAGCTCTCCTACAGCGATTAAGACATAAAGAACTTTCCTGAATCTGGAACTTTGGTGGGTACAAAAGTCTGAAGGCTACTGGCTCTTCTGAGTATAATGGCTATGCTATTTTGTTTGCTGTATTCAGCGTTTCTTTTTATTAACAGATACTGTGGCTTTTTTCTCATTTAGCCTGGCAACCTAACATTTAAGTAGGTGAGAATCCGATTTTACTTATAGAACATTTCATTTATTTAAGACTATTTGAATTGACTTGTTTAATGAATGTATCGCAACTTAGTTGATGACCTCATCCCCTTTCTGTGCAATTACAGTTCTGCATAACAAAGAAGGGCCATATGTATCCAGGGGAAACTGAATCACTTAAGCAGAAAATAAAGTCTGTCAAAACACTACATAAATGCTGTATGTGCACCTTTTTTAACTGAGCTTGGTAAATTGAGAAATTTCCAGTGTATTCTGAAAGTTTAGTCCCTGGACCAAGTCAAAAAATGATCCAGCACTCCTCAAGGTAGAATACAAGTCACAAGTCAAACAACTAGTCCTTTTAAGGAACAGTGAATATGTGTAAATTGGTGATCGTTTTAGAGCTCCTTGGTTCGACTCATCTCATGAATTTAGTTTATCAATTAAGAAATTTGCTGCATCAAGAACTTCACTGCCACCCTCCTCACAGAGGTGGAACCTAATGCGCTAAAGTACAGGCTGACATAAAAAGGGTTTGAAGTTTACAGTGCTAATCAGGGGTGTGCCTGTATCCAAGAGTAGCTCTTACAGTACATTTGGCTTAGCACGTGCAAAAGACCTTCAATATTTCTATTTTGTAATGAGAGCTTTAAAGACCTCCTCTCATAGGGAAAAGACTTGACGGGAGGAGAAGAAGCTTCTTCACGTAGTGATTCCTTTCAGTGGTTCACTGCTCTGCAGTGGCTCTCTAAACTGCTATGGAGTTTAACATTTACTCGAGCACAGCTGGGCATTTTTTTCCTGGCATTTTTCATTCAGATAGAAATAGGTACTAGACCAATATTACCAGGAATATTTTTGAAGAAATAACCACTGAAGCCATAAAAAACGTCTTGAACTAAGGCCTTCCAGAATGACGGCCATCATTTTTATGCTCCTCTTCTGGGTGCACATGAGGCTGTCTAAGAACTGTAAACTTAGGGAGAGAAATAGAAAGGTGTATGCCAAATACAATAGATGGGCTCTTTAGTGTAGCTTGTTCAGAGATTCTTTTTGTTAATGCAGCATTATTTCTATCAAAAATGAAATGCTTTGAAAAATATGCTAAGTTGATGTAAATCAGAGGAAAAGGAAAACTGATAAAGCACTGAAAAAAAAAAAATCCAGGAAAGAACATTTTGACCATTTTTAGAAAATTTTAAAGTGTGGATTGTTTTATTTAAAACAATTCAAAGAAATTGCAACTACAGAAAAGTAGAATTTATTAGGTTGAAATGGGAAAAAAATCGGCAGCATGAAGTTTCCTGTGAAACGGAAAATCCAGTTCCTGGCCAGGTCTGTTTAGTGACAATTTCCTAAATCTGTAAATACTTTTGATTGATGGTTTTAAAGAGAGAGAAAATTCTTGAATGTCAACTCACAAATGCCAGTGGATTAAAATCTCCCAAGCCACCTGCTTACTGTAGTGGGGATGGCTTGAACCTAATGTGGAAACCCTGTTCCACATGTTCCTCAGAAAGGTGCCTCAGTACCTTCCTCAGTTTCACAGTCATGCCCTTCTGTGAAACCTGGCTGAAGATATTTTCCCAAGCTGTAGACATTAATGGTCTCAGACTAATTATGCTTCTCCAAAGCCTAAGACTCTCAATTACCTGAAGTGTAGGTTGCTGTTCATTTGCTGGCTGCTGACAACTTGCGAGTTCAAGTTGACCTCTGTATATTTTAAATTGGGTATTACCTTTGAAACAAAAAGAACACGTCAGATGAGCTGTTACCGCATCTCTCATGTCGCCACAGAGTGCCGTGCCATAGGTCTCACTGGGAGGTGGACAGTGACGGCAGAAGAAAGCTGGGAAATGATATTATTTTAAAGAACATCTTCGTAAGTGGAAAAAGTGTTGGTGGTGACAAAGTGTCAAGGTAGCAGAGCCCATTCGTTAGCTCTTCTTTCTATGTGGGAAACTGAAACATGAAATAAAAAAGGACTAGTTCACTGTGCAACTAGTTGCTGTGCAATGAGCATTGCACCGCGCTTTGAATATAACAGCCACCGAATATAACAACCGTCTAGTGGCCAGATTTCTTTTTTCTCCAGGGATTTTGATCTGTTTCCTGTAGAAGCAGATTTTTTGTGTCACATCCATGCATTTCCCATCACTTTGTAAGTTGAAGAAGAAATCCAGTCTGCCAAATTAATTAGCTAGAATTCTCCTACGTAGGAGACCACGTAGGAGTGTGTAGACCTTAGAGGAGTGTTTGTCACCAAATGAATGTGGCTGTGCTAGTTCAAAATGCCCTTCAAGCTATGTCTGAAATATTTCTCTGTTCAAATGAGTTACTCCTTCTCGTGGGTGGAATGAAGAATCTTGTCCTTCATCTTAATTTGTATACACTAGGTTCATGACAGAGTACCTTAGTCATATAAAAGAATGCAGATATCACCTCCCTTCTACACCACGCAAAGCTGTTGTGAGCCAAGGAGTTGTACAGCTAACAGACTAGTTAAACCAGGCCTGTGATCTCTACCAAAACTATCAGGTTGCAAACTCTGCATAGTCAAGCTAAAAATCTAATTTGGCTATTTGTATGGGTTCTTAATCATACATGTACAAGTTCACATTAAAGTTAAACTTAATTACATCTCTCAACTCATCCATCTAAATGAACAATACTTTGCTGAATGTAGCTTTGTTTTTTATAAATATCCTCCCATTATATGGCAACTGAATTTCCTATTTTATCTTGGCTTTTGTGTGTGGGAGAGGCACTCTGAAAACTAAATATATCCAGTATTAATTAAACTATGTATCTAGGAAGGACAGCAGGACAATTCTGCTTTATAGTTTTATAATGAGATTTGTCTGTACATGAAAAAAACTCAGCCATTCAACATTTTTACTTCAATTTTAGATATATCTTCGTATCTGTGAGAGTGACCAACAATTAGCTCCTATATTTTACAACCTGGTAGGTGTGAAAAATGAGCTTTTGTGAAATTGAGTTTTAGAAATACTCAGAAAATGGGAAGAAACAATGCATGGGGAAAARGGAAATGGCGAACAAAACATGAAGAAAATGATAAAGATTTTTGGCATCTAATGAAAAGGGAGAGAGAAATGCCTATGAAATATGAATCTGAACGTGAAAGTCTTGTTGAATCCTGAAAAAGATGTGCAGTATGTTAGATCATGATTTTCTCTCTCTGTTATGTCTCTTGCCCTATTAATCTCCCTACATATACCACATTTGGTGTGTTTTCTTTGTGCTTATCTTCCATCCTAACATCCCATATGAGCTAGCAAACTTAACCATGGCTTCCCTTGAAGCCCACGAGGGTGGGGTATCTACGTTTCGTGCCATGAGCAGTTCGCAGAGAGTTACCGTCAGTCTAGCTAGTGTAGGGTGGTACGGCCCTCTCTTGGCACGCACACAAGCCAGCGCGCGGATCGGCACCGTGCTGTCCTGAGGCAGTGATGCTGCCTGCAGTTCCCGGGCCTCTCTGCGCTGTGTAAACATGCCCGCCGTCTTTAATGATCTCGGCTGGTGGCTCTGACGCAGGACCACAAAACTCAGAGGCCTTCTTTTGCTCTCGGCTGTCTGCAGTGACCACGGAAAGGTGTGACCTCTACCTTGGATTCAGCAGAAGGCCACCAAACCTGAAGGTGTTGTGAACTAAATGCTCTGGATTCAATGAACCAGAATTTTCCCACTGAAGTCTTCTGCTTGGAAATGGGAGAAGTCACGGGTTTACTTCATCCATCATGCAGGTTCCCTGTTACGCGTAACGCTTGCATTTACTCCTTGAACAAAGCAGTTTACCCACTCTTTCAGTCCAGGGACGAGGACAGAGACAGCCTGGCAAATTGCGCTGAGGTTGTTCAAGGCAAAACCCCTCCAGCTGTCTGTCCCGTCCCTGCTGCAGCTGGCCTGCCGGGGTGGAGCACCTGCACGTGTCTCAGCGCAAAGTCTGCTGTCTTAGCACAAACCAGCTTTCGTCAGCACTTTAAGGAAAATTGCTGGACTTTGCATCTGAGGCATGTATGCACAGCCCCAGCCGGCTGCTTTTCTGCGGGGACGTTTCCCCCTGGCAAACAAGCGGTAACGAATTGTGGAGGGCCTAGAAGCGGAAGAAAGAAATAGTGTCTTAACCCACCGGTCATTTCTGTCATGAGTGTCCAAAGACTTTTTTCCATGGTATTGCAGAAATCAATCCTTAGCCCCATTTAAATAACTACAACAGAAGGCTAYTAAAAACATTCTAAACCAAAAGAAAAAATATATGGTATGCAAGCACCAAAGATTACAAATAAGTATTTTGCAAAACTGCCTGTAATTATGCAAAGTAAATTTTATGCAAGGAGTGGCGCCACCTAAATGGCAACATAACATATGCACACATTCAGAAAAGAGTCTTTTCAAACAAACTATTGCCACCATCCTGGAATAGCTTGAGTCTTCAATTACAAGTTAATCTATCCTAGTAAAATGAATTCTTTAATGTCGGGAATGGTTCTCTCATTTTTTACTAGTAACTGTATTCTTTCTACTATTCAGTGTCGAAACAGTAAAGTGGCATTATAGGAGAAGATAGAATTACTGCCAGTATGAACACCATATGTGGCAACATGACAGCACTTCTGCTGCAGCTTTCCTCATGGCAAGGTAAGAAATCCGAAGTTAGGTGGCTCAGCTGTTACCAGAGCTGGTTTATAGCTAGAGTTTGTTAATTTCTCACTTTAAGCTGGGACACTAGCAACAATTCTGATACTTACGGTTTTCTCCCAATTACCCTCTTTCCAATGTTTCCTGATTTGTAGAACTGGTCTTGTGGCATTGGGCTGCAGCGCTTCGCTGCAGAGCCAGAGGAAACGGGGCACTTCCAGCCACAGCAGTTAGTATCTGCTGTCTGCTCCTGTGCCACGACGCATGGTCTTCGTGCACCCTCTCTGGGGAGATCGACTGAAGTCACAGCACTGTGCTTGAGAGCACAACTGCCTTGTAGAAGGGGAGGAGGATGCGAGTTTATAGGTTGCAAACTCGAAGCTCCCTTACCTAGTTGGTGCAATGAGCCGGCTTCTAACTGCCTGCATTTTGAAAGTTTCCAGAAAGTCCATGAAAGGGGTATATCTGATGCGTTGACGCTGCTGCAGTAATAGCTGTGTCAGAACCAGAAGGTGTTGCAACTTCCTAAGCGGTAATAATAGATACGTTGATACCATCTACTTCCTTAGTTTGTCTTTTCCTGGTTTGTCATAAGGGTGTCTGTCTGGCAGGCCTAGGAAAGGGAAGACACTTAAGTTTTGAAAGATTTGCAATTGTAAGCTGCTGGGAAGGAAATGAGTCCTAACTCTTGTCAGAGACAGACTACTACCCTGCAGGCTCTGCTCTGCAGTGGAGCAGGCTGAGTGACGAACGGTGGGTCCAAGCTCCACTGCAGAGAAGAGGGAGTAGTGAGTTTGAAAGGTAAGAGTCTCAGTTGGCCTTTAGTAATTCTCCTGGTCATCTGTGAAAGTCTTAGGCATGTGCCTGTCAATAGAGTCGTATCATTCATGAATCTAAGTTTAGGTCACTTTAAAAAGCATAGCAGGCTTTAAAAAGAAAATTTGAATGGATCAGAAGAAGCGACATATTGATTCTGAGAAAATAGATGCCTTCATCTAAGACCTTTCCAGATGAGTCCTCAAATCCATGGCTGCTTGTGCCAAACTTGACTCTACAGTCCATACAACCTGGTCTTTAAGTATKAACCCTAGAGCCAAAGTTTTCCTTCCACTGAATTCCTCTAGTGAAGATCCAAACTCTTGTCATTGCGTGAATTAATAGATACACCCTTTGAATCACAGAACCTTACACAAAGTTGTTTAATTTGTGTATTACATTGATCCATGTGTCTTCTCTGTGGAGACCAGAGTCCCCTAGAATAGAAAACGGTTTGAATTCTCTTTTATCATAGATATGAAAGAAAACAAACAAACGAACAAACAAACAACATCAAAAAACCCCACACCATATAAGATGCGTTTACCTGAACTTGTCACCTTATTACAGATGTACATTAGGTGGGATGGGGAATTCTGTGTTTCTTGCCCTGTTTGTCTTGCTCTGTCACCATGTGTGTGGAACTCATATTTCCAGTACAGCATTGTGACTTCTCTTTGGCATGCCATGAAGGTGTGTGTTTGCAAAGGCTCAGAGAGCGGTGGAGACACCGTGACGTGGCCACCTCCCAGGCTGCATGCTGCAGAACTTCCACGCCAGTCACCTAGCCTGGTGCAGAGGGCTGGTTGCCCTCATACTATGTGGTTTTTTTCCCACAGTCCCTCCTTGCTATTGAGTATGTCCTTCTACAGTTAACGTTTTGCCATCCCTTAGTACTGTTTAGCCATAGCATCTCCCAGCCTTGGTTAACAAAAATAGAGCGAGCCCTCAGAATTAATAGCTCTGCCCCCATTTTCTAGATGGACCACTAAACTAAATGTGTGAGACTTCACCTACCTGTAATGCTGACCAGCTACTGTTAAAAAACCTTCTTATCTGTCTCTGCCTTCATGCTCAGATAATCAGTCCCCATCCTGTTCATGTGATGAATTATTTTATAGTCTTCATTTTGTCTGTTTTTATAATAAATAGTTCCCTTAGGTTTTTGCCTTTGGAGTTTTTCTTCCTTCATTGATTCTCTGGAATATTACGTTGAGCTTGGCTTAAATTGCAAAGTATACGCATGTGTAGCATGCCTCAATAAAATGTACATGACCTGCTGTTCAGAGTGGTTCACGTTGTCAATTGGTACATGATGTTTCTGATGAGACGGCTGCACCCAGGTTCCCCAAAAGCATTGTCTAACGTCACCACCTCAGTCCTGTCTCCATTCTAAGTCATGGACTCTCCCTCCCCTCCCCAAAATTAATCACTGCTTTAACTGTGCAGCAGGGAGTCCTAGCTAGTGCAGCACTCCCCTGTTTCTGCACAGATGTTAAGTTTCATGCCAGCAAAGCTTGCCCTGAGAATGGTTTTCCTTGGTAACGAATGTGCAATAGTGTAACAAGTTGACTAAAGTTTTACCAATGCAATACTGAAGATCATCAATGAAAGTCCCCACCGAGAAGCAAGTGCCACTGGAGATCATTTGTCAAACAGTGTGACTAACGCAATTTATGACCCCATCTCATCTCATCAGCCTCCCGTTTATCTCATGTGTCACCCTTTAAGTCTTATGTTTCACCCCAGCTGTCCACGTTTTAACATTTAAAGGCTTTGCGTCTGCTGTGCCTGATAGTGTAGTAGTGAAGGTCACTAAGCTGATGTTACTATTAGGTGGGTTTCATTTTTATATACCAAACGTGATGAGGAAGAGTCACGGTGAAGTCTTGACAAGATCAGCTTTAAATGTTGTGCGTATTAAATGACTTTGCTTTCAGTTGGTCGTCTCAGCACAAGCAGGACTGGAAATCTCATCAGAATATATAAAGTGATAGATTTTGTGGTGCCAGCTGTACTCTTGGAGCCCAGTATTGCCCTTCATGTGAATACACAGAGAGTATAGTCGCATCTTTATTTGGAGGTTGTCCTACAGCTGTGTCTAGACCGTCCACTGACAGCAGGCACACACTACCTGCAAGGCTTCTCTGAGTGGGTTAATAGCAATAACGAGGTTTTTAAAGTGACATTTTATATTGATTTTTTCTTTCTGGTAGGTAACCTCCCCAATATTAATTATTAAAATGTTAACTTTTTAATCACCCAAATGAACACTGGGTTCAGATAAAACAAGTCAAATATGGCAGAGATGTGAAATGGTCTGCAACTGTCAGTGTTCTTCTGTAAAATTTAAGTGGAGCAGGCTTGTTGGTTAAAACCATGGCAAGAAAAAAAAACAAATACTTTTTTGTTTTCTCAGATGCCTTCTGACTTACAAAACTAGTATTGTCGCAGTCAGTAAATGTGGTCAAACGCCGTGGGTCGTTGAAATAACATGAAGAATATAGTATTTTCTGCCAAAAAACATCTTAGAAAGAATTATTTTCTACATACAGGTAAAAAGTACAAGATGGCACGAGCCTGACCATRCACATATGTCAGTAATGTTTCACATCTACTTGAATTTTTATATATAGTTTCTTATGGTCAGTAATAAGATACAAAACAAACTGACACTTATTCAAGAAAATGAAGGACATGTGTTCCCATAACTGGATATGAGAGAGAGAAAACCTCTCAGACAATACAAAACAAGCAAGTATGCAGTTCATTTTGAAGAAATTACTACACCTACTACTCAGTAGTTTTGTGTGATCCAGACTGAGAAGTATTAATTTTAAAAAACCTCTGGGCTGAGGGCATGAAAACTCTATGCTATAAAAATCCTACAAGATCCTATTAAAATCGTGAAGGTCTGTTTTGTCCTCTTTTTTTTTTTCTTGGGGAAAAAAAGCTGTAATCAAGTCCTACCATGGAGGCCGTGGTTATTTGTGAGGGACTGTCCGATCTTTCCTTAATGTTTCTAAGGGCTGAATACAATGAACCTTGTGCTAATGCCCACCATGTTCTATGGAAAGCTACCTGTCTACAGCTGGGTTGACTGAAAATACAGATCTACAAGCAAAAAAAAAAAAAAAGCAAAGTCCCACCTAAATTTTTAGACAAACGAATTTTCATCAGTAAAGTTTCCAAAGTGCTGGGGAAGCTGTCTTTCTGTATGTGTGCTTCCACCCCGCCAGGGCTGAGTGCCTAGAAATGTCCCCTAAAAGGGAAGCAGTGGTATTCCCCAGTTCATCTTCCCTGAGACCACTTGATAGCTATGCTTTGAGCACGCTGACGGGAATGAATCAACATGACACACAGCAGCCTTGGGTGCTTACATTTAGAAATATAGCCAGCGAGGGAGGCGGTAATGATGTTTGTTCCTTATTTAATCTCCTCATGTTTAGAGTACTCTCCCGGGAGATAGAAGATTTGGGTGCCGTCTCCTCCTACACCGTCAGGGGTTTGGTGTCGGCATTCCCCTCATTCCAGAGGAGCGGCCAGACAACGAGGCTGTAGACCATGCTGCGATAAGGAAGTGGCGTGGTTGGACATGAGCAAGAATCACTAAGCTTCAGTTGTGAAACATGAATCCTTATCTAAAGCAGCTTCCCACCTGTTCAAAACTAGCTTCCCAGTCCATAGTAGGGGTAGAGTATTAGGCATGTGCCTCTTTCAGCAATTTAGCAAGTCAGAGGTTGCTCGATGTTGTAGATCCCAGCTTGCAGCATCCAAGTCCCTTCCATACCTAGGGCAGGGAGCCTAGGTAACTAGCTGAGGTGTTTTGAGGTTACCTTAAGAACTGAATACCTGAAACCTACGTGAAATAATGCACTTCAGTGGTCTGGGTCCTTTCATTTCTCTGTCTTTGAGTAGCAGATTATGGGTGATTAGTCAGGCATCAAAAAATGACAGAAGCAAAAAATGTGAATTTTTTACTAGTCCCATCAGCTTTGCCTTCTAGTTTTATCTGTGGATTACAGGATCCTGATGGAGAGCAACCTTGTTTATCCACATAGACCATCAGATGTAAGGTCATTGGCTAACGAAGCAATTGTCTGTCATTATTTAATTAAGCAAGAGTGCATGTAGGTACATGACTGCATGTATGAGAAACTTGTCCAGGAGGTATGATAGGCTGTCATCATGGTCAATGAGCGTTAGCTTGAACAGAAAGCAAGAAATGACTGAGAAGATGAGGGGAAGACAAGAACGTGACTTTTTRGTCTGCAGGAAGCTCTGCCATTTGAAAAAGTATATTCAAAGTAAAAATGAAAAAAAAAGCAGAATTTTCTGCAGAACTGGCTTAATTACTTTGTAATCCAAAATGAGGTGTTTAGACCTTGAATATCTGAGCGTTACACACTTGTGGTGCTAAAAATTTTATATGTTTCAAAATGAGCATTGGAAAGAATCATCAAATGAAGTTTCAAGTGTGGGGGGGTGTGTGTTTCATTATTATTTTACCTAAAAGGAAATTCACTGGAAATAGTAATTTGTTGTGAAACATGCTCCTTTAAATGAGTTGTTACTTTTTCAATGACAAAGAAGTATTTTGGGGAAAAGTTCTGAAACTTTCTGTTGCTTGATAAATGATGGGTAATGCCTACTGGAAGGGCTAGTATTCATTGCTGAGCTCTAAATTACCTTCAGCCACATAGGAAAAAACCTTATTGCCTCTCAGGAAAGCCGTGTRAAATATATGATCAATGTGCAAGTGTGGTCAAGAAAGTAAATAAAATGTGAAGATGGCTAAGGTTAAATGTAAGGCACTTGAACCAGGTTCTCGAAGAATCCATAATTTCTGTGGAATTCAGCTGCAGTTACATAGACTCAGTACTTTAAATCTCAGATTTTTTATTTTGAATGTAGCATCTGACTTTTAGAAGTTATATGAATAGGCATCTATTGTCAGGAAGCAACTGGAAGGTGAGGGACCTTTAATTTAAGATATATGGAATGGATACATGGAATATGTAGCTGTGTTTTGTGCAGTAACAAAAACTACATTCACATCATTTTAGTTTTACTTTTAGATTTTCAAAGGGCTTTCAGATAACAATCACCCTCTTTGCTGAGTTACAGCTTTGGTTAGTTTTTGCTTTGGTTCCCTTGGGGAATAACCAGCATAAGATTTTGCAAGTGCAGAAGCACTGTTTGAACGGTTACCAGCGACACGGAGAGTAATTGTCAAATTATGATTTAAAAGGTGTCGTGCTTAAAAAGCTTCTTGAGTGGCGGTGGTTTTGTTTCAGGTGGCTGAACTATTTACTGCAAAGCAAAAAGGCCTAAGTGAAAGTGCTCCAAAATGGGTTTTATAAAAGCGAATCCAGAGAAACTATTCCCTAGGGTTAATTACAGAAGCTGTGCGTTTGTAGCGTTTACAGCACTTTTTAATGCAGTGCTTTCTCATGGCCAATATAGCAGGTTAGACATTTGGGAAAAGAAAACCAAGAAGTCCTGACTTGTACTTCCCCAGCTGTAACCAATGCAGCCACAATATAATTAAAGCCCTAAATAAATGATGCACTTAATTAAAGACAAAAACAAGGCTATTGAAAACGGAGGGAAATAATGAGCTATTTCTTGTTGTACATGATCTTTGTATACAATAAAACATGTGCTAAAGTGTTTTGTGGTTGGCTGGCGTTTTGTTCGCTCTTTACAAAAATGGGAAGACAAGGAGCCTAGTGAGCAGGAACACGGTTTGCATCCAACTGGCAGTCTGCAGGTCAGAAAGGCGCGATCACTTACTGATTCAAGAGATAGGTGAAACGAAGCTCAACGGGTATCATTGCTGAGCCTGTGTCACCCTCTCTTTTGGGCCGGCACAGCTGTGCATACAGCCAGTCAGTGAACCATTTTGGGGAACTGATCTAGCAGAAGAAAGCAACTAGTTTAGGGGGGAGGGGAGGCTGTGGTTGGATTTCAGGTGGATCTCTTCTCCAGCGCTGCTGGTGAGGAGACCATGCAAACAGGGCTAGCCTTGCCGAAGGGACCAGGCGGCTGGAGGCAGAGGTTGTGCAACGTGTTGCCAAATGTTTAACAACCAAACCCTGTAATATTGTTAAAAGGTGAGAAGCAACTAAGTGGAAGTATGATAAACTTCCGGGAAAATATGTATAGCTACGCCTTATACTATTTCAGATATTAAAGGTACGTTAAGGTACATTGCCCAACTTGTAACCAATAATATAAGCAATAGGAAGGGATAAAAAAAGAGAAATAAACGTCAGCTCTTGAGACTCATAAGCAAATGTGATCACCTCTCTTTCTGTGCACTAGTATCATCAACAATACCAGCAAGAAAATGCTTGCAGCTCTGGGAGTGTGACAGCTAAATGATCACTGCAGACTAGCAACAGGAGCTCAGAAATTTAAGACTGTGGGCTCTTTGTTAAGGTAGCATGTCTCAGAAACAATACTGTACAGGCAGGAGATTAGCTGATATTACATAAGTGAAAAAAGCAAGTCTCCTGTATGGTTCTTTTTGTGCTGTACCAGTGCAGCCTTTGGACCTCGAGTTATGATGCCGAATTCTCTGCTAGGTTCACACAAAATTCATCTGGGCTCCAGTCCACGGGATTTGAAGGCAGAAAAGGAAGGAGGGGTAAAACCAAGCAATCTGCTTTTTTAATTTCTTCTGAAATGATAGTTCCTTAATATATTATAGACACTAAGGAATAGTAATATCATCAAGTCAAGAGCTCTTTCTAAATTGTGGCCCTGACAAAATCGTTAATGTTTTCTGATGAGGTATGAATTCCAGTCTTGTGCTCAATGTAGTTCATATAGAGCTTATGCTACAGATGGAACACGAAACCCCGTTCTGTCTGGTTTCCAGCAACACCATATGTATGACAGAATCCTAATTTGCATGGCTATGGCTCAGATTATGTCAGTATTTCAATGATAAATCCCTGTCTGGGGAGTGGATTGTTCAGCCTTTTTTTATTTTAAAGAAAGTGAGGCAGGGGAGGAGCCCTTAAAAGTGATAGTTTTGTTGGAAAGAGGAAGGGAAGAAGGGAAGGAATTTAATGGAAGATGATACTTTGTCATCCTATCCTGATTTGAGGCGAATTGGACAAAAAGTAAAATTTCTTTCCAACACTTTCTTTTTTGACACATTCTCTCTAAGCTTTTCCATTGAGTTAAATGAAACAGAGAAAAGACTGGAAAAAATTACTGCAAGACAAATGTAAAATGCTGCATCAAAGCAAATATTTTCAAATATAAACAATAACTTTGATGGAAATTATCTGAACGCAAATAGTGCAGAGTTCGTCAAAAACACAGGGTGTAGAGAAAAAGCATGACTATATATTGGAAGAGAAGGACAGAGAAACTGGTCTAGCACTCTGGCACAGCGGTGCAACAGAAAACTTTTCTTAAAAAAACCCTGAACTACTACTGTTATCTTTCTTACAAGTAGCCATCAGTCTGAGCAGATATAATTTCTGTTCCTACCCCCAGAAAAGTAATTTGCAAGCCATTTCTGATGTCATTGTATTATCTGCATAGTTTCTTGTCTTTTGCACAATAAATTCTTTGGAAACATTAATTTTAAAAATTGCCTTGTATATTGCAGCATAAAAGGCAAAAACATTAAAACTGATACAATCTATGAGCAACAAACGGTAGAAGAGCAAATATTGATCAAATTGCAACACCTCCTGCACAGAAGCCTCAGTGAAATAAGGCAGTGTTTGCAGGTTGTCACGAGCTGTGCAAAAATTGGTGTTTCACTTGAAGTCCAAGATCTTGCAGTGATGGTATTACCTGATAATCTCAGCTTTAAAAAAAGATTCATACTCTACTGTGGGGACAGGGGGGAATTGAATTAGAGAGTCGTAAATGCTAAGGCTCTGTGTGACAGACGAGCAGTAGCCATAAGTCATTTCGTTGCATTAGGCTCCCAGCTCATGATTTTTAGGTACTTGGGGCTATCRGAACCGTGCTGCTCTCCTCAGCTTTTCCTACAGACCACGCTTCACCAGCTTGAGAAACCTAACCAGGATGCAGCTACCATTTATTGTGCAGGCATCCAAAATATGGGGTGGGTTCCTCTGCTGCCATTCACCGGCTTCTGTTCAAATCCATTTTGGACGGCCCGGTACCCCCGGGACTTCCCAAGACTGGCTTTCCCCTGCTTGTGCTGATGCCCAGAGCTGAGCCCTTTCCCTCCCTTTCCTCGACTCCACAGAGCGGAGCGACAGAGGGACAATCTCTTTCCTAACACCGTTTATCTGCGGTGCCAAAATTCCTTGTGGGTTGCCGGGACTTCCCCGTACTTTAATCAGCAGTGAAATAGTTAAAGACGTTCCCGTTTAATTTGAATGCTGAATACGATCACCTCACGCCCAGCTCACCCTAAGTAGGAGGGGAAGATCGCAACTTTAAGTGCCGTTTGGTGCTCAGGTTTGTTGTCGGTACGAGCGGCCAGCGCTGGAGTCGGTCAGAAATTTCCTGCAAAACCCCTGGAAAGCGCTGGGTTCTCGAAGCCGAAATGCGCCGATGACTGTCAGACTGGCCCGACTGCAGGGCAGGCCACCCTTGTCTCCCACGCCCTGGGAGAAGCCTGCAGCCAGCCCACGCACCCCCGGGGCGGGGTGCCGCTCACCGGCGGCAGCGAGGTGCTCTCGGTTCCGCCGCCGCCGTGGCCAGACCGCGGCTCCTCCGGGCCGCTGCGGAGCGGGGGAAACTTCGCTTTCCCTCGGGACGCAGCGCGGTGGGGCTGCCCCTGCGCGGGGCGGAGGGAAGCCTGCACCCGGCCGAGGACGCGGGGTCCTTCCCGGCAGAGCGGCCCGGGGCGCCCAGGGGCTCGGCGGGGCTGGGCTGCTGCCCCTGGGGCCAAGGCCAGGCCGGCGCTGTCCCGCGGGGGCGGGCGCCGCCGCCAAAATGGAGGCGACCGGTGTAAATACCGCGGGGAAGGGGCAGGGCAGCGGCGGCGAACGAAAGGGCCCGGGGGCACCCGCGGTGGCCGGGGGGGCTCCGCCCGGGGCAGGTGCG